>CAUYUJ010019791.1:60000-66329 GCA_963575745.1 Prorocentrum cordatum
GGGTCCTACCGTCGGACTGATCCTCTAGGGGACTTCGAACTGGCGAGTCGGACTCGCTTGGGAAGAAGGGGCGGTCTGGCGCTGCGCTCGTGGTTAGAACGCTGCGCATCTAGCATGGCGCGCGCTGCCAAGGACACTGTGCCTGAGCATTCCTGCCGTTTCGCGGGGTTGCGATCTCGCGTGGCCTTCTGCGATACGAGATATCGCTGCGCATACTTGGAAGTCGGGCCTCGCATGCATGGCGTGGTCTCGTCTGAAGTTGCGGTAAGATGTCCTTCCGCTGGACCCTCCAGCAGCCACTCGCATCATTGTGTTGACAACCCCCGGCATCTGCCGAATATCTTGGCCGTGCTCTTCAGCCCGTCGCTGTCACCACCAACTATTCAATCGAATTTTCTCTTGCCGCTGCTGCTGGTTGTCTGTCCCCCCCTCCCTCCGCCAGGCCATTCTCCCGACCGCGCTGGCAACCCCTGGCCATGGATGCGCTCAGAGACGCGCGAACTTCATTCGGCGCCTTTTCAAACTGGTGGCCAGATAGAGCGGCAGAGATCTAGAACGCACCGTGGGGTGCCCTCCAGCTCTTCCTCATTTCTGTTCCTCCTTCGTGGCCCTGGCCTGTCCTCCGCACTCTCAGGCGCTTGGTGCACGTCTTACTGGATCCTGACCCCAGGCGGTCGCAAGGCGTTGCTGGTGCTACCTGCCCGCAGCTTTGCTGGGCTCTCTCGTCTGTCTTCGGTCGTGAACTCACCCCTCGCGCCTCATTCGCGTAGGGGTGTCATGGCTCCGACGGCCAATGTCGTCGAAGATGTCGCCGTCGCATTCCAAGCTTGTCACATGCTCCGCTCGTTGCACAGCCCCATCTCTCCACATGATCTCCGTTTTGCAGTCCTGGCGGCACCACGCTCTGTCCGTATGTGCTCGCCGCTTTTGCCTGTCTAGTCCAGTGTGTATCTCGATCTTCTGCTACGCTCGGCTCCTCCTCCTCCTCCTCCTCCTCCTCTTCCTCCTCCTCCTCCTCCTCCTCGAGGACGCCGGCCACGACAACGAGCGCCAGCGCAGCAGTAGCAGCAGTTCTCTCGCCCCGCCTCGCCGCCGGAGGTGCTGACCAGCCCGCACTTCCTGCGCCGCCTGAAGAGCGAGGTCAAGGGAGATCGTATCATCATCGCACCACCCCGTGCCACGACGAGAGAAAGTGAGGAGGAGCATGAGGAGGATGAGGAGGCGGAGGAGGAGGAGGAGGAGGAAGAAAAGGAGGAGGAGGAGGAGGAGGAGAACGAGGCGGTGGCGCAGGCGCAGGCGTAGGAGACAGAGGAGGCGGAGGAGGCGGAGGAGGGGGAGGAGGCGGAAGAGGAGGAGGAGGAGGAGGAGGAGGAGGAGGAGGAGGAGGAGGAGGAGGAGGAGGAGGAGGAGGAGGAGGAGGAGGAGGAGAGGGGAGGGAGAGGGGGAGGGGGAGGGAAAGGGAGAGGGAGAGGGAGAGGGAGGAGGAGGGAGAGGGAGAGACAGAGAGGGAGAGGGAGAAGGAGAGGGAGAGGGAGAGGGAAAGGGACAGGGAGGAGGAGGAAAAAGAGGTGGAGGAACAATAATAATAATCATGCTACTGATATCAAACATAATCACCATATCCATAATAACAAGACTAATCATATTACTATTACTACTGTCATTAATCATCATGTTACGGTTACTACTACCAACAAGAGTAAGACTAATACTAATGGAACTAATACCATTGAGTAATAATACGAATAAGACTAGTACGAGTAAACATAAGAGTAGTAGTACTACTACTACTGATTCGAAGAATGCGAAGCCTACAACTAATCATAATACGGATACTAGTGGTAATGGTACTACGGCTAGTACTAGCATTATTAATATTAATACTAGTAGTACTAATACTATTAATGCGAATAGTCGTAGTAGTCGTAGTCGTCGTCGTCGTCGTAGTAGTAGTAGTAGTAGTAGTAGTAGCAGTAGTAGTAGTAGTAGTAGTAGTAGTAGTAGTAGTAGTAGTAGTAGTAGTAGTAGTAGTAGTAGTAGTAGTAGTCGTAGTTTCGTAGTCGTAGTAGTAGTAGTAGTAGTAGTAGTAGTAGTAGTAGTAGTAGTAGTAGTAGTAGTAGTAATAATAGTAGTAGTAGTAGTAGTAGTAGTAGTAGTAGTAGTAGTAGTCGTAGTGTAGTAGTAGTAGTAGTAGTAGTAGCAGTAGTAGTAGTAGTAGTAGTAGTAGTAGTAGTAGTAGTAGTAGTAGTAGTAGTACTAGTAGTAGTAGTGGTGGTGGTGGTGGTGGTGATGATGGTGCGTGGCGGTGGTGGTGGTAGTAGTAGTAGTAGCGGTAGTCGTAGTCTAGTCGTAATCGTAGTAGTAGTAGTAGTAGGTAGTAGTAGTAGTCGTCGTCGTAATTCGAGTCTGTAGTAGTAGTAGAGTAGGAGTCGCAATCGTAGTCGTAGTAGTCGTAGTAGTCGTAGTAGTCGTAGTAGTAGTGGTCGTAATAGTAGTAGTAGTAGTAGTAGTAGTAGTAGTAGTAGTAGTAGTAGTAGTAGTAAAAGTAAAAGTAGTAGTAGTAAAAGTAGTAGTAGTAGTAGTAATAATAATAATAGTCGTAGTGGTAATAATAGTAGTCGTAGTAGTAGTAGTCGTAATAATAATAGTAATAGTAGTAGTAGTAGTAGTAGTAGTAGTAGTAGTAGTAGTAGTAGTAGTAGTAATAGTAGTAGTTGTTGTAGTAGAAGTCTTAGTAGTCGTAGTAGTCGTAATAACAGGGGTAGTAGTACTAGTTAGCAGTAGTAGTAGTAGTAGTAGTAGTAGTAGTAGTAGTAGTAGTAGTAGTAGTAGTAGTAGTAGTAGTAGTAGTAGTAGTAGTAGTATGCATAAGACTTGCAATGCGGCTCATACTAATCATAGTAGTAATTGTTTTTTAAATCATAAGACTACTAATATTAACACTATTTATAGTCGGAAGACACATGATAAGACGAGGAGTACACATTCTGATAATAGTAAGAAGACGAAGTATAGTAATAATGAAAGGAGGATGAGGAGGAGGAAGAGATGGAGGGGGAGGACGAGGAGGAGGAGGAGGAAGAGGGGAATCATAGCAATTATAATTATCTGAATGCTACTAAGAATAAGACTACTTGTAGTAGTAATACACAAGGTAAGAAGAAACATACTCATACTTATAACAGTAAGAAGAAATATAGTAATAATAAGTGGAGGAGGAAGGAGGAGGAGGAGGAGGAGCAGGAGCAGGAGCAGGAGCAGGAGGAGGAGGAGGAGGAGCAGGAGGAGGAGGAGGAGGAGGAGGAGGAGGACGAGGGCCCCGACGAGCGGGGCGAAGAGTTCGGTGAGCAGTCCGCGACCGAGGCAGCGGAGGAGGCGCAGACCGGGGACCAGGCGAGGCAGAGGTAATCACCCCCTTGGGGCCGTTGGCCCGCAGGCAAGGGTCCTGCCACGGGAGCTGAGGGGGCGCATTGGCGCGGTGGGTCCAGCGGGGGCGGCGGCCCTAGTGGCTTTGCGGCAGAGGCAAAGGACGGGGGTGGCCGCCCTTTCGGCCGCCCGCGACCTGTCGGAGGTCCCGGTCGACCCAGAGGCGGTCGGCAACTACCTGAGGACAGCCGGCAGCCGGCGGCGGAGGTTCGGGCTGGCCGAGCACATCCAGCGCGCAGCCAAGGATTTGCTTGCGGCGGGCTGAGGCCATTGGGCAGACCAAGTATGCGGAGGAGTTGAAGGATGTGAAAGCGGCGCTGGCCTCGGTGGCCAAGGGCGCCGAGGGCAGCTACAACGCGGCCTGGCAGCTGTGGAACTTTTGCCGCCGCGTCTGCGGGGGGGGGGCCCTTCCTGGACGGGCAGACGAAGGAGGAGAAGCGTGAGGGCGAGGAGGAGCTGCGAATTCTTGTTCGCGGTGCACCCCTGGAATAATCTCCACCGGGCGCGCGGCGCGATTCGCGCGAAGTTGCTGGGGGAGAGGGCTCAGCGCGCGTGGCTCGGGGGGCAGGATCTGCTATTGGGTGGGCCCGGGCTACGGATGGCGCTGAATAGGCTTCAGGGCCCAGGAGTTAGGAAGCGGCCTGTCCCGATCCGCATGCTCGAGAGCATCGGGGGCAGGTTGAGGCCAGAAAGGGAGCCAGTCGACGCAGTGCCCTATTGCCAGATCATCACGGTATTCTTCTTCTTCTTCTTCTTCTTCTTGATGAGGGTCGGCGAGTACGCGTGCGCGGGGTACTGGAACGGTGGGAGGGTCCAGGCGGGGTTAGATGTAGCCGCCAAAGCGCGTGGTGGTGCAGTGGCACACTTGGCTCTGGCGGACGAGGTGGTCTTGCGGTCCGAGGCGCGCAAGGCGGGCCAGGTAAGCGCCGGCATGGCCAGGAACCCCTGCCGGCCGGGAGGAGAGGTCGCCTCGGCGTGGGCGGCCGAAAAGTATTCAGCGAGCGAAGAACGGTATAAAATAAACTTTTTCGCTGTCGGGGGCGCCCGTCCCTGGGCGGCTGGAAAGTTTATACCCCTACGGTGCCACCGTAAGGGTATAAACTTCCCAGCCGCCCAGGGACAGGCGCCCCCGACAGCGAAAAAGTTTGTTTTATACCGTTCTTCGCCCGTGAAAGTATCAGAGGCATTTCCCGACGAGGACCGGGGGGGGGGGGGCGGGGGAACGGAGGCGCCTCTCCCGCCGGCGAGGCGGGCGGAGGGCCGCCCGGCCGCCAGAAGGAGTCGGGAGGAGCTGCAGAGGGCGGCGGTGGCAGAAGGGCGCCCGGCGTCGCAGTTCGGGTCTCGCTCGCGGCCGGCGGCGGGCGCGGGGCGCCCCGGAGGAGGAGGAGGAGGAGGAGGAGGAGGAGGAGGAGGAGGAGGAGGAGGAGGAGGAGGAGGAGCCGCGGCCCTGTGCCGCCACTACGGGTACACCCAGGTGGTGAACAGGCGGGGCAGGTTGAGCAGCGGCGCATTTCGCCGGTACTCGTTGGGGGCCAGCGAGGCGGCGCGAGGAGCGTCTACGGCGGTGGCCTCCTCGGCGCCTGCCCTTCGCGCGGGGCGCGACGCGGCGAAGGAGCGGGCCCGCGAGAGAGGCCAGCCCAGGCTGGACCTGGCAGGAGGCTCAGAGCTCCGAGGGGGCAGGGCCCGAACGCGGGGCCTGGAGCAGTCGAGGGAGGGCGACTGAGGAGGGCCGTGGCGCCCAGGCCGGCGAGGGCCGCGAGAGAAGGCAGGAGGAGGAGGAGGAGGAGGAGGAGGAGGAGGAGGAGGAGGAGGAGGAGGCCGTTTTGGCGGAAGGCCACGGTGCGGGCCTGAGAGGAGGTGGCGGGCCTCTCCGCTCTGGGCCGAGGCCGCGCAGCGCGCCGCGCCGACCAGGCCCGCCTCTCGGGGGCCGGGCGGGCGGGGGCCCGCGCGAGGAGGCGGGCCGCGGGAGGAGAGGGGGCGGGGCACCCGCCGCTGCGGGGTGACTTCCCCTGGGGGCGAGCGAGGAGGGTGAGGTGGGCCGCGAGCCGCCGCGTCGACGCGGGGGCCGCCCTGTTGGGGGGCGGGCTCGGCGTTCTGCGGCCAGCACGTGCCAAGAAGAGTGTCGCCGCCGTGCCGCCGCCCCTGTCGGGGCTGTCCGCTGGCCCCAGCTCTCGACAACGACGAGGAGGAGGGGGAGGAGGAGGAGGAGGAGGAGGAGGAGGAGGAGGAGGAGGAGGAGGAGGAGGAGGATCGCACGCCATTGAAGGGAAAGATATGGGGGGGGGGTCAGTTGGAAACTCGCCCAGGGGGGGCCCATCAGAGGAGGCCTTTTCGTCACCCTGGCAGGCCACCGCGCCTGCCAGGGGCCAGCGACAGGGCCCCCCCTTTCTCTGGGCAAATCAACCATTGGACTCAGCACCGCGCTTGTCTGCACAGTCGCGGTCCGACCGCTCTCCAAGAGCCATGGCTTCGAGCTCATTGAGCCCAAAGGCCTGCGGCTTTCGAAGGGGCCTGAAGCAATCCTCTCAGCTGGGCCCCTGGGGCCTTCTCGAACCCACTAACAAGCTCCCGTGCCTCGCCCCCAGGAGTCCTCCATGTGCCCAGCTTCAAAGGTCTGTTGGGGTGCTTCCCTTAGCTCACCGCCCTGGTGTCCTTCTTGCCAGGGTCCACGAGGGCATGTTGGGAACCTTTGCAAGCCTTGCGGAGTACCCGGAGCCCCTGACCCCCTTGAACGACCGAAGCATAACCGCCACCGGTGGACCAAGAAAGGATCGGTGGGTGGGCACCTTTCCCGACTTCAGATTCAAGGAGGAGGAGGATGAGGTGGTGGAGGAGGAGGAGAAGGAAAGAGGGTGGGTGTGTTGGGGAGGAGGAGGAGGAGGAGGAGGAGGAGGAGGAGGAGG
>CAUYUJ010019791.1:71429-88929 GCA_963575745.1 Prorocentrum cordatum
CAGGGTATAGATGGTTTGGGATGTACGCGTTGAATGGCACGCGAGCAAATCAGATCGATCAGTAAATGATTGTTGTTATTGCTGCTGCTGTTGTTGTTTTTGAATTCCCACTACTGAAATAATCATTGTTGATACCCCCTCTGGTGACATTGTACTTTTCAATTGAAGTGTCCCTCCCGGGTATCGCACCTGGTCTTTTATCGAGGGAAGTCTTCTTCCTCAAACTGCGCCCCTGGCCCCTGGACTACAACAACAATGGCTTCCGCGTGATACTTCCTCACAACTTATTCCCAAATCGCGCTCTGGCGCGGGACGTCTTCACACTTTATGCAGGAATCGCGCTCTCGCTTGGGATTTCCTGGCAGTGTATTCGGACGCCGCACCCTCGACATTCAGGAATCATGCTCTCGCTGTGTTTTTCAGCACGATTGATTTGGGAATCGCTCTGTCGCTCGAAACTGCCTCGCGATTCATGCAGGACGCACGCTTCAGAAACCCGCCTGCTCGATCTGGCCGCCTGGGCCCGTTTTTCCGACCCGCCTGTTAGGGTCTACCCGCCCGATTTGCCCGCCTGGTTCTGCCATATTTGTTTTGTTCATAGCGCCCGTCCTGCTACTCTCTTTCATGCTCCCCCGCCCCCTTGTCCCTTCCTTCGATCCGTCTTGTCTTCCTGTGCCTCAGGGGCTGCACGGAATACCCGTTGCAGGTCGTAAAGATATACCCCTAAGGGGGTACGGTCGAAGACGAAGAGGGCGGGTACCGAGGGTTTGGGATCTACATGCTGAGCGGCACGCGGGCAGATAAGAGCAAGCAGTCTTAAACTGATTGTTGTTGTTGCTGTTGCTGTTGTTGATGTTGTTGTTGTTGCTGTTGTTGCTGTTGTTGAACATTATTACTTCTAAAGAATAATTATTGTTGGGACCCCTGGTGCACGGCCCCCCCGCCGCGCCTAGGCCGCAGCCACATTTTCATCATTTTCGAGCGAAAGCCCTTGACAAAACGATGTGATCCAGATCCGGTTGTTTTGTTCCCCCCCGCTTTCCCTTGCAAAAAACAATATAAAATTACATTTCTTGTTCTAACATAACCAAACTTCAGGAATCCATTGCAAAAAATAACACAAAGTGCACATTCGCGCGCGCAAGACGAAATCCTTCCAAAACCTTAGTTTTCGTAGCGATTTTAACATAAAAACATCAAAAACCCAATGGTTTTTCAAAAACAAGTTGTGACAATTCTATCCCGCGCGCTCTTGCGGATTCGTAGGAAACCCAACACTTTTTTAACATTTCTGTCAAAAGGGCTTTTGCGAGCAACTTTTTCGAACTTCTGCAACAACGGTTGCGCACCTGCCAGGGCCATCATCCCTGTCAAATAATACCATGCGGGACACATTCGCTTTTTCTTCGCGCGCGCACGCCGTCGTCGTCGGCTGCGGGGCCCTGAATAGTAGCCACGGTCGTCCGCGTGCCACGAAGTGAAGTGTCCGAACGTCATAGGGCGGGAAGCTGGGTGTGGGTGGTGGCGAAGAGTCGTTGGAAATTTGGTAGAGCTTGAACCGGCCCCCCCACAAAGTGGGGGTATTGCCCGCCTCCTATGAAAACCCTGGCACTGGTGAGAACGGAGTGTCCCCACGTGCTAGTAATTGTTGTTTGGTGTTGTGTGTTGTGGGTGTTGTTGCTGACTGATGCTGTTGTTGTTGTTGTTGTTGTTGTTGTTGTTGTTGTTGTTGTTGTTGTTGTTGTTGTTGTTGTTGTTGTTGAACATTATTTAATCTAAAGAATAATTATTGTTGGGCCCCCTGGTGCGCGCCCCCCCTGCGCCGCCTAGGCCGCAGCTACATTTTCATCACTTTCGTGAGGAAGCCTCAGGTAAAACGATGTGATCCAGATCCGGTTGTTTTGTTGTAATCCGTTTTCCCTTGCAAAAACACTATAAAATGACATTTCTTGTTCTAATATAATCAAATTTCAAGAATCCCTTGCAAAAAAATAAGGTAAAGTGGACATTCGCGCGCGCAAGACGAAATCCTTCCAAAAGCTAGTGTTCGGAGCGATTTCAACATAAAAACATCAAAAAACCAATGGTTTTTCAACAAAAAAATGTCAAAATCTCATCCCGCGCGCTCTTGCGGATTCGTAGGAAAACCAACACTTTTTAAACATTTCTGTCAAAAGGGCTTTTGCGAGCAACTTTTTCGAACTTCTGCGACAACGGTTGCGCACCTGCCAGGGCCATCATCCCTGTCAAATCATACCATGCGGGACACATTCGTTTTTTGCGCGCGCACGCCGAAATCTCCAAAAACCATTGGGTTCTTAAGAATTTTAGCACCGCGCATCATAAAATCACACGAATCGCACCGTAGGTCTTCGAAAAACACCTGCACGACTTTTCAAAAATGTGACCAACCGCGCGCCCGTAAACGACTAAAGTGACAAGTTCTTGTTGGGTGTGACCAACGCAAGTGTAGTAGCCACGGTCGCCCGGCACGCACGAAGTGAAGTGTCCCAACGTCTGAGGCGGGGAAGCCTTTTCTCTGGGTTGGGATCTTCACGTTTAGTTACTTATTTTATTCGGGCATTTATCCTGGGTGGCGTCGTCTTTATGGGTTTGGGTGGTCGCGAAGAGTCGTTTGGTATATTGGGTAAGAGATGTTGTAATGCCCCCAACGAGTGGGGGTATGCCTGGTGTCGTTATGAAAACCCTGCACTGGGGAGAACACCACGGTTCGAGTAAAATGATTGTCGTTGTGTTGTGTTGTTGTTGTTGTTGTTGTTGTTGTTGTTGAACACTATTACTTCTAAAGAATTATTATTGTTGGACCCCCTGGTGCACGCCCCCCGCCCAAAACCTCGGCCGCAGCTACATTTTCATCATTTTTCTGCGAAAGCTTCAGAAAAGTGGATTACCCCCGGATCCGGTTTTTTGTTGACGCTCGTTTTCCCTTGCAAAAAACAATAGAAAATGAAAATTCTTGTTCTTAGTTGATCAAATTTCAAGAATCCCTTGCCAAAAAATTAAGTAAGGGGACTATTCGCGCGCGCAGACGAAATCCTTCCAATCCAAAACCTTAGGTTCGTAGCGATTTTAACATAAAAACAATTCAAAAACCCAATGGTTTTTTAAGAAAAAATTGTCAAAATGTCCTTCCGCGCGCGCTGTCCGAAATCCCCACAAACCAAATGGTTTTCAACATTTATGTTACTGAGCTCGCGCGAGCTACTTATTCTTGTTCTAATATAATCAAATTTCAAAAATCCCTTGCAAAAAATAAGGTAAAGTGGACATTCGCGCGCGCAAGACGAAATCCTTCCAAAAGCTTAGTGTTCGGAGCGATTTAACATAAAAACATCAAAAAACCAATGGTTTTTCAACAAAAAAAGTTCCAAATTTCATCCCGCGCGCGCTGTCCGAACTCCACACAAAACCAATTGGTTTTACAACATTTATGTTACATGAGCTCGCGCGACCTATTTTTTTTGTTCTAACATAATCAATACCCTTGCAAAAAAAAAGTAAAGTGGACATTCGCGCGCGCAAGACCAACAAAAAACACGACGATCTCAGGAACTTGCCCCAAAAATGTGACCATCGCCCTCTCTGTCTCTCTCTCTGTCTGCTCTCTGTCTCTCTCTCTGTCTGTCTGTGTCATGTATTGTATGTCACAATTGCAGGATGCTGGGCACACGCCGCCCCGAAAATAAGTGACCACGTTTGTGGGTGTGTACCCCACGGCCAGTGTGTAGTAGCCACACGGTCGTTCCGCACCACACGAAGGAGGTCCCAACGAATTCAACAGGCGAAGCTGGGTGTGGGTGGTTCCCGAGAGTCGTGTGGATGTTTGGTAGAGCTTGCATTGCCCCCCACGAAGTGGGGGTATTGGCTGGCGTCGCATGAAAACCCTGGCACTGGGGAGAACACTGAGCGTTCGGGTAAAATGATTGTTGTTGTTGTTGTTGTTGTTCGCGAGGACACTACTGGAGGCCCGTTGCTCGACCCCCCCCCCGAGCAACACCACGGGGCCACGTACGGGCCCTGCAGGGCCCCTGGTCCGAGCAACGCCACGAGGCCTCGCCCGGCCGCTGCGGGGGTCTGCAGGGCCCGGCGGCGTTGCTCGGCAGGTCCTTTCGGGACTGCTGCGGAGCCCCATACAGGCCCCAAAGGGCGCACCCCTCTCACGGATCGTGGCCCTGGCCCCACAGGGAGCTCCACCGAGGTTTGATTTGGGCACACCCCTCTCGAGGATCGTGGCTCAGTGAGCTCCACCGAAGCTTGGTTTCGGCGCGCCCCTCTCACGGATCGTGGCCCTGGCCCCACAGGGGGCTCCACCGAGGCTCCATTTCGGCACACCCCTCTCGAGGATCGTGGCTCAGTGAGCTCCACCGAAGCTTGGTTTCGGCGCGCCCCTCTCACGGATCGTGGCCCTGGCCCCACAGGGAGCTCCACCGAAGTTTGATTTCGGCGCGCCCCTCTCACGGATCGTGGCCCTGGCCCCACAGGGAACTCCACCGAGGTTTTATTTCGGCACACCCCTCTCGAGGATCGTGGCCCTGGCTCCACAGAGAGCCCCTCAGAGGCTTCATTATGGCACACCCCTCTCGAGGATCATTTTGGCACACCCCTCTGCAGGGCCCTGCACGATTCCATCGGAACCGTAGAGGGAGCCTATAGGATCCTTACAGGGCCTTGCACGGTTCCATCGGAATCCTACAGGGGTCCTATAGGATCCTTACAGGGTCCTGCACGACTCCACCGGAGTCCTATAAGGAGGAACCTATAGGATCCTTACAGGGTCCTGCACGCTTCCATCGGCGTCCTATAAGGAGGAACCTATAGGATCCTTACAGGGTCCTGCACGATTCCATAGGAACACCCTATAGGGATCCCATAGGATCCTTACAGAGTCCTGCACGATTCCATAGGAACCCTAGAGGGATCCTATAGGATCCTTACAGGGTCCTGCACGATTCCATCGGAACCCTAGAGGGATCCTCTAGGATCCTTACAGGGTCCCGCGCGATCCCACAGGAACCCTAGAGGGATCCTATAGGATCCTTACAGGGTCCTGCACGATTCCATAGGAACACCTTATAGGGATCCCATCGGATCCTTACAGAGTCGTGTACGATTCCATAGGAACCCTAGAGGGATCCTATAGGATCCTTACAGGGTCCTGCACGATCCCATAGGAACCCTATAGGGATCCCATAGGATCCGTACAGGGTCCTGCACGATTCTATAAGGAATCCTCAAAAATCATTTTTTATAATATCAATAAATAGGGATTATTAACCATAAATAAAAAAATACATAAAAAATAAAAATAAAATATAACATAGATATAATAAATAAAATATACATATTTATTAAATTTTTATCAAAAGTAAAAACAATAAATAAATATTAAAATATTCGTCACGCAAATAGAATTCATAAAATCATAAAAATAACTATATAAATAAATCCAAACAAAAATATAAATACTATACAGACCTAAAAAATATGTCTATAAAATGCACTTAAGCAAATACATAGATACCACAAATAACAAAATAAAAACAAATATAGATTTATATAGGATCCTTACAGGGTCCTGCACGATTCCATCGGAACCCTAGAGGGATCCCATAGGATCCTTGCAGGGTCCTGCACGATTCCATAGGAACCCTCGAGGGATCCTATAGGATCCTTACAGGGTCCTGCACGGCTCCATAGGAACCCTAGAGCTAGGATCCTTACAGGGTCCTGCACGGTTCCATAGGAATCCTACAGGGATCCTATAGGGTCCGTGCAGGGTCCTGCACGATTCCATAGGAATCCTATAGGAACCGAACAGGGTCCTTACAGGTCCTGCATGATTCCATAGGAGTACTATAAGGAGGAACCTATAGGATCCTTACAGGGTCTTGCACGATTCCATCGGAACCTCAGAGGGATCCCATAGGATCCTTACAGAGCCCTGCATGTTTCCGTAGGAACCCTGGAGGGATCCCATCGGATCCTTACAGGGTCCTGCACGATTCCATCGGAACCCTAGAGGGATCCCCTAGGATCCTGACAGGGCCCAACAGGTTTCCATTGGAACCTAGAGGGATCCTATAGGATCCTTGCAGGGTCCTGCACGATTCTATGGGAAGCCTATAGGGATCCTATAGAATCCTTACAGGGTCCTGCACGATGCCATAAGAACCCTAGAGGGATCCTATAGGATCCTTACAGGGTCCTGCACGATTCCATAGGAACCCTGGAGGGATCCCATCGGATCCTTACAGGGTCCTGCACGATTCTATAGGAACCCTATAGGGATCCCATCGGATCCTTACAGGGTCCTATTCCATCGGAACCTCCATAAGGGTTCTATAGGATCCTCACAGGACCCTGCAGGATTCCATCGGAACCCTATAGGGATCCTATACGATCCTTACAGGAGCCTGCACGATTCCATAGGAACCCTATAGGGATCCTATAGGCTCCTTACAGGGTCCTGCACGGCTCCATAGGAGTCCTATAGGGATCCTATAGGACCCTACAGGGTCCTGCACGATTCCATAGGAACCCTAGAGGGATCCTATAGAAACCTTACAGGGTCCTGCACGATTCCATAGGAGTCCTATAGAGGAGGAACCTATAGGATCCTTACAGGGTCCTGCACGATTCCATAGGAACCCTAGACGGATCCCATAGGATCCTTACAGGGTCTTGCACGATTCCATCGGAACCCTAGAGGGATCCTATAGGATCCTTACAGGGTCCTGCACGATTCCATCGGAACCGTAGAGGGATCCTTTAGGATCCTTACAGGGTCCTGCACGATTCCATCGGAACCCTATAGGGATCCTATAGGATCCTTACAGGGCCCTGCACGATTCTATAGAAACCCTATAGGGATCCCATCGGATCCTTCCAGGGTCCTGCATGATTCCATAGGAACCCTGGAGGGATCCTATAGGATCCTTACACGGTCCTGCACGTTTGCATAGGAACCCTAGAGGGATCCTATAGGATCCTTACCGGGTCCGGCACGATGCCATAGGAGTCCTATAGGGATTTTATAGGATCCTCACAGGGCCCTGCGCGTTTCCACAGGAGTCCTATGAGGAGGAGGAGCTGGCCTCGCTGGCGCGTGGTCGGTTTTCGGACACAGGAGTGCGTGGGGAACAGTAAGGGAGCCAACGGAGATTTGGAAACACATATAGATTTACGTTAGCGTATGACAGAGGTGTTGCGCGTTGCTTCCCTCCCCCCCGCCCCCCGGGCAACAACTTCAACGTGTGGCCTGGGGCAGTGCGCTCGCCCCGGGGGCGAGGACACACACACGGGCCCCGCCGGGGTGGCCTGAGAGAGTGTCCTTGCGTTGTTGTTGTTGTTGTTGTTGTTGAACATTATTAATTCTAAAGAATAACTATTGTTGGGACCCCTGGTGCGCGCCCCCCCCGCCGCGCCTAGGCCGCAGCCACATTTTCATCATTTTCGCGAGGAAGTCTCAGGCAAAACGGGGTATACCAGATCCGGTTGTTTTGTTGACGCCCGCTTTCCCTTGCAAAAAACACTATAAAATGAAATCTCTTGTTCTAACATAACCAAACTTCAAGAATCCTTTGCAAAAAATGACACGAAGTGCACACTCGCGCGCGCAAGATGAAATCCTTCCACAACCTTAGTTTTCGTAGCGATTTTAACATAAAAACATGAAAAACCCAATGGTTTTTCAAAAAAAAAGTTTCAAACATTCATCCCGCGCGCTCTTGCGGATTTCTTAGGAAACCCAATACTTTTTCAACATTTCTGTCAAACGGGCTCTTGCGAGCAACTTTTTCACGTGCTTCGAACTTCTGCAACAACGGTTGCGCGCATGCCAGGGCCATCATCCCTGTCAAATAATACCATATGGGACACATTCGTTTTTTCTTCGCGCGCGCACGCCGAAATCTTCAAACACCATTGGGTTTCTTAAGAATTTCAGCACCGCGTATCATAAAATCGCACGAATCGCACCGCAGGTCCTCGAAAAACACGTGCACGGTGTCCAGTGTTGGAACAGGGGGAAAAGTCGTATACTAAGCTAGCTTACAGAAAATGTTACCACAACAAGTCACTGTACCCATGCGCCAGTGTAGTAGCCAAGGTCGTCCGCAGGCCACGAAGTGAAGTGTCCGAACGTCATAGGGCGGGAAGCTGGGTGTGGGTGGTGGCGAAGAGTCGTTTGGAAATTTGGTAGAGCTTGAACCGGCCCCCCCACAAAGTGGGTATTGCCCGCCTCCTATGAAAACCCTGGCACTGGTGAGAACGGAGTGTTCCCACGTGCTAGTAATTGTTGTTGTTGTTGTTGTTGTTGTTTTTGTTGAACTCTAATTACTAAAGAATAACTATTGTTGATCCCCCCCTCCGGCGGACATTGTATTTTTTCAATTGAAGTGCCCCTTCCGGGGCTCGCACCCTGTTTTTTATCAGGGAAAGTCGTGGGCATCAAACTGCGTTGTTGGCCCCCCGGACAACAACAACAACGGCTCCCGCCTGATACTTCCTCCAAATTTTCTCAGGACCCCCGCCCCCGCCTGGGACTTCCTCGCAGTTTTCTCAGGCGGAGGCGCTCCCGCTTGAGACTTCCTCGCAAATTACTCCGGACCCCCGCCCCCGCCTGGGACTTCCTCGCAGTTTACTCAGGCGGAGGCGCTCCCGCCTGAGACTTCCGCCCGCCCGATCCGCCTGTTACAGCCCGCCCGTTCGCTCTCTTGGCATCTCGCCCGCCCGCTTTAAGCCACCGCCCGCCCGACCCGCCAGCGAGGGTCCGCCGCCCGACCCGTCCGTTGGCGTCCGCCCGCCCCGCCAGCCCGACCCGCCCCTCAGAGTCCGCCGCTCGACCAGTCTGTCTGGTTCGTCCGTTTGTTTACCTCCTCTTTTGCCCCCCTCCCCCTCCTGCTAACCTCTTTCGTCCTCCATCCATCCTCCCCCCCTTGCCCCTTCCCTCCTCCCTCCCTCCCCCCACTCTTTTCCTCCTCGCTCTCCCTTCCTCCTTCCCCCTGCTCTTCCTGTTTTAGGGGCTGCGCCAACTACACGTGGCGAGTAAAAAAGATATACCCCCAAAGGGGTATGACCGAAGACGAAGAGGGTGGGTATCGAGGGTTTGGGATTTACATATTGAGTGACGCGCGCGCGTATAAGAGCGATCAGTCTTAAGATGATTGTTGTTGTTGTTGTTGTTGTTGAACATTATTTATTCTAAAGAATAATTATTGTTGGGACCCCTGGTGCGCGGCCCCCTCGCCGCGCCTAGGCCGCAGCCTCATTTTCATAATTTCCGCGAGGAAGTCTCAGGCAAAACGATGTGTACCAGATCCGGTTGTGTTGTTACGATCGGTTTTCCCTTGCAAAAAATAAGGCAAAGTGGACATTTCTTGTTCTAATATAACCAAACTTCAAGAATCCCTTGCAAAAAATAAGGTAAAGTGGACATTCGCGCGCGCAAGACGAAATCCTTCCAAAACCTGAGTGTTCGTAACGATTTTAACATAAAAAACATCAAAAAAACAATGGTTTTTCAAAAAAAAAATGTCAAACATTCATCCCGCGCGCTCTTGCGGATTTGTAGGAAACCCAACACTTTTTAAACATTTCTGTCAAACGGGCTTTTGCGAGCAACTTTTTCACGTGCTTCGAACTTCTCCAACAACGGTTGCGCACCTGCCAGGGCCATCATCCCTGTCAAATAATACCATGCGGGACACATTCGTTTTTTCTTCGCGCGCGCACGCCGAAATCTTCAAATACCATTGGGTTTCTTAGGAATTTTAGCACCGCGCAACATAAAATCATACGAATCGCACCGTAGGTCCTCGAAAAACATCTGTACGAATTTTCAAAATTTCTACCCGCGCGCGCTGTCCGCATCCTAAAAAACCACAACAACAAGTCACTGTACCCATGCGCCAGTGTAGTAGCCACGGTCGTCCGCAGGCCACGAAGTGAAGTGTCCGAACGTCATAGGGCGGGAAGCTGGGTGTGGGGGGTGGCGAAGAGTCGTTTGGAAATTTGGTAGAGCTTGAACCGGCCCCCCCACAAAGTGGGGGTATTGCCCGCCTCCTATGAAAACCCTGGCACTGGTGAGAACGGTGTGTACCCACGTGCTAGTAATTGTTGTTGTTGTTGTTGTTGTTGTTGTGGTTGTGGCTGTCTCTGTGTCGCAGGTGTTTGCTGAACAGGTTTTCCAGTATCAACGTAATGTTTTTCAAGCTAGAGGCCCCAGCGTGCTCGCTGGGACCACCAGCGGCGCCGCGATTACCTTCGCCCAGCTCGCCGCGATTACCTTCGCCCAGCTCATTGGCGCGTTCGTGCATCCAGCGAGCTGGTGGGGCGGCGACGCGTGCCCTGGTGGTCTTGCGGCGGCTCTCTGGACCAGCAGCACCCCCAGCACTACCGTGGCCAGCGCCACTTCAAGTGCTGGGTCCTCGACCACCCCGCTCGCTTGCGCGCCCATCGCGCCGTGCGGGTGGCGGGCTTCCGAGCCAGAGAGCTTTTGCGTCCTGGGCACGGGCGTGGGGAGCACCACCATCGGGGTGCCCAGCTTCCTGCTGCTGCTGCTGCTGCTGCTGCTGCTGCTGCTGGGCGCCGTCGAGCTGGGGGCCGCGGCGTGCATCTGGCGCGGCTGCGCCAGCAGCGCTAGCTGGGCTCGCTTGCGGCTGCCCCTCGGCGAGGCCTGCCCCCAGCATCAGGCCGCGATGCGCCTGGCTCCGCGCCCTCGCCTCGAGCCCGCGCTGGGCCCGCCGCCCGGCTCCCGGGGCAGGGTCACGTTCGAGGACGACCCCGCCTGGGCGCACGAGAGGCTCTTCCTGTGGCACGTCGCTGGGGGTAGTGGCGAGGCGGAGGGCTTCTTTGTCTACGCGCCGGGCGGCGACATGCATGTGGGGTCCCAGACATCGGGCGTCTCGAAAAAATCGAGACATAGGTTTTTCATAGTTTTTGGCTTCTCGGGGCCCTCGCCGGGCCTCGGGGCCGTCAAAAAACGACTCGGGATGACAAACCGGTCCCAGGGAAGTGGTCGGGAGGTCGGGGGCCTGCGTCTCGAAAAAATCGAGGCGTCGGATGTCTGGGGTCTAGGAGCGACTGCAGCAGCACCGCGCTGCCGACTGGCCGCAAGGGGAGCCCCGCTGGCGTGCCGCTGGTGATCGCGTTACAGACGCGGGCCGCTGGAGCCCGACGAGCTGGCGGAGCTGGCCGACGGGCCGCGGGCGGAGGCGGCCGCCCTCGTTGGAGCCGGCGGCCCGGCCGAGGGCATCGCCGCGCCAGTCGACCGGCGAGGGGGGATCCTGCGGTTGCCCCCCCTACTCGGCGGCCCATGGCGCCGAGCCTCGCCTCCGCGTGCGGGGCAGGCGGCCTCGAGGTGGAGCCGGCAGCGCCGCCGCCTCCCCCGCCCGCGGAGCCGCCGCCGCCGCGGAAGGTCCTGCCAGTGCCGGCGCGGACATGCTCCCCGCGAAGCCGCCGGAGGGCTTCGCCTGGCTGAGTTGCGATCTCTGAGCAAGTGTCTTAATGGGGGAGGGCTCAGGGTGAAATCCATATGGGCTTGCACCTCGAAAGTGAATCCGTCTTGTGATCCGCCTTCTTGCAGATTCAAGCTTCGAAATCCCATCGAACGGCATTTCAGATTTCACCCTTTGCTCTCCAGCCAAAGAGAATGCTCAGGATATGGCGGAGACCGACGGGGAGTTCGCCTCCGGCGCCGAAGTGGTGTCAGGCGAGGGCCTCTGCTGTCGGGGGCGCTTCGGAATCGCCGCCGACCGCGCGGGAGGCTACCGCCCCGTAGAGCTTGCCGAGGTCGGCTGGGCTGCCGAGTGGCGCGCAGCGAAGCTCCGAGGCGCCGAGCGGTGCAGGTGCCCAGGGGGTGGTCTCGAGCAGCGGCTGCTCGGCGACGCGGCGGCCAGCGCCCCTAGAGCACGCCCGCAGCGGGCGCTGGCCGAGCGAGAGCTCGTCGGCGATGACCTTCGCGCGCGCTGGATCGACTAGACGGGTGCGCACAAGGACCGGCACAAAGTGCTACGCGAGGCGACCCAGGAGAGGATCGGTTGGCCCGCGCAGGCCGCCAGCGCGCCTCGCCGTTTGCAGGAAGTTCGTCAGGCGCGGCGGGGGCCCCAAGGCCTGGTTGCTTGAGTGGGCCCGCAAGGTGCGCATCGCTGGAAGGGGTCGGGCCTGGTGCGGCACGAGGTCGAGTGCCTCGTCGAGGCGCTCGCAGGCTGGCAGTTTCGACCGGCTGAACACGCGGGCCATCGCGGCTCTGGAGGTGATCGCGCGCTGGCTGCTGTAGTGCATGGGGGCGTCCGCGAAGGGTGCGGAAAGGCCGAACTGGGGCGCGGCCGAGCACTTCAGCGCGACCGCCTCGTCCATGGACCTCGCGCCGGAGGACGCGCGCACGCGCGCCGCGCGGCAGGCCGAGGAGCGAGCTGGAGTGCCCGCGCGCCCGCGCGCGTCAGCAGGGCCGCCGCTGGGCCCGGCGCCGACGCCAGCGCCGCGGCCGCCTTGGCCGGCGGGCTGCCCTCGTGGAGGGCGACCGAGGCAGGCCAGGAGGAGGTCGCGGAGGTGGCAGGGGCGGCCGCGGGCGGAGCCCGCGGCCGCCAGCGCGCCGCCGCTGGCGGAGGGCGACGCCGGCCCGAGCGCCGCCCGGGAACCCCGCAGGGCTTGCGCGCTGCCGCCCTTGCCTCCGCTGCGAGCCGCGGGCCTTCCCGCGGCGGTGACTGGCGACCGGCGCGGGCGGCTGCTTCGCGACGTCGAGGCGGCCGCTGACGTGCCGACTTTGGATGCGTGGTAGCGCCTGGCGCCCCGTTCTCCATGGGATCTCGGCGGCGTCGGAGCGCGAGATTTTGGGCCTTCAGGCTGGCGCGCGGCAGCGCGTCGACGAGGCGGCAGCCCGCTGGGGCGACGTCGGCGGCGCCGTCGGCGAGCGCGGGGCCTTGGCCGCGACGGGGCGCGCTCCGGCCATGCGCCGTCGCTTTCGCGCGGCGCCGGGCCATGCGAGTGTCCCGGGGTTTCTCGCCCGAGTGGCCCGCGCAATGCGCCGTCGCTCATCTCTGCGTTGCTTTCGGGGGCGGGGATTCAGCTCGAGGACGTCGAGAAGCGCGTGGTCCGGCCCGCGGAAGAGTCGGCGGTAAGTCAGCAGCGCGAAGGGGTGCCGGGCTGCCGCGCGGACCCAGCGCCGCAGAGGACCCCCCGCGCCTGCGGCCGCCCAGTGCGGAGGGCTGCCGACGCCGGCCTGGTGGCTTTCACCTGGCTGCCCGCTTGCGTCATGGGCGTGTTCTTCGTCGCCAAGAAGTGCGACATTCGGGCTCATCGTTGATTGTCGTCGCGCGATCTCCCCCCAGGCGTGGCCCTCCTGAGCGTCGAGGGCCGCCTGGGGTGGAGGTCGACGATCCCGGGGGCCTCCTGCGCAGCCTGCGCTCTCGCATCGGCGTCGGAGACTGGGCGGACTGCCTCCGCCGGGCGAGGCCCCCCCTCTTCCTCGGCGGGCCCGGGGCGAGGGCGGCCGGCCACTGCGCGCGCGTTGACAACGCAAGGGCGCTGTCCTTCGATGGTGACTTCGTGGGCCAGGCTTTGAACGAGGCCCAGCGCGACCTCGACTGCGACTCGCAAAAGTTCCACGAGATGGAGATCCACGAGCACGGCGGGGCCTCGCAGGGGCGGCAAGTGGGCGGCGACGCCCGAGCCGCCCGCCCCAGCGACGAAGCTTCGCCCTTGTGCGCCCGGAGGTTCGGAAACTGCTGCGTCGGAAGAGGGTGGCCAGCTGGCAAGTCGAGGCCGCGCTCGGCCGCGCGGCCTCCCTGTGCCTCGCGCGCCGAGAGCTGCCGTCGATCTTCCGCGCCGCGCGCCGCTTCGCGCGGGAGTCCTGCGGCAGGTTCCAGCCGCTCTGGGATTCGGCCCGACAGGAGCTGGTCGCCGCCGTGCGGGCGGTGGTGTTCATCGAGGCCTACTGGGGGCAGCCCTGCGCGCGCGCCAACGACGCGAGCCTCAGCGGCTTCGGCGCGCCGCCGCCCCTTTGGAGGCCCGGGGGCGACGCCGCGGCGGGGCGCGCGCCGGAGCAGGGCCGCCTCTGGCTCGTCGGCGCCCGAGCCCAAGAGCACGCCTTCGAGGCGGCGGGCCCCGAGGGCGTCGAGGTGGAGCGCGACGTCCTGGGCCGCCCAGTCAGGCTCAACAGGCGGGCGCGGGAGATCCCGGAGGCGGCGCGCCGGGGGCGCAACGGGGCCGAGCGGCCTGCTTGCGAAAGACCGGTGGCGCGCCACCCTCGTTGATCGCTGACATTTTGCACCTTGAGGCGGGGGCGGCGGTCGAGGCGGGAGCCCTCGCCTTGCGCGCCAGAGCCGTGAAAAAACTGTCGTGTTATCTTGCTCGGTGACAATGTGGCCGTTGCGCTCTGTTTCGCTCGGGGGAGGTGGAGGGGCTGCGGGGCGCGCGGGCAACTGAGGCGATGACGTAGACTTTCCCCTGCTCGAGACGTCCGCCGATGCTTCCGTCGCATCCCCAGTGAGTTCAACTCTGGGCGAGGGCAGCAGAGTTTATGATGTTTCCTGCGACGCTGAGAAGACTTTGGCTTCTCGCCTCGATGATGGCGCAGATGCCGCGGCGATGGGCCCGGAGAGGGGCGGGGGCCCGTCTGCTGACCAGCTTGGCCCCTTTTTGGCTCAGGCCTGTCCTCGAAGCCTGACCCTGAGTGCAATGGTGGAGAGGCGTCTGGCCCAGGCGCGGGCGGGGGCGGCCTCCCGCGAGCCGCCCCGGCGCCCTCCCGGGCCGAGCGCGCGGGCGCTTTTGAGCTGCCTCTCGGGCGGGGCCGGCGACGGAGTTATTCTCGAGTCGGGCTCGGATCTTGGCGCTGGGGCGGGGGCGGACCGATTGGCCGCCGCCGAGCGCGGGGCCCGCGCCCCCGCGGGCGCGGCCAGAGATCGACGGGGGCGCAGGGGCCTTCTTGGGGCGAGCGGCGGAGGGGGCGTCTCCTCGCCCCGCCCATGGGCCAGGCCCGCAGGGCGGGGGGCGCGACCGCGGGGCCGACGAGGGCGCGGGCTTCAGCGAGGGCGACGACTCGCCCGACCCCGCGGAGCGACCGGCCGCGGCGGCTCGCCAGCGGGGTCTGAGCTGGCGCGGGAAGGGCCATGTCCGACAGACCCTCGCCGCGCAGATGGGCGGCGGCGCGCTGTCCGCCAGGCTGACGCCGCTGGAGATCAGGTCGGCGGCGCCGGCGCCTGCTGCCCACTGCCGCCAGCGCGCCCGCGAGTTCTTGTTGCTCGGCCGCGATCCCGGATCGGCCCGAGCGCCTCGACGCCGCCTCGGTAGCTTTCGTGAGCCACGAGTTCGAGGTGGGCTGCGAGAACTGGATGCGCGAGAAGTCGTTGGCAGGGGTGGGTTTCCACGTGCCTCGGCGTGGGCGATGCGGCGCCGACCGCCTGCCGCGGGCGCTGCGGGCCCTCGAGGGCGGGCGCGAGGTGTCGCCATCTCGCTCGCGGCGGCCCCTGACGCTCGGTTTATGGGTCGCCATCTGCGCGGGGATCGCCGGGGGGGGGCACGCGGCCGCGCTGTCTCTGGCCATGGTGGAGCGCTATCTGCACTCGGGGGAGACGCCGAGCCTCGGGCCGCAGAACTTCCCGCCGCCGGCCCCTGGCGGCGCGGCAACCGGGGCGCTGCCGATGTTGCCCGAGGAGGAGAACGAGAGGAGCAAGACGGGGGGAACAAGCGACGACGGCGCCCCCCTGTCTCCCGGGGGTTCGGCTGGACAGAGAGCGGCTACCGATTGCTGTCGCGGCGATGGGGATTGGGCCGCCTCCTGGACTGGGCCTGCCGCGAGTGCGCGGGGGTGTTCCGCGGGGCGTGTCTCGGCCCGGGCTTGGCGGAGGTGCCTTGCCGGGGCCGCCGCGCCGGGGCTGGCGCGGATCGCGCCTGGGGCCTCCGGGCCCAGGAGCGGGCGATGAAGAGGGGCCGGCGGCAGGCCTTGAAGAGCGCCCGCCGCTGCGGGAAGGCAGGCCGCGTGAACCAGGCCAGGAGCGATCTCGGCAGGGGCGACCAGGGCCGCGCGGCGCACTGCCTGCGGTCATTCGAGAGAGTGGCGCTGCAGACCGAGCCGGCGCCGCTGCCGCCCAGGGCTCGGGCAGGCGCGGGCGCCGCTTTCAAGTGTGCCGGGCTTTCCTGAGCGCGCCTCGCCGATGCGTGCTCGACCTTTCTGGCGGCGGCAGCGGCCCTCGGCGTTCGGTCGCCCGATGGGGATTGCCAGCGGTGAACCTGGACCTCCGGAGTGCTCCCGATTGGGATCTCACTTCTATGGCAGACGTTCGCGTGATCTTACGGCACCTGGCCGAGGGCCGGGTAGTGGCGGTGATGATGGCTCCTCCTTGTTCGACTTTTCTTGCGGCGCGCAGTCGGTATCCTGCGCGCGATGCCTTGCGCGCCCGTGGCCCCCCAAATTTGGACACCGTTGGCCGTCTTGAGGTTATGGTGGGGAGCGCGTGTCTGGGCGCATCTTTTGCAGTTCTCAAAGTTTGTATGAAGCATGAGATCGCAACCTTCCGGCTCCGGCAGGATCCTCTCATCGTGCAGTCGGAGAGTTCAGTCGAATTTCGATTCATCAGTGCGTCTTTAGAACCAGGTGCCGCCAGGCGACCGATCTCTCATGTCAGACCGTCGTTGGAGTTGACCTTCCTCGGATGGTGTCCAGGAGATGTCGTTTCACGGGAAACGAGGTTTCTGTTGTTTTCGGTTGGTTCTGTTGTTTTAGGTTTGGTTAGAAACACCTCGCCCTTCTTGGTTCGTCAATGACCAGCAACGCCGCCCAATGCCCTGCTAGGTTTTGGAGCCCTTCTTCAGAGTCATCTCTGACGCCGCTCCGCCGCCCCAGGGTCCTGACCTCGAGGGGTCCCTGCCCCATTTTTGATGAGGGGCATGCCGCTTCGCTGTGAACCTCCGTTTTTGCGTAAGGATTCTGTTTTCAAGCCACAGCCTTCAGAGCATCTGCGTATGCCAGCTCTGCCATCAAACGTTTACCGCAGAGAAATGAGCAACGTGTCTCTGCGTCGCATGTGTTGGTTGAGAGGTTTTCGACTGTCGCCGCAACGTTGCTCAAGCTACCCCCCCCCCCGACCTCACCCGCTTGAGCGTTCGCTGTGGGAGTTTGGATTTCAAACCACTGCCTTCAAAGCGTATGCGTCTGCCGGCTCGGCCATCAAACGTTGACAACATAAAGATGAGCAACACAATTGAAGTGTTTCCCCCCAGGGCTCGCACCCGGTTTTTTTTTATCAGGTCAGGTCTGTGGTCAATACACTGCGACCTTGACTCCCGGTTGACTTCAACAGCAGCTCCCGCCTGATATTTCCCCACAAGTGATTTCAAATTCGCTCTCGCGCGGGACTTCCTCGTAATTTATCCAGGAATATTGTTTTCGCTGGGATGTCCTTCGTTCTTTCATAACTCCTTGCGGCGCCGTGTCCCCATGATTCATCGATCGCGCTTTCGTTTTGGCTGCTCCCGCGATTTA
>CAUYUJ010019791.1:93929-113929 GCA_963575745.1 Prorocentrum cordatum
GCTGCTCAACAGATGCCTACACCCTCCTCCCCACCGAGAGAGAGAGGTACTGGCACACGAAGGCGGGGTCACGGGACGCCCGAACAAACAGGGATTGAACAGGGACAGGTTTATGAGCGAGTCCGCGAATTCGAAAATCGTACTTCTGACCATGGCCCTAGTCGCCGTGCTCTCTCTAGGAGCCAAGCCCCCAGGCGCGGCCCCGAACAGTACATCATTCGAGACGATCGCGGCAGTCGGAGTCCATCTGTCCGGGGGGTTCGCATTAGGCCCCGAAGTTCCCCAGCCGCAGACCGAAATAGGGAGACTCTGCCAATGCAAGATATGGCTGAGCTACGAGATCACGTGCACACATACGTTGAATATCAAACTAGCCTTGTCCACAAGGCTGTCGCCTCTGACACCGCCGTCCTTCGGAGTGACCTCCAACAGGGTCTTTCAATCCTGGACGCTGCCGTACAAGAGGATCGTCGGGTCATGCAACAGCTAATACAGCGTCTCGATATACAACTAGATCGCGAGACTACCGAACTTGTGGCCGTCAAGTCCGACTTCGATCGACTTGAAGCTAGCGTCATTCAGATACGTCAAAGCAACGATGAACGTGCACGCATTCTTCGCGAAGAGCTGCGTGAAGTCGTGGGTACAGCTTCAGGTGCCTTCGTAGCGCCTTCCACCGCACTACAAGGTCACATCGCCACGATCCGTGGTGAAACAGAAGCTGCAGCACGTGAACTGCACGATCATACACGCTCCGTTCAGCAAGATTTGTATGGCAAGTTATGTGAGGCTGAGAACGCTTTCCAAGCTCAACTCTCTTCCTGTCAGGTTCAACATGTACCACAGCTTATATCCAGAGTCCACACTCTCGAGCAGACCGTAGCTGAGCTGCAGGTCGCACGGGCTCATACTGCGCAGGTGAGTCCCACTGCCACGGTGACCAACCCCGACGTGACGGCAGCTGTTCTACAGACCGTCCGAGCGGAGGTGGCACACTTGCAAAGGCAGCTGCAGGATTCTGTGGCCGAGAGGGATGCCGAGTCAGCACGCGCGAATGCGCGCCTGGATCAAATGAACGCTGAGATGGCTCGTCTTGCTAACGAGAATGTTGACCTACGTACTCTTATCGCCAACTATACTACCCACAATAAGGATGACGTTCGATTCCTCACGGATACCCAGAAGCATCAACACGCTGAATTGGATGTGTTGTCTGATTGTGTCGCAAAACTGCAGGCAGACAACACCACGCTTGAGCAAACAATACACGAACACATCGCGGACGCAGCTAAACATACACCTGTTACCGGCTCTCGCCGCCCCTCCCCTGACACCGCTGCTCGCGATGCGGGGGGTTCTACTGGGGCCGCTTCCAAGCCGACACTTCCTCAGGCAGGGACTGGTGCTGACGAGCAGCGGGGAACCGCAGCCCAGCCCCCTGCCCCTGAGCCACCTGCAGACAATGCAAGCTATCGAACACATTCCCCCATTAACCTTGGCCCACTCGGCTCCAACAATGCGCAATCTCCGTACAATGTTGGCGGGTCACTACTACCTGCCACTGTCAAAGAAAGTGACCGTGTTCGGGTCCCAGGCTTCCCTAAGATCACAGGGGTCTCCGATTGGATGAATGGTGTCCGCAAGGGTTTCAGAAACGCATCTGGACGCCCAGCTCAGGCATACGCCTTCATCATGGTAGCGGAGAACCCTGACATCACGTTCGAGGATCTCGCCGACAGCGGCGACTTTGAGAGCCTTGACTGTAAGTTAGCTGACGCTCTTCTCGAGATCCTCCCACATGAGTTAAGATTGCAAATGAAGCTGTTAGAGGACGTTGAACACAAAGCAAAGCGCATGCTTAAAGGACGTCAGGTATATCAGAAGATTATCCGTTCATTCGACGTCACGGTTGCCGAGGACCACCTTCACGACTTTGATCGCATCAAGAATCTCCGCATGCACGGAGATGATCTTCAGCGTTTCATTGTCGAATGGGATCGATTACTTTTGGCTCTTAACAAATTACCCGAGATGTACATCATGGAATCCCTCTTTCGTACCCAAGTTCAGAGACACCCTTGGATGAAAGAAGACATGAGCAAATACAACAAAGCTAAGGCTGGAGCCAAAGATGAAAACGGAGAGGTAATCAAGACATATAAATGGCTCCACCAGAGAGTTTACGATGTTCTTGATTTATATAAGTTACAAAAGAACCAATATAGTATGCAAAAAGAATCGCGGGACACCGTTGCCCCTGCCAAGACTAAGACCAAACAATCAAGCCGCAACTCACATTGCGTCCCTTTCTTCAAAGGCAAAGGGTGTCCCCGTCCAGATACTTGCAAGTTCTTGCATACCGCTGAGAAGAAACCGCCGCCCAGACGACATCCGTCGTCTCGTGATCCTCCCAGGAATCGTCAATCATCTCAACATCGTAGAGACGCTCGAGGCAGCGCCTCTGGCGCGGCTACTTCGAGGCCTCCGGCTGCCAGGTATTTCTGCTATGATTTTGCAAAGGGTAATATGTGTCAGCGCACTGGTTGCAACCGGCACCATGTGCATCCTTGCGTCTTCTATCAGAAGGGCAGTTGCACCAACGGGGATAATTGCAAGTTTGCTCACTATAAAAATGGCTTCAAGACGCCGCCTCGCAGCCCCAGCAGGCCCAGAAGCGAACAGAGGATCCCCTCCCGGAGCCCAGGTGGTAAACGTTGGTCGCAGAGATCACGATCCTTCACCAGGAGTCCGGGGGGCAGGACTTACTCCAGGAGTCCGGGGGGCACCCGTCGTTTCTCAACGAACACTCGACAGCCCTCCAAGAGTCCAGGCGGCACCCGCTGGTCCCAGAAAGACTCGCGATCGCCGTCTCGCTCGTCTCAGCGGCAAGGCCGATCACGTAGTCCCGGCGGTGCAAAATGGTCTCAGAGAGATTCACGATCTGGCTCTCGTTCCAGTCGGACATCACAGTCCAGTCAACGACAGCGTTCTCCTGCTCGGAACACCAACCGAGTGTACGTGATACGTGAAAAGATCCTCGCAGTTTCACCTACACGTGGCATCTCAAAGGCCCAGATTCTCAAGACCAAACCGCCTGCGACGACAACGACGCCGAAACTAAAGGTCCGCTGGAACCTTGCAAGTACCGACGTCGAATTTTTCACGGTTCGACGAAAGATGAGACCGTACCGTGAGGCACCAAATAAAGGCGGTGCTGTCCACGTTCCAGACCCAATACCCGATTGGTGGTGGATCCGTTCCCAAGCACATCTGACACGTGCCCAGGAGAACGCATTCGCCCTCATTCGGAGGCTGGACGACGACGAGGACATCCACTTCGACTATTGCTACGTCGCAATCCCACAGGAGGACGTGCTGCTCCACACGTATGCTACGGCGCAGCAGGCAACTGCAGCACCAGTGCAGCAGGCAACTGCAGCACCCGTGCAGCAGGCAACCGCAGCACCAGTGCAGCAGGCAACTGCAGCACCAGTGCAGCAGGAGACTGCAGCCAGCGTCCCTTCAACAAAGGATATGGTGGCAATATCGCGTTCTTTCGTCCTTGACAGCGGTTCGGCATTACATATTTCCGATAAATCCGACATGACTGAATCCGAGAAAAAGGGCATTCGCATTGGACGAGAACACATTTTGGAAACCGCCAATGGTGAGAGAATCGTCAACCAACATGTACGCGTCAAAATCCCAGCACTCGGCATCGAGAAAGACACCCTGGTCATGGATAATTGCCCATCTGTTTGGTCCATGGGTCGTCTTGTCGAGGAAGATGACTGGGATATACATTGGAACAGAAGAATCGGATGCGTACTTACCCCCCCACAGGGTCAGCCTAAACAGGCTGTGGTACATAACTTTATCCCACAGATCAATATTGACCACATGCACGATGCTCCGCCACCTCCGCCGACCCCATCGCATTGCGCGAGGCGACACACGAAGGAATGTCCGCGCAGACGTGTCAGGACATCTTGCTGCGGAGTGATCATGCCACAGTGGAAAAGCATGTCTCACAAGGACTGTGGTCGTGGTCGTTTTCGGACCTTTCCCGTAGACCCCGCAGAGGAGACCTCCACTAAAGGCCCATGCTGGTGTTATACCCTCGAGGTTCTGAACAAACCATCGTGCAGCGGTGACCCGCAGCAAGGCCCTGATAGTGCTCTCCCTGTCGGCGAGAGGCCGACCATTGACCCCAGTCATTACTTGACTCATTCTCCCAAACACCCAGATTGTGAGATATGCGCTCGAGCTTTGATTCGCAACAAACCTTGCAAAAGAAAACACAAGATGCGTTCAGATCTCGAGAAGAACGAAGATGATACTACTTATGAAGCGTTTGTACCGAAGAAATTTGGAGATTCA
Organism: Prorocentrum cordatum; assembly: GCA_963575745.1. Taxonomy (NCBI): domain Eukaryota; class Dinophyceae; order Prorocentrales; family Prorocentraceae; genus Prorocentrum; species Prorocentrum cordatum. The sequence goes on from CAUYUJ010019791.1 coordinate 98,310, forward strand.
TTGACAGCAGATCATATCATTATTGGAGACGATGACGCCACTGGCAGGCAGAAGGAAAGATGCGCTCTTGTCGTGCTAGACAAGCACACCGGCATCATGATGGCCTATCCAGCATTGCACAAAGATGCCGAGACCACCAAACTTAGCCTTACGAAATTTGTCGCCCCAAATGATGAGGTTAAACACATTTATACCGACAATTCCAAAGAACTCATCAAAGCATGTGCCACACTTGGCTGGCGGCATGACACCAGCACGCCACACCGCCCTCAGACTAACGGGGCTGTTGAGCGTGCCGTGCAGCGCGTGGTCAAAGGCACAAAGGCTGTCCTCATGGCTTCCGGCCTAGGACATGAATGGTGGTGCGAGGCTATGCAATGTTTCTGCAATGCCACCAACTTCTCTCTGTCTACCACCGGTGCCGCATCTTCTGACCCAAATAAGGCGGAACTTACGCCATATGAAATTCGCTTCGGAGAATCATTCAATGGACGTACAGTACCCTTTGGATCCAAAATATATTGGAAGTGCCTGTACCCGGAACTCAACACAGATAGTGATGGTAAGAAATTCACAAAGACAACACGCGAGGGACTGTTCATGGGTTATCATATGCATGCAGGCGGACGATGGTCTGGAGACTACCTAGTCGTCGACACCGCTACATATGCCAAATACCCAGACAGTACACATTGTCATGTTCATCGTGTCAAAGACATTGTAGTACCATCTAAGCTCGAGTTCCCGGTCGCTGATGGCCTTCTTACTCATCACAACCCGCCCATGCACGAGTCTATCGCAGATGAGGCCAAGATACCTCTCGGCGACTGCATGGACCCCATGCGCGACGATGAACCACAACTTGACAACTACCCTGCGGACTGGGACGACCCTGCTCATACGATGATGCAGGGGGAAACCCCAGCCGTCGCAGAGGCCGAGTTACCAACCGCCCCTGCGGCAAATCCAGATTATTGGGAAAAACGTGATGCTACGATCATTCGTCACATATGTACCCCACGTTTACAGTTGTTTATCCCTACGGACGCCCCAGAAGGGCTACCGGTACCTCTGGAAAAGTTCGACGTCATTCGTGAATTCGAGACAACATCGACATTCCAGGGACAGGACAAGTTCAGAGACACATGGGACGGAATCAGTGAGAGCGATCATCGAGCCCTGGGAGAACCCTGGACAGGCACCGTGCGATTCTACTATGCTCCAGAATATACTTCCGATGGTAAAATTAAATCAATGGGACGTGATACCAAAATACAGAAAACTACCAGACCCGATCATTGTCTCGTTGAGTATTGGAAGTGCCTTTCTGGTCGCCAGCGTGATCGCGAACGTGCATTCGGCAAGTTGGTCTCCGAGGCTCGTGTTCGCCGACATGAAGCGACTCTGAAGACATGGTCTCGTCAGGATGACAAAGCCAAAACATTTAGAACAACAAACTCGGATGGACCGAAATGGGATCGTGTAGAGCGTCGTGTTACCCTTGACACGCACACTGGAGATACGATCCGAGATGAACAAGTCAAAGGCGTCACAGACAAAACTATCTTATACGCTCCTATCCCTGGCGGTCCCCGAGACATTACTACGGTGCTGTATTATTTACCAGATACTGAGCACCGGGAAACCAGTGCATCGTCATCATCGCCAGCTAGAGCCACAGTGACGATAGCATCCCCGACGAACATTGAACACGATGGTCCATCATTCGGTGTTTTGAATCCACTTTGTCTTACACTGAAACCGACCTTCGCACAGTTTGTCCGGCAGAGAAAGGTTTCTGGTTTCGATGATGTTCCTATCATGGCTGTCCTTCCCAAAGACATACCTGACCAGCCACATCGAGAGCGCCACGAAACTACTTCATATGCACTGGTAACCCAGAGCCTTAACAAGAAACAAATAGCAGCAGAACCACGTGCACAGGCCGCCCTCCGTGGAGAATATGATCGCCTTCGCGCACAGACTACATGGATGGAGGACACCGTCGCTGAACGCGCTGACGTCAAAGCGCAGGCCATCAAGGAGGGCAAGGACATTCATTTTGCACATTTACTCGAACTTGGTACCGTCAAGCATTCCGAACTCCCACCTGAACAGCGCAAATACAAAGGTCGTGTTGTCTGCCAGGGAAATACTATGAAAGATCAAACAGGCCTGGCAGCAGTTTTCGCTGATGCTGCATCCAGCGCATCACACATTGAGGCGTCAAAGCTCGTTGATGCCGTTGCACACATGCCTGGTTACAATGGTGGCCAGAGTGATGCCCCATCAGCATACACGCAGGCGCTGTTATACGGTGACGGCAGAATTGACCCAGTTGATACGTGGATCAGCCTCCCACCAGCACGTCGACCAGCATCATGGGCTAAATACAAAGACCCAGTGTGTCGACTTCGTTTAGCTCTCTACGGTCACCCTCTTGCCGGCGTCTTTTGGGAGAGACACTGCAAGACATGCCTTGAGAGCAAAGGATTCGTTCCTATGCAAGGATGGGAATGTATTTGGACTCACCCCAAACTTGGATTGGTGCTTTCTGTCTACGTCGATGATTTTAAGCTGGCCGGCCCAAAAGACAACCTCGAAGCTGGCTGGAACCTCATCCGGGACAGCGGCATCAAGATCGATCCGCCTACCAAACTAGATCAATATCTTGGTTGCGGACAGGCTCCATATACAGTATCCGATGTTGAATTCAATAAACGCATGGAGACCATTCGTCCCTTACTGCCTCAAACGCAGCGGGACACCGCAGCTTATAAAACGGCCAAGGATGTCCGCGGCGTTCGATATAACATGAGTGGATATATTGACCAATGTATCGATCGCTACCTTGAGGTTGCTGCTACTATTCCAGACAATCCGAAAATGAAATTCAGAGACTTACCCATCTCCGAAACTCCTGGGATCGAGGACTCTGCTTTCACGGAAGCTGATTTTGATGACAAAGGCGTCCTCGGCCCAGAGTCAGCTAGCATTCTGATGAAAATTTTATATCTTGCGAGATGCTGTCGCTTCGATTTATTACATCCAGTCTGCATGTTGGCACGCGAGATTACCAAATGGAATCGAGCCTGCGACAAACGTCTGCATCGTCTTGTATGCTACATCAAGCATACCAAGACGCACAGTTTACAGGGTTTTATCGGCGACTCCGCCGACCAACTTTCCGTCATACTGTTTACAGACGCTTCCTATGCAGATTGTGTTTCTACGTCAAAGTCAACGACAGGCATCTTTGCTGCCATTGTGGGCCCCAATACTTTCTTCCCGATCAACGCCGTGTGTAAGAAACAAACCGTGGTTTCGCATTCCTCTACGGAATCCGAAATCGTCGCGTTGGACACGGCGCTCCGGGTTGAAGGCCTCCCCCTGCTTACCTTTTGGGAACACGTTGTACGTACGCACAAGGCCCGCGACAAGGTTGCTGCAGCCTCTCGCAAGCAGCGTAAGCCACCAACGTATAAGAAGCAGGGGGAAACCCCGGCCCCTGGTACCTATGACTCTCCTCGATCCACCCTGACAGCATTCGGCGAACATCCTCTTCATGATCATCGTAACGTTTCATCTGATAAGACCCCACCGCAGGTTCAGCTTATCATAGCAGAGGACAATGAGGCCGTCATCAAAATAGTGCAAAAAGGCAGGACGGCCGCATTGCGGCACCTCCATCGCACGCATAGAATTAACCTGGATTGGATCGTGGAAGTCTGTCAGCACGAACAAATACATTTGTCACACGTAGGTACTAAGGAACAAGTTGCGGATATGATGACAAAACATTTCGATTCCAAAAAGAGTACTGTTTGGGAAACACTTCTCGAGTTGGCGCTTATTCGTCCTTCGCCCTCATTGCCTAAGGATATGCGTAGACATATTTCGACGGAGGACGAGGGGACTCGCAGACCCAATGGTCTACCACACCCCGCCGAACCCCCGGGGGGCGACGACATGCGGGACCACTGGAATCCCCGACGCTATGCGGGACCACTGGTTTCCCCCCCTACGACAAAACCTCCAGGATGTTTGGGCTTCTGTGAAGTTGCTCTCACTTCCAAGGACCCCTGGGGCGAGGTTGGATCAGCATGTGGTAAGAGATGTGTTGGTTGCCATAATCACGAGGGTTTGCACTCATGTGGACATCATCACGGCACCACAGTCGGATCCAACGCTTCGCGTTCGGCACGGCCCAAATCCCCGCGACAACGCCGCAAGTCTCCTCAGAAAAGTCCGACTCGGGCTAAGACGGACCCGGGTCCGACCCGGGCTGTTAGTCCGACCCGAACTAAGCGTAAGGTTGTTACGGGTCATCAACTTTCAACATCATCTTCTGTTGACCCACGCTCTTCTTCACCATTACGCACTCTTGTCATACGTGATGTTTTGTATAACCGCAGCGACTTTTCTCAAGCGGAGGAAACTCCGGCCGCCCCACACGGCCCCGGTGCTGTAGGCGGCTCAAACACACAGTTGCAGGATCGATCTCGCTCCCCCCCCAACAGCATGCAGCGGGGCACCGCATCGAGCTCAGGGGGCAACCCTGGCGCTTCACGCGGAGGGCAACCCCCGCTAGAGGGCGGCGAAGACCAGGACGCCGAAATGGACGACAGGAAAGATACACCACATTTCGATCGTCCCTTTCCGATGATCCAGCGCCCAGCCTGCACTCTTCCTCCAGACGGATCATTCATTAGACCCACCGTTGGAGCTGCGTTTGATACGCAGCTACCCTGGGCAGGTCCTAATAAGTTCCCGATTGCCTTCACTCAGGCACCCGAAGGCTCAGGCGTTTGCTTCCTCGAATGCTCACGCAAAGATCTTCGTCGTGCCGTCGAGATGGACGTTGATATTTCGATGCAAAATTTGTCGCAGGAGACGACACTCCCTTGGGTTTCATTCTTTGCTGTTCTGCATTCGTACGTAGCTAAGGCTTGCCTCGATCAGGACATGAATGACCAATTGGAGAGCATCATTCAACACTTCAACTGGCTTCGCACAGAGGCTCTCGGCAGTGCAGCGGGAGACCACAGCAGTGCAGCGGGAGACCGCAGCGAGCCACCGTTGATGCCATCTCTTGAGTGTCTCTCACACGCCGCCACTGCATTGTGGAAAGGTTTACAAGGTGCATGGCCTATAGTAGGATCCACCGGCATTGGTGGATGGGTGGGCTCTTCCCTCGACGATACATGCAAGATGTACAAAAAGGAGCACCGCCCGTTAGGCCTAGATAGCCTTGATACGCCTAATTTTGGACACAATTTTGGTGTCCAGCGGCCCTCTTCTGGATTGACACACGGCAAAGCCCTTCCACACAAGAGCGACTGCGCAGGGTCAGTCGGCTCGTTCGTGGAGAACAGCTACAACTCGTTCATCGACATCCCCGCCCGAGACCTCAATAGTGACATGAGAACGGCTTCGCCTAAACACCATGTCCAATACGTAGGAGGGGGTAGTTGTCGCTTGGACCCGCCGCGTGGATCTGGGGGCCACTTGTCTCGCCCCATTGCCATCGCTAGCCTCACCGACACAGGTAGTCATCGATACGCAGCGGGAAACCGCAGCGCTGATGATCCCTGGCGTGAGGCACTAGAGACGAACGAAAGCCCTGTTCGTACTAGCGGATGGGCCCCGGGAGACCAAAGGCGAAACATCTTCGGATGCCCATCACATAACCAACAGGTTTTTCCTTTAATGACTTCCGATCCTTTGTTGATTTATGCTGATTCTACATCCCGCGGTGATAGTACTAATGACTTCATCGACTTTGATCATGCGAAGCATCACACGTGGACGAATGCTTCCGTGGTCAAATGCTTCACGGATGAGAACGGATGGATGCGGATTGCCACAGAGGACCTTGGGTTAACCATCAATCATGCCCTTGGCCCTACAGGCACTGCCACTCCATTCTTCTACATCTTCACCGACTCGGGACCTATGATGGGCAAAGCCAGCAAAGATTTTCATACACCAAAAGAGGCCATCAACATGCTGTGCAGTTATGATTGCATTCGTCAAGTTGGACAACCCTTCTCGACGTTGCTTGTCCCAACCCCAGTGCATCAAGAGTACATGGGAGGTGCTACCCTCGCTACTCTAGCCTCCGCAGCTCGGGATTGCATCCTGGATTGGTTTTACTCCTACATTCCAGGATTCTGGGACGATCATGTTGTGCAGCCGGGCACAGATCTGCCTCAGCGCCCAGAAGGTTCATCCGATGAAGATTACAAGAACCTGGGCCTTGTATCTGAGCTTGAGCGTCTTGCCCAGCGCGCTTCAGAGAGAAAACGAATCATCATCGACAACGCCGAAAAGGGCACCAACATTGATGGTATCGATTCTTCTCTCTGGAGTTTCCATCGCGATATCCTCGAGAGAATCGCCACACTCAGAGAGATGCGCACACAGAACATGGACTCAGATACAAGACAACGCTACTTTGACATGGACGAAGCCCTATGGGACACTTGGGCCGAGCTCGACTCTCATTATAAGCAATTGTGGTATGAGCGTGGTGCTACAGCCACCTTCTGGTGGAACAATAACGACATCACGTTTCCAAACTACAATCAGAAGATAGTCGACGCCGCAAGAGTTGACCTTGGCTGGGCGAGACGGGACCACCGTGCATACCAACGCAAGTGGGAAGCACTAGAGGGATGCCTGCTCGAAATGATGCCGCATGTAGCCTTTGGCCTTGACAGGTTCTGCGATGTGGCGAATTGGTATAAGCACCCTCATGTTATTGGCCCTGGCACAGCCAAAGATTGGGGTTTGCCTCACCACTTCGATACCATCTCGAAAGACATGTGCATCCTCATGCAGACACGTGGTATTTCCGTCATCAACAACTCAGCATGGACACAAGCTATGGATCGCACCAAAGCTGATGGATGGCACTGCCAGAAGACAGGTGCAAATTGGGCTCGCTTTGCTGCGCAATGGGTCACCTTTGCAACACTCAAGAACCTTTACGGCGTGATGAACTCTAAGCCAAGCCAGTTCTACGCCTTCAAACAGCCCGCAGTGAAGCCGCTCAATGAACCACAATCTCATAGTTTGTCCCATATGTTGTTGATCGCATGGCACCATCGTCAAGTACACATCCAGAGTCTATACGATCACGTTTCGGCATCATCTGTTGATCGTGCGAAGACAAATGAGTTGATGTGCATGCGTGCCGCACATAATCTCTGCAATTGGACCAAGCAGCGGGACACCGCAGCTGAGCAACGGGAAACCGTTGCTACAGCCGCCGCCCCGCCTACCGTCGCTCCCGAGATCGCCAAAATGATCACAGCACATTTGAAGCGATCTGGCGTGGAAAACACAGACGAGATGTCCACCCGTGCGACCACGGCCTTTGCTTCTAACACAGAATCAATTCAACAGCGAGAGGACCTCGGGATGCGCGTCGTTCTGAATCCAGATGGTGACATTACCTTCTTGCCAGTCACAGAGCACACGACGGCCGACCCGACATATGCACTAGTAATGACTCAAGACGAATATGTCATGGCCGATCATGTTGCTCAGATGTCCAAATTGTACAGAGACATTCTTCAGGATACTCGTAAAAAGTCACTTGGACCAGACCGTAACTCTTGGATCACTGGCTACATGGAATGTACATCCGAGACCTCCTGGCGTGAGAGACACGCACGACTGTGTGCCGCCATTTACGCCGGCCTTTACCTGCTCGACCCCGACCTCATGAAGAACGGTAAAGGCGATGCCCGGCACCTCCGCTTGGCGGAGGAAATGGTTTTCAACCCGGAGGCCCAACAATGGATGGACAACAACCCGATGATGACCGCGGAACCCGAGGATGACGACACGGTCTTGCAACGGGAAACCGTAGCCAGAGAGACATTGTACGAAGTTCTGACACCACATCGGGCATGCTATTTCTCCGGGGTCAAGAAGCGTACGGATGACATGGACAGATTCAAGACTCCACGAGAGTTGAAATTGATTGACCCTAAACATCCAAACGCCATCGTCATTTTCGACGTTGACCCACTGCTTCGCAGAACCATCGACGACAGTGTCCCTGAGAACGACCCGCGGCGCATCATCAATGGACAGGACATTTACGTTCTCAAATACGCCGACGATCTCGTCGGCAGTCGTTGGTTCGAGGGTGCATATGAATGGATCGCCTTGCCTCCGTGGCGAGATTGCCCATACGGACCCCCTCTCCCTGATGGATGCGACTTCGGACGCTGGGAATTTAGCAAGTTTCTCATGACGATGCTCCGTCACACAAGTGGAGTGACCAATGCATATCATGATCGGCGTCTGAACATCGACTTCTCCAAGACATCCACCTTTCGGGAGTGTGCGATGGATTGCTGGCAGCGCAGCCAGCAAGAATACTACCATAGAAAGAAGGAGAAATGGGAGTACCGCAAGACGCCCACGAACGAGGCCGTCCAAGCATGCTGGGAAATTGATCGTAACAATGGTGACTACATCGACTTGGCCGATTACTATTGTTACATGGCCATTCGTATGTTGCACTACCATGCAGATGGAAAATCGCGCACAGAAGTGTTTGCACCCGTCGGCTCTGACCTGAACCCGTCCACGTTTCCGTTCGGCCGCATCTTGGCCATACGTGGTACAGGTGGTCAGTCCGAGGTGCATCCACTTTCCACAGCCCACAACATGGGTTGGGAGGAGTTGTCTATCCACGACACTCCATACCTCTGGCACGCAACCGAGCTGTCTGCCGTACGGAGCATTACCGAGGGAACACCAAGGTCTAACCCAGGCATAATCAAAGGGTTCGACAAGCGAGACCATAAGCACGGGGCAACCCGTGCCGAGGTCTTCGCCTCCGCTCATCCCTTCACTCATTCTTGCGGCCAGAACCCCTACACCACCATACCGCCGTACGTCTTTCATTCCGCTAAGAAACAGTGTGAATTTCAGATTGACCATCAGAAATGCGCTACGGCTGGCATTACTTGGTGGAAGGGTAAACAAGGCGCGATAATGGCAGAGCGTGACATCCCAGTACAGTGTCTTATTCGTTGCAGGAACATCGCCACAGGCAAAATCATCTGGGGGCGCCCAGACGACGGCGACCTGGCCAGACCTCCTCGTGACTCTGAGCCACGGTCCAAGTACGAGCGCTCCACATTGCATGAGTCTCGTGGCCATGGTAGCAATCCGAGGGAAGATGCGCAGCGGGTAACCGCAGCTGCACCTCCACCCCCACCTAAGCCGCCTGCTCCGACTGTGCACAAGCCCAGACCCGTGGCTCGAGACAATGTCGTGCCAAAGAGGCCTCCACCGCCTCCGATCCCGACTCCATTCCAGCCAGTTCAGCCTGGGCAACGTGCTCCCAAGACACCCCAGCGGAAGGCCCCGCCACCAGAAGGCGTCGGCAGACCTCCTTCAGGGGAGTTACCGCCGCCGATCGCTCCCAATGTGTATCCTGGCCAGATCGTGGGCTACCATGCGGTTCCACCACCGCCACCACGGCATGCGCCGCCACCAGTGGGAGCTGTACCCGGACAAAGTATCGCCAAGGCTTCGCCACCGCGTCCGCCGCTCCCCCCAGGACCTCCACCGGCACACGCTCCCAGCGCTTCGGCACCCCCGCACGTGCAGCGAGACATCGCAGCAGAGCGGCGGGCGACCGCCGCGACGAGAGATATAGCCGTGGAAGCCGTCTCCGAGGGAGTTGAGGGCCTCACGTTAGGCCCACACGACGCGGCCGTGGCTGCTGCCCAGAAGGCCACCGAGAGGGAAGCCGCCCTCGCTAAGTCCGAGGCCGCTCTGTTGAGGACTCAGAGTAGGCTTGCTGACGCAATCACTGCCTTATCAGCGGCTAGGAAGGCAGTTGGGTTGGTTGACATCCGCCCAGCAGCACCTCCGATCCGACCACATCGTGACGAGTCTGGCGACATATCCGCCCCCGACGTCTCAATGCCACCTGTGGCGCAGCGGGAAACCGCAGCTTCGCAGTTGACAACAGACCAGGAGCGTGAACGCAATCGTCAGATTCACGAGCGTTACGAACAGTGGTTCATCCTGGCTGCCACCGAGGGCCGCGTTAGCCACATCACGACAGACTGGCCGCCCATGGGTCCCCACGAGACCTATCGGATTGGAGACTACGTTCAAACAAGACAAGGCTGCTGCTTTCACACTCACCCGCCATCGAAACACTCAGATGGCTCCTGGATCGGTAAGCGCGTTAGCCCTCATGATGGCGAACCGATGGGATCCCTATTCGGACCCATCCGCGAGGTAGGTCAATTCATGGGATATATGACCGTGCAAATTGGAGACTACTGGATGAACGTTTGGGATGGTGCAAAAGGCATGAAGGCGGGCAACACTCTTGCTCGCGTCGTACCTTGCCCAGACTTTGACCCCAACTCGCTTCCAGATGACCTCCGCTTCGGCCCCCCAGTTAATTTCCCACCTCGTCATGCAATCATGATGCCGACCAGTGACATCAGGGCTGGGGAAGGTTCTCGTGCTCCACTACACCAGAGGCATACGGATGCCCCTAGTGCAGCGGGACACCGCAGCGCTTCCAGTCAACAGCCCCCAGAGCTTGAGGAAGTCCCTGACGCTCATGAGCCAGGCGAGTTGCTTAAATTGATCAGGAGCCCTCAGTCCTTGAGTGAGCCAGTTGACGATGCACCTCCAGCTCAGTCGTCGCCGACAGTCGTGCCAGAACCGACACCAATTGAAGTTGACCATCCGTCGCCGACTGTCTCCCCACGCTCGCCGACCGAGATCCCTGTACCAACAGAGTCTCCAGAAGGACATAATGATGGCGGCGTAGCTAGTGATGACTTCCTCAAGAAAGACGACTGGTCCCCAGAGATCGACGATGTTCGCAATGAGATTGCAACAATGGAGGATAACGAAGAGAAAACACTCAAATATGGACCAGATCAGACTGACTTCCCAGACTATTTCAAAGCAGTTAAGAAAGTCCACATTGTTCGTAGTACTGGACCTGACGGTATTGTTAACACAAAAGTCAAGCAAACCATGGAATACATCGTTATCCTGAACATGGACGATATTGCAAACACAAAAATGACTTTTGAGTTCAATTGCGATGCACCATGGTGCCACCGTTTTCCAGAGCAATGCGGACACAGAGCTTTTACCAAGTACCTTTTCCAGTGCATTGGTACTTTCCGATACAGAACACTGGCATACGGCAGACGATCATGGTGCGCCATGGCATACCTGAACCTCTATCAGCAGGCTGGAGAAAAATTCGCACTTCTCAGCATCGAGAATGCCGAGATCCTGCAGAACCATCCTGGCCTTGCTGCACTCCGCATGGGCACAGCGACCTATGTGGACGACAAGTTCGTGAATGAGGCGCCCCACGACGGAAGGATTTCCACATTGGCCACGAAGCAAGGGGAAACCCTAGCGTCGCGAGACGATGTGGAGACTACAAAGACCGTTATCGAATCTGCCGTTGGTTCACAGTCCTCACAACGCACACTCGCCACTCAAGTTCTCCAAAATGCATACCAGGCCATCGCCGCTTCCGCCGACATTCAGGGTGCAGCGGGAAACCGCAGCGACCTTGATGATATCTTGGACGAAGACGGCGAAAAGATCTTTGCCCCGCTTGAGCCTGATCATCTCGATCGGGCCCGCCAAATCGTCTCTGCTCCAGGTGGCAGTGTATCTCAGGAAAATTTTGCAACCCTGCTTGCAGGGGTTGTTCAATTCGACGAGAACACAGGACTGGCACCTCCAGAGCTACAAACTCGCATCCCTTCGTGCTCCATTTGCAACGCTCGGATGCCCGCCGATTTGGACACTCCTGGGGCCACTGTGAAATGTGCCTTCTGCATGAAATACGAGGACACAAAATGGCCAGACGAAGTCGCGGCCTGGCGAGAGCAGTTCGTTGCTTCTGTCGCTAATCAGCCAGATGATGTCGCCCAGCGCTTTACAGCTGCCCCTATCGATATGCGTGGCATGAAGAAGCCACAGACTGAGGCTAAGGATGATCTTCAAAATATGGGGAAGAAAGCTGACAAGCGGCATCAGAAGTGGCTTGCTTGGAACTCGCCTTCTCTAGAGGAATGCGAGAGGCTACGCGCTAAGGCCGATGAGGATGGCATCCTGCCTGAAAATCCGAACTATCCTCCGATGTATCATCCATACACATCACTTGCACAGCGATTCGTGGAGGATGATGATTTTCGTGAGCAGATGACGACTGCACGGATTCAGGCTGGCAGGGTCGCGTGGACCATAGAAATCGCCACCGAAGCTGATCGACTCTGGCAGGCCTCCAAAAAGAGGAAGGAGACAAGAGCACCGAACCTCGGAGCCGAGACTTTCCGTGAACGGTTTCAGCGTAACCACCTGACCGTGCACGTCCCGGGCGAATCTCTCCGCGGTGCCATCACCGCAGCAGAAATTCGTGCGCACCCACAGTCTTTGACAGGGACCCGGGATGAGATCCGCTCCGGTGTCAAGAGAGAGCGCGAAGAGTACTATTCCCAGCTTTTGGAGCATGCTAGTGCAGCGGGAAACCGCAGCCGCAATGATCCAGGAAGCAGTAGTGGGGGTAACATCATGGGGGGTGGGACCGATCCAACCATCCGACCACCACCATATTCCGATTATCGTATTTCTTCCGGCGCGTCTTCCAGCCATGGCCCGGCTCACCCGCCTGCTGCTGACAGACACGCGCCTGCGCGTCCCGAGGATGGACCACCATTGGCAAAGCGCCCCGCCATCTCACATGTGACCCATGGTTACAGTTCCGAGTATGGTGCCCACTATTATGATAGGCAAACTGCTCCATATGATCGCCAGTGGTATGACCACTGGGGCGAATTCATCTGGGTCAAAGCATGGGATCCTTTCGCCAATAGTGGATGGGGTGCTACTGCATGGAACAAGAAGTACACCTCGGGCAAATACACGGGCAGAATATGGCAGTGGGATCCTCCACGCTGATGCACCAGGAAACTGGTTGCCATGCCGCCCACAAGATTTTGAATGGCTTCCAACGTTATCTTATTGTTGACGTGCCTATTGATGACATATATTATTCTTTCGTTGATATCTGTATTTTGAGGACGTTTGCATTTACTTTCCAATTGGTATATCACTTCAAGGATTCTTCCCCTTCATGGACTCAATTACCGAATGTGAAAGATTATGATGCCAGGTATCCTCCATATGGGAGATCACTCCTCATATACATTTGTTGACACGTAGTATTCGAGGACGCTCGCACTTACCTTTTAATCAGTATATCACTTCAAGGATTCTTCCTCTTCAAGGACTCAACAACTGTGTGAAAGTTTATGGTGCCAGCTATCCTCATGATGGGATAATACTACTCATATAGATTCAAAAAAAAAAAATCGCACAGTGCACAAGTGCATAAACATCCTTTAGATTTGTACTGTGGCAAGACGTACAGATTGCATCTGGAACAGATTGGATCTGGAACTTGCATAAAAAGATTTTCACCACCCTCGTACCGTGATTGATTTGAATACTTTGGTTTGGTTTGGATCGAAGACTTCACATTCATGATTATCATGTGTTGCTTCGGGCACCGACCGTTTGGGTCGGTGTCATAAGAGTTCAGTCTCTCCATTCCACTTTTCTCCAGCCCACAGCACTGTCCTGGGTTCTGTCTCGGCGGCTGGCGCTGTAAAACTTTTTGCAGGTTAGCGCCGCCGTTGGGTACGAACCTTACGACAGAGCTTTGGCTGTCCCTTCCTTTCCTTCCTGGGCTGAAGCAGTGGATTGCAGACAGGAGTTCAGTAGAGATTCACTCTCCTATCCCGATCCCCGCTTCGGTGCCTTTCGCCTTTGTGCGTGGGCATCGGGCGGGATCGGGACGGGGGGTGTGTGTGAATCCCCCTACTTTCCTCCTATCTTGCTCATATCCATCGCCCCTCTTGGCTCGGATGACAGGTACTCGATAGTTAGAGGTACGTTGGGTAAAACCATCGTTCCTCATCGTCTACCGACGGACACTCGGGGGTGGGGTCGGTCCATTGGTCCTCCTCACCCTCACACAGGCGATGAGAGCCTTGCGGTAACGCTGCAGCGCGGAAGCGCGGAGACCTTCCGCCCCGCCTGCCTCGCCGCGCGCGGGGCGGCGCGCCGCGGGGCCCGCGGCGCCGAGCCGGCGGCCCGCCGCGCACGCGCGAACGGAGCGGGGCGCGCGCCTGGCTGAGCTGGGCGGCAATAGCCCCTGGGGCGCGCGCTGAGCAGCTGGCGGGCGTCGCCGCAGCTGGGGTTCCGGCTCCGCGCCGCGGGCGCCGGACACGCGCCGGAGGCGGCCGGGCGGCGGCGGCGGCGGCGCGTGCCGCGGATCGGAGGCGTGGCGCCCAGGCTGCGGAGCGGAACGTGCGTGCTGGAACCGCTGGCGATGCGGCGGGCACCGCGGCGTGCTGACACTGCGGGCGGGCGCGGCGCTGCGCTGCGCCGCTGGCTGCGAGGCGATCCGCGCTCGGGGCGCAGCCAGGGTCCGGCGGCACTGGGGCCAGAAGGCGGGCCGGCAGCAAGCTGACGGGCGGGCCCGCGCGGGGCACTTGGGGGTCGTCGCGGCCGGGTGCCCTGTCGTCCGGGTCGGCGCAAATGTGGCCCCGACGGGGTCCCCACCTCCATCTTCACCTGCGTTCCTCTTCCTCCTCCTCCTCCTCCATCTCCTTCTCCTCCTTCTCATCCTCCTCCTTTTCCCGCTCCTCCTTTTCTGCTTCTCTCTCGCTGTCCTCATCCCCCCTTTCCTCTTCCCGCCCCTGTTGCCGCTCCTCATCTTTCTAATTACTCCACCCACCCCTTCTCATTCTTCCCCCTCCTTCCTCCTTCTTCCTCCTCCTCCTCTTCTTCCCTTTCCTTTCCCTCCATCTCCTGTTGCCGCTCCTCTTCCTCCTCCTCCTCGTTCTCCTCCTCCTCCTCCTCCTCCTCCTCCTCCTCGTTCTCCTCTACCACCTCCTCTCAGCATTTCCGTTGTTCCATTATTTCACGCCGTCTTCCCCATCATGCCCCCCCGTGCCCTCCAGGCAAGTGCGGGATGGAGACGTTGAGGGCCATCGCGCTGCTGAAGAAGCTGTGCAGCCACCCGATGTTGTGCTTACCCCCGAACGAGTTCCTTGACTGGAAGAGCAAGGCCCGTTGCCTCGGGATGTGCCCTCCGTCCTCCTCCTCCTCCTCCGTCTCCTCCTCCTTTTTTCCTCTTCTTCCCCCTGTTCCGCCTCCACTTTTATGAGCCCGCTGCCTGCTGCTCATCTTCCTCGTCCTCCCCCATCCCTTTCATAATTGTCTTTTTGCCGGTTTTCGTATGCACACATATCTGTATGCATGTCTAATGATCTGTATTATGTGTTTGGCTTTTCTCTGCTGCGCCCCCAAGCGTGCCAGTACGGCGGGCCCGGCGGTTCGCCTGAAACTTCTTCACGCTCTGTGGTCCCGGAGCTTCGGCTTTGCAACTGTTGTACGGAAGGAGGAGAGGGTCATTTTCAAAGGGGGGGTCTGGCTTTACCGCCGCGCGTGCTGGTTTGTAGTGTGAGATAGTTACAGGGATGGATGGGGAATCAGGAGGACACAAACACACAGACACAAGT
>CAUYUJ010019791.1:121429-141429 GCA_963575745.1 Prorocentrum cordatum
GGAGGAGGAGGAGGAGGAGGAGGAGGAGGAGGAGGAGGAGGAGGAGGAGGAGGAGGAGGAGGAGGAGGAGGAGGAGGAGGAGTGGGAGGAGGCAGGTGCAAAGGGGAGGAGGGCATATGCCGCCTCTCCTCTGCATCCCCCCCGCCGGCTGGGCGCAGGAGTGCCAGCACGTGATGCCGCGGCTGAGGTCCCTGGTGCCCAACTCTGTCCAAGGGGCGGCCCTCCTCTCCTGCAAGCTGCGGGCGCCGTGGGAGAAATGGCCAGGAGGAGGAGGAGGAGGAGGAGGAGGGGGAGAAGGAGCTGTGACCACAATGGTGGTGATGGTGAGGAGGGGCCTTCTCATTATGATGCTGATGCTGATGATGCTGGTGCTGCTGATGATGATGATGATGATCATGATGCTGATGATTATGCGGCTCATGCTGATAATGCGGCTGATGATGGTATTGCTGACGATGATCATGATGGTGATGCTGATACTGATGCCGATGATGATGCTGATGGTGATGGTGCTGATGCTGTGGATAATGATGCTGGCGATACCGAGTATGGTGATGATGATGGTGCAAATGAACATGCTATTGGCAACGATGGCAATGATGCCGCATATGATGATGATGATGATGATGATGATGATGATGATGATGATGATGATGATGATGATGATGATGGTGACGATGATGATGATGATGATGATGATGCTGATGATGATGCTGATGTGAATATTATGTTGACGATGATGTGATTATGGTGTTGAGGATGTTGATGATGCTGCTGATGATGCTGATGACGATGACGACGATGATGATGGTGGTGCTGGCGAAGCTGATCATGATGGTGTGATGATGCTGATGGTGACGATGCTGACGATGACGGTGGTGGTGATGATACTGGTGACAACGATGATGACGATGACGATGGCAACGACGAGGGTGATTATGCTGATACTGATCATGACGATGATGACGATGCTGATAATCATGACGATGATGATGCTGATGGTAGTGATGATGATGATAATCATGATGATGATGAGGATGATGATGCTGATGATGAGGATGCCGCTGACGACGATGACGACGATGATGATGCTGGAGCTGGCGATGACGATGATGCTGATGCTGGTGCTGGCGATGACGATGATGCTGATGATGATGATGGTTATGATTATGCTGACGGTGATGATGATGATGATCATGATGATGATGATGATTATTATTATTATTATTATGGTGGTGAGGATGCTGTTGACGACGATGCTGATGACGATGACGATGCCGACGACGAGGGTGATTATGATGATAATGACGACGACGATGATGATGATGCTGATGATGGTCATGATGATGACGATGATGAAGATGATGCTGATGACGACGATGATGCTGATGACGATGACGATGCCGATGATGGTGCTCATGATGACGATGATTGTGACGCTTATGATACGGATGATTATGGTTACGACGTTGTTCTTGTTGGTGATGTTGCTGGTGCTGCTGCGGATGATGATTATGATGCTGACGTTGCTGACGATGATGATGGCGACGGCGATGATGATGACGATGCCGTTGCTGCGGATGAAGATGGTGCTGCTAATGATGATGAAAATGATTAGGATGCTGCTGCTGCTGATGATGATGAGGATCATGCATGGTGATTACGAGTATGATGATGTTGGTGCTGATGATGATGTTGATGATGATGGCATGATGATGCTGATGATTGTGGTACTGGTGCTGGTTCTGATGGTTGTGGTGATGAAGATGAAGATAACGATGCAGATGAAGATGCTGATGCGGATGATGATGCTGATGCTGATGATGATTTCGATGTTGGTGATGGTGCTGATGATGATGATGATGATGATGATGGTGATGATGATGATGATGATGATGATGATGGTTGATGATTGATGATGATGGTGATGATGATGATGATGATGATGATGATGATGATGATGAATGTGATGATGATGATGATGATGATGATGATGCTGATGCTGATGATGATGAGGATGATGATGATGATGATGATGATTATGATGATGATGATGATGATGATGATGATGATGATGATGATGATGATGATGATGATGATGATGATGATGATGATGATGATGATGATGATGATGATGATGATGATGATGATGATGGTGGTGGTGGTGGTGGTGATGATGATGCTTCTGATGATTTTGGTGCTGGTGGTATTGTTGAGGGCAGCAGGAGGAGGAGGAGGAAGAGGAGGAGGAGGAGGAGGAGGAGGGAAAGGAGGGTCAGGAGGATGAGAAGGAGGAGGCATATGAGAGATGATGGGGGAGGATGACGGGATCGGGGAGGATGCGGACGGACGGATGAGCAACTCGGTGGTCTCTGCGGGGAGGGGGGGGAGAGGGAGAGAGAGAGAGAGAGAGGAGTGAGTGAGAGAGAGAGAGAGATAGAGAGAGAGAGAGAGAGCGGTGTGTACACACATACACATCCATTCACACATAACTATACACATTCATACACACATAACTATAGAGAGAAAGAGAGGGCGAGCCAGAGAGACAGACAGAGAGGAACAACAAGAGAGAGAGAGAGAGATAGAGGCAGATAGTGGGGGGAGGGGATGGAAGGAGAGAGGTGGAAGGAAGGGGACGGGGAGCGGGAGGAGAGGGATGGGCGAGGGTGGGCGGGGGTGGGGGAGGATGATATGCGGAAAAGAAGGAGCATGGCATCGAAGAAGAAACAGAGGAACATGGTGATGCTGCTCATGCGGGTGTGCAGGTTGATCATGCTGCTGATGATGATGGTGATGATGGCGATACTGCCGATGTCGACAATGCTGTACGTGTGATTGTTGCGGAAGTGATGCGAACGCGCAGGGGAATGATCAAGACTAATAACATGATGTTGATGTTGATGCGGATGCTCATGCTGCTGCTGGTGATGACGATTATGATGAAGATGTTGATGCTGATGCTGATTATGATGCTGATGCTGATGCTGATGTCGATGCTGGTGCTCATGCTGTTGCTGCTGCTGTTGCTGATGATGGTGATGACGATGCTGCTGCTGCTGATGATGATGATGATGATGATGAGGATGCAGATTATGATGATGATGACGATGATGGTGATGGCAATGATGATGACCATGCTGATGCTGATGCTGATTATTATGCTGCTGTTGATGCTGATGATGCCTATACTGATGCTGCTGAAGGCGAGGATGTACTGCTGGTAGCTACACGTGTGATAATCATGATGGTGGCGACGATGCCGATGACGGATTACGATGATGAGGCTGTTGCTGCTGATGATGCTGGTGATGCAGATGCTGCTGCTGCTGCTGATGATGATGATGATGATGATGATGCTGATGATGATGATGATGATGATGATGATGATGATGCTGGTGACGATGATGGCGATGATACCGATGACGCTGAAAAAGATACGATGGCGATGATGATGGGATACTTGATTATGTAGCACCCCGCAGTTGCGGATAAGAATGAGGGTCCGGGGCGGGGCTGGGGTCGCGGGTTGGTCGCGGGCGGGTCGCGGGTGGGTCGCGGGGTGGGTCGCGGGTGGGTTGCGTGTGGGTCGCGGGTGGGTCGCGGGCGGGTCGCGGGTGGGTCGCGGGCTGGGTTGCGAGTGGGACGACGACAAGAAGAACAATCATTTTCAGATTGTTCGTTCCTATTGGCTCGCGTGTCAGTCAACATGAATATCCGAAACCCTGGATACCCGCCCTCTTTGCCTTCGACCGTATCCCTCTTGGGGGTATACAGTCAACCATGATAGTAAGGATGGGCAGCCTTCCCAAGGGTACCCTTGCATCCTTGCCTCCTCGGTCCATCCTTGGCCATTTTCGTTGGCCGCGCCCCGCTCGAAAAGCTTCGAAATGGGCGTCCAAGGCCCCTGCATCCTTATCCTGCATCCTTGCTATAATGGTTGACTGTATCTTTCTTACCTGCCGCGTGTAGTTGGCGCAGCCCCTAGGAGAGGGAAGGCAAGGGGGGAGGGAAGAGGCAAGGGCGAGGGAGAAGGAGGGAGCACGAGGAAGATTTGCAGGAGGGGGGCCCTAAGGAGAAGGAGTGCAGGCGGCAGGGCCAAACGGGCGGGTCGGGCGGGCGGACCCTGACTGGCAGGGCAGGGCGGGCGGGCCCAGACAGCCGGGTCCAGCGGGCGGGTTGCTGAAGCGTCAACCCAACAGGAGTCGCAAGGACGTTTCGAGCGATAGCGCGTTTCCCAATGAATCGTGAGGGAATCCCAAGCAAGAGCGTGATTCCTGAGTGTTGGGGGACACGGCGCCGCAGGAAATTGCGGGGAATGACCACGCGAAGGCGCGATTTCTTCATACATCTGGAGGAAGTTCCGCATGAGAGCGCGATTTTGACATAGATTGTGAGGAAGTATCAGGTGGGAGCCGTTCTTGTTGTATATTGATTTTGAGAGAATGATTATTGCTGATCTCCGGGAGCGGTTCCGCGCGCTCTCGCCTCGACGCCGGCTACACGTTCTCTGAAAACGAGGCTCCCGCGCGAGCGTTGGCTGGAGCCTACAGGTGGGCCCTTGGAGGCCCGGCTACGACGACAACGGCTCCCGCTCGATTCTTCCTCCCATGTTACTCCGAAACACTCTGGCCAAGGAGGCCCCCGAACTCAGGAACGGCGATCTCGCTCGAGACGTCCTCGCACTTCAGTCAAGTTGGCGGAAGCCCAGCTACGGACGACGAGGTCTCCTGCTCGATACTTCCTCACGATTTACTCCGAGAGCTCCTGACCAGGAAGGCCCCCGAACTCAGGAACGGCGCTTTCGCTCGAGACTCTCGCACGATTCAGTCAAATTGGTGCAGGCCCAACTACGACGACAATGGCTCCCGTTCGATACTTCCTCAAGACGTATTCGCAGAGGCCCTTGCCAAAGGCCCCCGAGACCAGGAGTGGCGCTCTTGCTCGAGACTTTCTCGTCTTTGAGGCAAGTTGGTTGAGGCCCAGACGGCGACAAGGGTTCCCGTTCGATATTCTCAGTATGTATTCCGGGTGACCCTGGCCAGAGAGGCCCCCGAACTCAGGAACGGCGCTCTCGCTGGAGAGTTCCTCGCATGTCAGTCAGTGGCAGACTAGGAAAATATTTCCCGCGAAAGGGGGTGCGATCGAAGACGCAGTGGGCGGGTATCGAGGGTTAGGGTATACAGAGTGCAAGACACGAATGCCAGTAAGAGCGAACAGTCTTAATCTGATTGCTGTTGTTGTTGTTGTTGTTGTTGTTGTTGTTGTTGTTATTGATGCTGTTATTGCTGTGGTCTTGGTTGTTGTTGGTTGTTGGTTGTTGGTTGTTGGTTGTTGTTGGTTGTTGGTTGTTGGTTGTTGGTTGTTGGTTGTTGGTTGTTGGTTGTTGGTTGTTGGTTGTTGCTGTTGCTGTTGCTGTTGCTGTTGCTGTTGCTGTTGCTGTTGCTGTTGCTGTTGCTGTTGTTGTTGTTGTTGTTGTTGTTGTTGAACTCTCATTTCTGAAGAATAATTATTGTTGATCCCCCCCGTCCGGTGCACATTGTTTTTTTCGATTGAAGTGCCCTTCCCTGGGCTCGCACCCTGTTTTTTGACAGGGAAGGTCTTGAGGGTCAAACTGTGTCGTTGGCCCCCGGCCGGTTTACAACAACAACAACAACAACAACAACAACAACAACAACAACAACAACAACAACAACAACGGCTCCCGCCTGAGACTTCCTCACAGTTTAGCCAGGACCCCCGCTCCCGCCCGAGACTTCCTTTGAATTTAGTCTCCCGGCGCTCTGGAGTCGCGCTCTCGCTGGAGACTTGCTTGCAATTTACTGAAAAATAGCGCCCTTGCGTTGGAATTTCCCGGAATTTACTCAAGCGCCGCGCTCCAGACACCCAGGCACCCAGGAGTCGCGCTGACGCTTAGGACTCCCTCATACATTACATAGGGATCGGGATCTCGCTGCCCTTCGTGGCCCCCTCGCTTTGTTTCGTGGCCCCGTTGCAGCCCTTCGTGGTCCCCTCTCTGCCCTTCGTGGCCCCGTTGCAGCCCCTCGTGGCCTCCTCGCTCCCCTTCGTGGCCCCGTTGCAGTCCTTCGTGGCCCCCTCGCTTTGTTTCGTGGCCCCGTTGCAGCCCTTCGTGGCCCCCTCGCTGCCCTTCGTGGCCCCCTTCGGCCCCTTCGTGGCCCCGTTGCAGCCCTTCGTGGCCCCTCGCTGCCCTTCGTGGCCCCGTTGCAGCCCTTCGTGGCCCCCTCGCTGCCCTTCGTGGCCCCGTTGCAGCCCCTCGTGGCCTCCTCGCTGCCCTTCGTGGCCCCGTTGCAGCCCTTCCTTCGTGGCTTTGTGTCGCTTTGTTTCGTGGCCCCGTTGCAGCCCTTCGTGGCCCCCTCGCTGCCCTTCGTGGCCCCCTCGCTGCCCTTCGTGGCCCCGTTGCAGCCCTTCGTGGCCCCCTCGCTGCCCTTTGTGGCCCCGTTGCATCACTTCGTGGCCCCCTCGCTGCCCTTCGTGGCCCCATCTATGTATGCCCTTCGTGGCCCGCTCGTTTGCGCCCTTGGTGGCCCCATATGCATCCGTCCTACGTGACCCAGTTGCTACCCTCAGTGGCCCCATCGTTGCCTTCTGTGGCCCCGCATTATCTGCCCTTCTTGGCCCCCGCTCGTTCGCGCTCTTCGTGGCCCCATACGCATTCCCGTCGTGTCCCCGCTGTTGCCCTTCGTGGCCTACTTCGTGTCCTTGTGGCCCTGCTGTCGTTCTCTTTCGCTCTCGCTTTCGCTCGTCGTCGTCGCCGCCGTCGTCGTCGTCGTCGTCGTCGCCGTCGTCGTCGACGTCGTCGTCGTCGTCGTCGTGGTCGGTCCCCTGTCCGTCCCTCTTGGGATCGGGTCGACGGTCCGCGGCCGCCCTGCCGATCAGCGTTGCCGCTGGCCCCCAAAAGGGGTTCGATCGAAGACGAAGAGGGCGGGTATGGAGGGTTTGGGAAATAGGCGTTATTGGACACTCGAGCAGATAAGGGCGAACAGTCTTCAAATGGTTGTTGTTGTTGTTGTTGTTGTTGTTGTTGTTGTTGTTGTTGTTGTTGTTGTTGTTGTTGTTGTTGTTGAATTCTCATTTATGAAGAATGATGCTTGTTGATCCCCCCCACCGGTGCATACGGTTTTGTCTGAATCAAAGTGTGCCCCTCGACGCTCGCACCCTGTTTTTTGACAGGGAAAGTCTTCCTGCTCAAACTGGGCCCTTGGCCCCCGGGTTGCAACAACAACGGCTCCCGCTTGAGACTTCCTTACAATTTAGCCAAGACCCCGGCTCCCGCCCGAGACTTCCTCGCATTTTATTCAGAAATCGCGCTCTCGCTTGGGACTTCCTTACAATTTATTCAGGAATCGCTCTCCCGGCGCTCTGGAGTCGCGCTCTCGCTGGAGACTTGCTTGCAACTTACTGAAGAATGGCCTTGCGTTGGAATTTCTTGCAATTTGCCCAAGCGCCGCGCTCCCGACACCCAGGCACCCAGGAGTCGCGCCCGTTGTGGCCCCATGTGCATGCCCTTCGTGGCCCCGCTGTCGCTTTTTGCGTCCCCCTCACTGTCCTACGTTGCCCAGTTGCTACCCTCAGTGGCCCCATAGTTGCCTTCTGTGGCCCCGCATTATCTGCACTTCGTGGCCCCCGCTCGTTCGCGCTCTTCGTGGCCCCATACGCATTCCCTTCGTGCCCCGCTGTCGCCCTTCGTGGCCTACTTCGTGCCCTTCGTGGCCCTGCTGTCGTTCTCTCTCGCTCTCGCTTTCGCTCGTCGTCGCCGTCGTCGTCGTCGTCGTCGCCGTCGTCTTCGACGTCGTCGTCGTCGTCGTCGTCGTCGTCGTCGTCGTCGTCGTCGTCGTCGGTCCCCTGTCCGTCCCTCTTGGGGTCGGGTCGACGGTCCGCGGCCGCCCCGCCGATCAGCGCTGCCGCTGGCCAGGCCGACGGTCCGCGGCCGCCCCGCCGCTTGCCGGGGCCCGGCCTGCAGGGAAGAAAGGTACACCCCCCAAAAGGGGTTCGATCGAAGACGAAAATGGCGGGTATCGAGGGTTTGGGAAATACGCGTTATTGGACACTCGAGCATATAAGGGCGAACAGTCTTAAAATGATTGTTGTTGTTGTTGTTGTTGTTGTTGTTGTTGTTCCCCATATCCTAAGATGGGGTTCTTGTTATTACTTGGACGCCTCCTACTCCTTCTCCTCCCTCCTCCTTCCTCCTCCCCTCCTCCTCTTTCCTCATACTCAGACCTACTCATACTCAGACTTACTCATGCTCAGACTTACTCATACTCAGACCTACTCATACTCAGACTTACTCACACTCAGACATATTCATACACATACTTACTCATACACAGACTTACTCACACCCAGACGTACTCATACACAGACTTACTCATACCCAGACTTACACATACACAGTATTACTCATACTCAGACTTACTCATACCCAGACGTACACATAAACAGACTTTCTCACGCTTGGAGAGCAGATTGTGAGGATGTCTCAGGCGGGGCGCTGGTTTCAGCACCCCTAAGGGGAGCCGCCAGGGGTGGTTGCACGGGCTCGTTCGCGGCCATTTTGTGGGGATGTCTCAGGCGGTTTGCCTGTTTCTGGGCCCAACATCCTTCGCTTTCGGAGCAGATTTGGAGGATGTCTCGAGCGAGGCGCTCATTTCAGCACCCCTAAGGGGAGCCGCCAGGGGTGTTTGCACGGGCTCGTTCGCGGCCATTTTGTGGGGATGTCTCAGGCGGTTTGCTTGTTTCTGGGCCCAACATCCTTCGCTTTCGGAGCAGATTTGGAGGATGTCTCGAGCGAGGCGCTCATTTCAGCACCCCTAAGGGGAGCCGCCAGGTGTGTTTGCACGGGCTCGTTCGCTGCCATTTTGTGGGGATGTCTCAGGCGGTTTGCTGTTTCTGGGCCCAACATCCTTCGCTTTCGGAGCAGATTTGGAGGATGTCTCGAGCGAGGCGCTCATTTCAGCACCCCTAAGGGGAGCCGCCAGGGGTGTTTGCACGGGCTCGTTCGCGGCCATTTTGTGGGGATGCTTCAGGCGGTTTGCTTGTTTCTGGGCCCAACATCCTTCGCTTTCGGAGCAGATTTGGAGGATGTCTCGAGCGAGGCGCTCATTTCAGCACCCCTTTGGGGAGCCGCCAGGGGTGTTTGCACGGGCTCGTTCGCGGCCATTTTGTGGGGATGTCTCAGGCGGTTTGCTTGTTTCTGGGCTCAACATCCTTCGCTTTCGGAGCAGATTTGGAGGATGTCTCGAGCGAGGCGCTCATTTTCACCCCCAGGTGGGCCAGATTTTGAGGATGTCTCGATCGGTTTGCTTGTTTTGGTGGACAGGCTCGTGGGCGCAGATTCTTTTCAGGATGCCACAGGAGGCTCCAACAGGCTCCAGGAGGCCCCAGGAGACCACATGAGGTCCCAGGAGGCATCAGGAGGCCACAGAAAGACTCAAGAGGCCACAGGATGTCCCAAGAGGCTCCAGGAGGCCCCAGGAAGCTCCAGAAGGCCTCAGGAAACCACAGGAGGCCCCAGGAAGCAACAGGAAGCGCCAGGAGGCCTCGGAAGGCAACAGGAGGCCCCGAGAGGCCCCAGGAGCAGGAGGCCTCAGAAGGCAACAGGAGTGGCTCCAATCCCATGTGTTTTACGTATGCTCCTATCGATTGGGCCTCACCTGGAGCACGATTCTTTGATGTTCTACGTATGTTTCTATAGATGGTCCTTCTCCTGTGTACACAATCCTAAATGTTTTACTCATGTTCCTATGTATTGGGCCTCTCCTGGGGCACGAGTCCTTGGGGTTTTACGCGTGTTCCTATAGATTGCCCTTCTCCTGTGGCTCTAATCCGCACTGTTTATGTACGTCTGTTGCTATAGATTGCGCCTCGCCTGTGGCACGAAACCTTCCTAGGAGGTCCCAGGAGGTCCCAAGAGGCTCCTGGAGACCCCAGGAAGCCCCAGTAGGTTTCAGGAGGCCCCAGGAGGCCCCAGGCTCATGCACAGAGACGCGCTCGTACTACTGAGGCTCATTCACACTCCAATTCATTCGCAGTTAGATTGATGTCCAGACCGTCACAACTGAAGCCCGTGAATATTCGAAAGCTCTTGCGCCTAGACATTCACGGCGGACAGGTCCATGCGAGTAGATGCACATATGGGGAGCTCCACGCAGTGAATAATTGTTGTTGTTGTTGTTGTTGTTGTTGTTGTTGTTGTTGTTGTTGTTGTTGTTGTTGTTGTTGTTGTTGTTGTTGAACTCTCATTCTTGAAGAATAATTATTGTTGATCCCCCCCCACCGGTGCATATTGATTTTTTTCGATTGAAGTGCCACCCCCGGGGCTCGCACTTTGTTTTTTCTCAAGGAAAGTCTTCCTGCTCAAACTGTGCCCTTGCCCCCCGGGCTACAACAACAACGGCTCCCGCCTGAGACTTCCTCAATTTTTGCTCAGGACCCCCGCTCCCGCCTGAGACTTCCGCGCAATTTACTCAGGAAAGGCGCTCCCGTTTGAGACTTCCTAACAATGTAATCAAGACCCCCGCTCCCGCCTGAGACTTCCGTGCAATTTACATGGGAACGGCGCTCCCGCCTGAGACTTCTTCGAATTTTACTCAGGACCCCCGCTCCTGCCTGACATTTCCGCGCAATTGACTCAGGAACGGCGCTCCCGCCTAAGGACCCCTCGCGATTTAGGAGGACCCGCTCCCGCCCTGAGACTTCCGTTTGCAATTTATCAGGAACGGCGCTCCCCGCTTTGAGACTTCCTCACGCACATGATGTCAGGGCCCCGCTTTTATTTTTTTAGTTCTTTTTTCTTTTTTTCTATTTTTTTTTTTTTTTGTTTTTTCTCTTTTTTTTTTTTTTTTTTTTTTTTGCTTTTTTTTTTTTTTTTTTTTTCTTTTTTTCTTATTTCGCGTTTTTTTTTTCGCCTGAGATTTTCTTCACAATGTTACTCAGACGCGCTCTCGCCGTGCACGTCCTCACAAATTATCTGGAATTGCGTTTCGGCGCTCAGGAACCACGCACGCGCCAAGAACGCCTTCACAACGTGGTATCTTCCCTCTTCCTTCGTCCTTCCCCCTCCCCTTCCTCCCACTCTCCCTCGTTCTTCCCCTCCTCCTCTTGCAGGGCCCGCGCCAATTCAATGGCGGGCAGAGAGATGTACGCCCCCGAAGGATTGTCCGCCCGTTCCGGTTTGCCCGTACGTCTAAGCCCGCCGGCCCCAGCAAAGAGAAATAATTCCCCCGAAAGGGGTGTGATCGAAGACGAAGAGGGCGGGCATCGAGGGTGTAGGGTATACGTGATGAATGACTCGCGGGCAAGTAAGAGCGTACAGCTCTTTTAAAATTGGTTGTTGTTGTTGTTGAACATATTTATTCTAAAGAATAATTATTGTTGGGCCCCCTGGTGCACGCCCCCCCTGCGCCGCCTAGGCCGCAGCTACATTTTCATCATTTTCGTGAGGAAGCCTCAGGTAAAACGATGTGATCCAGATCCGGTTGTTTTGTTGTATCCGTTTTCCCTTGCAAAAAACACTATAAAATGACATTTCTTGTTCTAATATAATCAAATTTCAAGAATCCCTTGCAAAAAATAAGGTAAAGTGGACATTCGCGCGCGCAAGACAAAATCCTTCCAAAACCTTAGTGTTCGCAGCGATTTTAACATAAAAACATCAAAAAACCAATGGTTTTTCAACAAAAAAATTGTCAAAATCTCATCCCGCGCGCTCTTGCGGATTCGTAGGAAAACCAACACTTTTTAAACATTTCTGTCAAACGGGCTTTTGCGAGCAACTTTTCGAACTTCTGCGACAACGGTTGCGCACCTGCCAGGGCCATCATCCCTGTCAAATAATACCATGCGGGACACATTCGTTTTTTGCGCGCGCACGCCGAAATCTCCAAAAACCATTGGGTTCTTAAGATGTTCAAGGCTTAACAACTTCTGTGGGTTAACAAGGCTTAACAACTTCTGTGGGTGTACGAACGTAGGCTTAACAACTTCTGTGGGTGTGTACTCCACGCCAGTGTAGTAGCCACGGTCGTCCGCAGGCCACGACGTGAAGTGTCCGAACGTCATAGGGCGGGAAGCTGGGTGTGGGTGGTGGCGAAGAGTCGTGTGGATATTTGGTAGAGCTTGCACTTCCCCCCACAAAGTGGGGGTATTGGCTGGCGTCGCATGAAAACCCTGGCACTGGTGAGAACACTGAGCGTTCGGGTAAAGTGATTGTTGTTGTTGTTGTTGTTGTTGTTGTTGTTGTTGTTGTTGTTGTTGAACATTATTACTTCTAAAGAATAATTATTGTTGGGGCCCCTGGTGCACGACCCCCCCGCCGCGCCTAGGCCGCAGCCTCATTTTCATCATTTTCGTGAGGAAGTCTCAGGCAAAACGGGGGAGTCCGGATCCGGTTGTGTTGTTACGATCGGTTTTCCCTTGCAAAAAAAAGCTAAAGTGGACATTTCTTGTTCTAACATAACCAAACTTCAAGAATCCCTTGCAAAAAATAAGGTAAAGTGGACATTCGCGCGCGCAAGACGAAATCCTTCCAAAACCTTAGTTTTCGTAGCGATTTTAACATAAAAACATTTTAAAAAAAAAAAACAATGGTTTTTCAAAAACAAAATGTCCAAATTTCATCCCGCGCGCTCTTGCGGATTGTAGGAAACCCAACACTTTTTAATCATTTCTGTCAAACGGGCTTTGCGAGCAACTTTTTCGAACGTCTGCAACAACGGTTGCGCACCTGCCAGGGCCATCATCCCTGTCAAATAATACCATGCGGGACACATTCGTTTTTTCTTCGCGCGCGCACGCCGTCGTCGTCGGCCGCGGGGCCCTGAATAGTAGCCACGGTCGTCCGCATGCCACGAAGTGAAGTGTCCGAACGTCATAGGGCGGGAAGCTGGGTGTGGGTGGTGGCGAAGAGTCGTTTGGAAATTTGGTAGAGCTTGAACCGGCCCCCCCACAAAGTGGGGGTATTGCCCGCCTCCTATGAAAACCCTGGCACTGGTGAGAACGGAGTGTCCCCACGTGCTAGTAATTGTTGTTGTTGTTGTTGTTGTTGTTGAACATTATTAATTCTAAAGAATAATTATTGTTGGGCCCCCTGGTGCACGCCCCCCCCGCCGCGCCTAGGCCGCAGCCACGTTTTCATCATTTTCGTGAGGAAGCCTCAGGTAATTCGATGTGATCAAGATCCGGTTGTTTTGTTTCCCCCCGCTTTCCCTTGCAAAAAACACTATAAAATGACATTTTTCTTGTTCTAACATAATCAAATTTCAAGAATCCCTTGCAAAAAATAAGGTAAAGTGGACATTCGCGCGCGCAAGACGAAATCCTTCCAGAACCTTAGGTTTCGTAACGATTTCAACATAAAAACATCAAAAACCCAATGGTTTTTCAAAAAAAATGTCAAAATCTCATCCCGCGCGCGCTTGCGGATTCGTAGGAAAACCAATGGTTTTTAAACATTTCTGTCAAACGGCTCGCGCGAGCTACTTTTTCTTGTTCGGTTGGACATTCGCACCTGGAACTTGCAGTGGCTCATCATCCCTGTCAAATAATACCATGCGGGACACATTCGTCTCTCTGTATTATGTATTGTATGGCACAATTGCACCATGCTGGGCACATGCGCGCCCCGAATAAGTGACCAAGTTCTGTGGGTGTGTACCCCACGCCAGTGTAGTAGCCACGGTCGTCCGCACGCCACGAAGTGAAGTGTCCCAACGTCATAGGGCGGGAAGCTGGGTTTGGGTGGTCGCGAAGAGTCGTTTGGATATTTGGTAGAGCTTGTAATGCCCCCCCACGAAGTGGGGGTATTGCCTGGTGTCGTATGAAAACCCTGGCACTGGGGAGAACACCACGCGTTCGGGTAAAATGATTGTTGTTGTTGTTGTTGTTGTTGTTGTTGTTGAGTTTTCACGATTAAGAATGATGCTTGTTGATCCCCCCTCCGGTGGCCACTTGTTTTTTTCAATTGAAGAGCTTCCCCGGGGGCTCGCACCTGGTTTTAGGAAAGTCACGGGGGTCAAACTGTGCCTCTGGCCCACGGGTTACAACAACAACGGCTCCCGCCTTTGATTTTCACAATTCAGTCAGGACCCCGCTCCCACCTGAGACTTCCACGCGTTTTATTCAGGAGTCGCGCTCTAGATTGGGACGTCCTCACAATTTATACAGGAATCGTTTTCTCGGCGCTCTGGAGTCGCGCTCTCGTGGGAGACTTGCTCGCGTGTCTTCAAGAATCGCGTTTTTGCATCGGAATCCCCCGCAATGTACTCAAGCGCCGCGCTCCCGACACTCAGGCGCCCAGGAGTCGCGCTCATGCCCAAGACCCCCTCACACCTTATGTAGGAATCAGGATCTCGCTGCCCTTCATGGCCCCGTTGCCGCCCTTCGTGGCCCCCTTCGCTGCCCTTCTCGGCCCCGTCGCAGCCCTTCGTGGCCCCCCCTTCGCTGCCCTTCGTGGCCCCGCTGCAGCCCTTCGTGGCCCCCTCGCTGCCCTTCGTGGCCCCGTTGCAGCCCTTCGTGGCCCCCTCGCTGCCCTTCGTGGCCCCGTCGCAGCCCTTCGTGGCCCCCTCGCTGCCCTTCTCGGCCCCGTCGCAGCCCTTCGTGGCCCCGTTGCAGCCCTTCGTGGCCCCGCTGCAGCCCTTCGTGGCCCCGTTGCAGCCCTTCGTGGCCCCCTCGCTGCCCTTCGTGGCCCTGTTGCAGCCCTTCGTGCCCCCCTTGCCGCCCTTCGTGGGCCCGTTGCAGTCCTTCGTGGCCCCCTCGCTGCCCTTCGTGGCTTCGTTGCAGCCCTTCGTGGCTCCCTCGCTGCCTTCCGTGTCCCCGTTGCAGCCCTTCGTGGCCCCCCCTTCGCTACCTTTCGTGGTTCCGTTGCAGCCCTTCGTGGCCCCCTCGTTGCACTTCGTGGCCCCGTTGCACCCCTTGTGGCCCCCTCGCTGACCTTCGTGGCACCGTTGCAGCCCTTCGTGGCCCCATCGCTGCATTTCGTGGCCCCATGGCAGCCCTTCGTGGCCCCCTCGCTGCCCTTCTCGGCCCCGTTGCAGCCCTTCGTGGCCCCCTTGCTGCCCTTCGTGGCCCCGTTGCAGCCCTTCGTGGCCCCTTCGCTACCTGTCGTGGCCCCGTTTCTTCGTGGCCCCCTCGTTGCACTTCGTGGCTCCGTTGCAGATCGCGCTATTGTTCGAGACGTTTTCGCGATTCATGCAGGACGCACGCTTCAGCAACCCGCTTGCTCGACCTGGCCGCCTGGGCCCGCCTTCCCGACCCGCCCGTTAGGGCCTATCCGCCCGATCTGCCCGTCTGGCTCTGCCACTTGCTTTCTGCTCCTGGCCCCCTTTTGCTACTCTCTCTCTCGTGCTCCATCATCCTCCTTCCCTTGCCCCTGCCTTCCATCCGTCATCTCTTCCCCTGCCTCAGGGGCTGCACGAACTATACGTTGCAGGTGAGGAAGACATACTCCCAAGGGGGTACGATCGAAAACGCAGAAAGCGGGTATCGAGGGTTTGGGATATACGTGTTGCGTGACACCAGAGCAGATAAGAGCGATCAGTGTTACAATGATTGTTGTTACTGTTGTTGCACGAAATACACGTTGCAGGTAAGAAAGATAGTTTCCCCCCAAGTGGGTATGATCGAAGGCGAATAGGGCGGGTATCGAGGGTTTGGGATATACGTGTTGGCTGGCCTGCAAGCAGATAAGAGCGAACAGTCCTAAACCGATTGTTGTTGTTGTCGTTGTTGGGGTTGTTGTTGTTGTTGTTGTTGTTGATGTTGTTGCTGTTGTTGTTGTTGTTGTTGTTGTTGTTGTTGTTGTTGTTGTTGTTACTAGTGCTGGGGATGCTGCTGCTGTTCGATGTTCATTGCTAAGCAATTAATATTGTTGGACCCTCCCCAGGCGCCTTGGCGCTCTCGCCTCGGCGCCGGCTACATTTTCATTGAAAATGGAGCTCACGCTCGAGCGGTTTGGGGGGGCGCCAAAACGGGCCCCCCAACAGCAACAACGCTCCCGCTCGAGACTTCCTCCTTTTTTATTCAGGGCCGGTGCTCTTGCTCGCCGCCGAAAGCCGCCGTCCCAACAAACCAGCGCTCCCGCTCGAGACTTCCTCCCGTTATACCTTGGACTGGCGCGCGACTCTTTTTCGCATCGGCGCCGCCCCCTGCAACAGCAACGCTACCGCTCCAGACTTCCTCCCTTTTTGACTCAAGGCGGTGCTCCTCCTTGCCGCCCCAAAACAGCCGTCCCGACAAAACCAGCGCTCCCGCCCGAGACTTCCTCCCGTTTTACCTTGGACTGGCGCCCCACTCTTTCTTGAATTGGCGCCGCTCCCAGCAAGAACAACGCTCCCGCTCGAGGCTTCCTCCCTTTTTCCTCAGGACTGTGCTGTTCCTCTCCGTCGACAGCCCCCGTCCCGACAAAACCACGGCGCCCGCTCGAGGCTTCCTCCCTTCTTACTCAAGGCGGTGTTCCTCCTCGCCGCCGAAAACCGCCGTTCCAACAAAACCAGCGTTCCCGCTGGAGATTTCGTTTTGTTTTACGCTGGCCTAGCGCCCTACTCTCTTCAGCATTGGCGCCGCTCCCAGCAACAACCGCGGCCCTGCTCGAGACTTCCTCTTTTTTTATTCAGGACCAGGTCCTTGCCTCGCCGCCGACAGCCCCCATCCCCACCAAGGCAATCCTGTCGCTCGATACTTCCTTGTGCTTTACCCTTGGCTGGGGTTCCACTGGCGGTCTCGCATCGGCGCAGCAATGCGCGGGCATGTGTTTTCGAGGCGGGATATGTTGAAAATCCTCGGAGGTGTTTGCAAGACCGCATTGGGCGGGAGATCTTGGAATGGGAATAGCGGACCCTGCTATAGAACAATAATCTCCCATGGTGGGGATGGTTATCATGATTGTTGCATGCTCCGTGTGGAAACATCGCGCATGAGGGTAACATGATTGTTGTTGAATTCCCATTTCAAAGAACAATTTCTGTTGATTCCCTCTCCGGTAACCTTGCTGCAGTTTTCAATTGAAATGCTTCTCCCGTGGCTTGCACCCTGTTTTTGGGAAAGTGACGTGTCACCAGACTGTGTTGTTGGCACTCAGTTTACAACAACAACGGCTCCCGCCTGATACTTCCTCACAATTCATTCCGAATCGCGCTCTCTCTCATGACTGCCTCACAATCGATGCAGGAATCGCGCTCTCGCGTGGGAATTCCTCGCAATGTACTCAAACGCCCCGTTCTCGACGCTCAGGAATTGCGCTCTCGCTGTGACTGTTCTCACAATTTGTTTGGGAATCGCGCTATCGCTCGAAATTTTCTCGCGATGTATGCAGAACTCACGCTTCAGCAACCTTCCTGCTCGACCTGGCCGACGGGGCCCGCCTTGCCGACCCTCCCGTTATTGTAGGGCCTATCCGCCCGATCTGCCCGTCTGGTTTTGCCGCGTGTTTTTCTGCTCCTGGCCCCCGCGCCCTGCTAATCTCTCTCGTGCTCCATCCTTCTTCCTCCCCCATCCGTCTTCTCTTCTGCTGTTTAAGGGACTGCGCTAAAGGTACGTGGCAGGTAAGGAAGATATACCCCCATGTGGGTACGGTCGAAGACGACGAGGGCGGGTATCGAGGGTTTGGGATGTACGTGTTGAGTGGCACGCGAGCAGGTAAGAGCGAGCAGTCTTAAACGGATTGTTGCTGTTGTTGTTGTTGCTGCTGCTGCTGTTGCTGTTGCTGTTGCTCTTGCTGTTTTTGTGTTTTGTTTTTGTTGTTGTGTTTGTTGTTGTTACTGCTCAGGGGCCAACAGCGCAGCCTGGTGAAACCAAGCTTGCCCTGAAAAAATAAGGTGCGAGCCCCTGGATGGGGCACCTTAGTTGAAAGAAATACAATTCTTCCAGGAGGGAGGGAACCGGCCTCGTTGGAAGGCAACCGTTTGAAGATCTTGAAGCATGCCAAAACATGATTCTCGGGATTCCAACGCCACGGATCAACCTGATTGTTGCGTGCTGACGATCCTGAATCGTGCCAGAATCGTGCCGGAAGGGAGGATCGAACATTTCTCTTCTCCAGAAATTAGAATCCAACGCACCACCAACAACGCAACAACACTCCGCACCGCGGAACCCCACTTCAGCCACGCTCCCAGGGACAGTGAATGCCCTTTCGACCCCTTCTTTCTGATGATAATGGTGATGCTGCTGCTGGTGATGATTGTGATGATGACGATGCTCACGAACAAGCTGACGATGCTGAGTTTGACGACGGTGCTGGTGGTTATGGTGACGCCGACGTTGATGCTGATGATGGTGATGAGCGATGGTGATGATGATGATGAGGAGGAGGAGGAGGAGACCACTGTAAACCCAAGAGTCATAAACGATGTTGAAAAAAAACCCTCTCTCCAAGCTTCCTCTTCGTAGGCCCCTACAACGGTTCATTTCCATTGAGTGAACCGTCCTCTTTGGAAGGCAACCGTTTGACGACCCTGAAGCGTGCCAACGCATTATTCTCGGGATTCCAAAGCCACGGAACAACCTGATTGTTGCGTGCTGACGATCCTGAATCGTGCGTAACTGCTGCGCCCGCGTAATCCTTAATCCTTTCAAAACGAAATTTCTGGTACGTTGATGATGGGAATCAGTGAAACGCTTGCAAATTGTGTAAAGGAATGTGCGCGGCGCTGAGGCGAGAGCCACATTTTGAAAAGGAACCGCCCTCGATCAGTGAAACTCTTGCATTTTTTTGCAACGATTGTGCGCCGCGCTAAGGCGAGAGCCACATTTTGAAAACCACCCGCCCTGAATCACTGAAACGCTTGCAATGTTTTGGCAACGACTGCGCGCCGCGCTAAGGCGAGAGCCGCATTTTGAAAACGACCTGCCCTGCATCCGTGAAGCGCTGGCAGATGTTGCAAGCGAATGTGCGCCGCGCTAAGGCGAGAGCCACATTTTGAAAAGGACCCGCCCTCAATCCGTGAAGCTCTTGCAGTTTTTTGCAACGAATGTGCGCCGCGCCAAGGCGAGAGCCACATTTTGAAAAGGACCCGCCCTGAATCCGTGAAACGCTTGCAAATTTGTGAACCAATGTGCGCCGCGCTAAGGCGAGAGCCGCATTTTGAAAAGGAACCGCCCTCGATCAGTGAAATTCTTGCAAATGTTGTAAACGATTATGCGCCGCGCTCAGGCGAGAGCCATCTTTTGAAAACCACCCGCCCTCAAGGTGTGAAACTGTTGCAACTTGTTTAGGCTTCAGAGTCATAAGTGGTCAGGAAGTCTCAGGCGCAACGCCGGGCCGCCCTAAAATCTGGCATCGGGGTGCGACAGGGAGAAGTTTCTTAGAAGGAGAAGGAATCGGGGATGCGGAGGAGGAGGAGGAGGAGGAGGAGGAGGAGGAGGTGGAAGAGTAGGAGGAGAAGGAGGAGGAAGAAGAGGAGGAGGAGGAGGGGAGGAAGAGGAGGAGGAGGAAGAGGAGGAGGTGGAGGAGGAGGAGGAGGAGGAAGAGGAAAAGGAGGAGGAGGAGGAGAAGGAGGAGGAGACGGAGGAGGAGGAGGAGGAGGAGGAGGAGGAGGAGGAGGAGGAGGAGAAGGAGGAGGAGACGGAGGAGGAGGAGGAGGACGAGGAGGACGATGAGGCAGTGCACGCAGCACCGGCGGTCCCGCGCGCCGCGCTCCGCGCGCCCTCGGCGCGCCTCCCCCCGGGCGCCCCAGGTGCTGTCGACGCTGCTGCCGCAGCTGCAGAAGCGCGGGCACCGCTGCCTCATCTTCTCCCAGAGCACGCGGGTCCGCCCGCGCGCGGAGGGCGGCCACGATCGCCGCGCGATCGCCCGGCCGCTGATGCTCCTCCTCCTTCCTCGCCGTCGTCGTCGTCGTCCTCCTCCT
Organism: Prorocentrum cordatum; assembly: GCA_963575745.1. Classification (NCBI taxonomy): domain Eukaryota; class Dinophyceae; order Prorocentrales; family Prorocentraceae; genus Prorocentrum; species Prorocentrum cordatum. The sequence goes on from CAUYUJ010019791.1 coordinate 141,292, forward strand.
CCTCCTCCTCCTCCTGCTCCTCCTGAGTCGCCGATGTGCACTCCTCCTCCTGCTGAGAGTGTCTGGAGGAGGAGTGCGGTTGGGGCGCCTTCGGCGTGGCATCGTGCGTCGAGCTGCTGGGCTCCCTCATTGGCCCTG
>CAUYUJ010019791.1:146429-148929 GCA_963575745.1 Prorocentrum cordatum
CGCTGTTGGCAGGTGGTTCGTTGTTGTCGGAAGTGGACCAGGCCGTCAGAGACTTCGCAGACAAGGTCGGCAAGCAGGAGCGCGCACGGTCATGGCAGCGTTGGCAGGCGTGGGCCAAGGAGTCGGTGATGAAGGGAGGCCGTGCAGCGCACAAGTTCAGCAAGGAGCATGTGGCCCTGGACGGACCAGCTGGCGGACATGGTGAAGCCCTGCAGCGGGGCGCGGCCGTGGCCGCATTGCTGGCGGAGTGGAAGGGGTACTGGTTCGACGGCAAGGCCCCGATGGCGCAGTCGGTCCTGGACGAGGCTGCCAAGGTTGTTCTGGCGCGGCCTAGCCCGGCCCAGCTGAAGCGAGTGCTACTGCGCTTTAAGCACGAGACGGGCCTGGGCAGTGATTGCGCCAACCCCAGGTCGTGGCTTCTGCTGGGCGATAGTTTCCTGGTTCGCCTGCTGGACTTTCTTGAGCTGTGGGAGAGCGCCCCCGCCCGGTCAGAGCTGCGGCCACCGCTGACCATTTTCAGCGGCAAGGAGGGCGGAGGGCTCCGTCCCATCGCTCTGATCGCGAGCTTGCTGCGGGTGTGGAGCCGCGTTCGGCAAAACATCGCCCAGGAGTGGGAGCGCGAGCATCGGTTGGCGGCTTTCTGGGCAGTGCGAGACAAGTCGTGTGACCAGGCGGGTTGGGATCACAACTTGCTCGGGTACTGCGGCCATTGCATAGGCAAGGAGTCGGGCTCGCTCTTCGCGGATCTCAAGAAGGCTTGCAAGTACGCATCGCACTCTTCCCTTGGTTCAGAGGCCGCGTCGGCGAAGTTCAATTTGAAGGTCGGCCGCGCTGCTTGTGCCCTGTGCAGTGGGCCCAGGGTGATCACCTTCCAGGATTGTTGCAGCGACGTCTTCGTGGTGCCCGACGTCGCGGTGCTGGCGGGCTGCAGCCTGGCGACGACGATGGTCAAGGTTTTGTTGTGCCAGCTCTTCGCGGGCATCCAGCGCATCCGCCCCTCGGTGACGCTGCGCAACGTAGCGGACGACGTGTCGGCGCAGAGCATCGGCGCGGCGGAGCACGTCGGGCAGCAGCTGGGGGCGGTAGGCCGTGAGCTTGCCAGTGGCTTCGCGCGCCTGCGCCTGCGCCTAGAGGCTTCTAACAGTTTTTTTTTGGGGGGGAATCGTGCGGGGGCGTCGCAGACCGATTGGCTGCCGAGTGGGCGGACCTCTGTTTCGGTCGGAAGAGCGTCGCCCGCAACCTTGGGGCCGACGCTGCGTCGGTCGGACGTCGCCGAGCTCCGATTGCGAAGCGTAGGTCGATGAAAGGGGTCCGTCGTGCCAGCCGATTGCGCAGGCTCCGAGAAGCGGGTGCGAAGACCGGCTCGGTGTACCGCTCGGGGCCTCAAGCTGGATCGTTGTGGGGGGCGGCGGTGATGGGTTTGTCTGGGCGTCAGTTGCGCGGCCTGAGGCTCCAAGCGGTCACCAGCCTTTTTAAAGACAAAGCAGACCTCTTCCGTGGGGCTCCGTCTTCTGTCCAGCTCCCTGGGGGGCTCAGATCTGCCCGAGCAAACTTTACCACGGTATTGTGGTTTTCATGTGGGCCAGGGCCGTTGGGGAGGGCCCCCGAGCCTGGCTAGTTTGCAGAGGTTTTGTTTCGGCGCGTGCGCACCTCCAGGCTTCTCGGAATCCTTGGGGAGTGGCGTGCTCGCCTGTTCACGTCCTCCTGCTCGCCCTCTCGGAGTTGGGTTGGATGGGGGACTCGGCTCGGCACTTTGTCACGGAGAGGGGCTGGACCTTCTCAGATTTTCGCCCAGTAAGGATGTTGGCTGAGAGAGCGGCACTTGCTAGGTCAGACGCGGCAGCGCTGTCTCACCACCAGTCAGAGGGGGCCTGGACTAGGCCGATCTTCTGGAAGCCCCTTCGACAAGCCCTGGAAGGGGAGTCGGTCAGAGGTTTGGACGGAGCATCACCAGAGCGCCGCTTGATCGCTTGTCTCGATGGCCAGTTGGACGCAGCAGAAGTAGCTTGACCACGGGATCTCTGCCTCGGGACTTTGTCGGGCCTGCCGCGGGGGCCCAGGTGCGCTCTTTCGCCGTAGGGTGCATTGCCCAGCGTGGTCTGTCAGCCGCCGTGACCTCTGCGATCCTCGAGCTCTAGCCGCGCTCAGGGGAGTCGAGCTGCGGGGTCAGGAGCGGGAACGAGCGGCCTGTGGTATTTTCCCCAGACTGATGGACCTTCCTCCTGCCCCTCTCTACTCGTTCAATTCCGAGTTCCAGATTCACTGGGTCAACGGGCCTGCCTCAGGAGCCATGTCGGGGATAATCTTTTCTGACGGTTGGGCCGTGTTTCCCGATTGTGAATTCAGCCGTCGCGCAGGTTGGTCGCTTGTCATGACTGACGAATGGGGGCGCCTTCTCTCGTGCGCGCACGGCGCCGTGCCAGCCGACCTTGCTCCGTTCCAGCGGGCCCGCGATGGAGAGGATGCTGCAATATTATTCGCTTGTGTCTGTGTCTCAGAG
>CAUYUJ010019791.1:153929-170860 GCA_963575745.1 Prorocentrum cordatum
GGCAGCAGAAGGACGCCGAAGGGGGCATGGCGGTGACGGAACGGGGGGAGGGAGAGGCGGAGGAGGAGGAGGCGGGAGAGGAGGGGGAGAGAGGATGCAGGAAGGAGAGAGAGGGGAAGCAGCGGAGGAGGAGGAGGAGGAGGAGGAGGAGGAGGAGGAGGAGGAAGAGGAGGAAGGAGGAGGAGGCGGGAAGGGGAAGCGGTACGATGATGAACATACCACAAGGACGAGGAGGTGGCTGACGACGAGGACGAGGAGAAGGATGATGAGGACAGACGCGAGAGGGATGATGCTGATCTTTGCCGGGGCGCGAGGTCTACTTGTGTAAGCGGTCGGTGGGGCCACACTGATTTTGCGCGCCCCACGGTGAGTCCATTCACCCGGCCTCGCTTCTCCCGCCTCCGGTCCCTCCCGTCCTCATTCTCCCCCTTGGGTCTGGGAGCTTCCAGGATTCCAGGAGGCGCTTCCCCGTGGCGGCTGGCGTTCAGAGCGCGGTGGTGTCCGTCGGTCTTCGGAGACGGGTCTCCATGACAGCTGTTGGCGGGGATGCTCGCGCTGGGGAATCATCCCTGAGATCCTGGTGACTCAATGCTTTCGAGCCTGGCGTCTTCGATCCAGCTCGAAAAATGACGCAGAAAGATGGGGTCCTGGCATCCGGGCGCGGATTTTCCCGATGTTGCATTTTTTTCGCTACGTCGGATCTCAGGGATAGGTTGATGTAGGGAGCCGCAGGCGCAGGAAAGGCAGGAGGAGCAGAGGGAGAAGGTCAGGAAGGGAGGGGGGGAGGGGCAGAGGGAGGCGAAGCGAGGGAGGGCCCGCAGGCAGGCGGCGAGGGAGAGAGAAGGGATAGGGGGCAGGAGGGAGTGGAGGGAGGAACGCAGGGCGGAAGAGGGAGGGCGGAAGAGGGAGGGATGGTGGGAGGGAGGAGGAGAAGGAGGAGGATGAGGAGGAAGAGGAGGAGGAGGAGGAGGAGGAAGAGGAGGAGGAGGAGGAGGAGAGGGAAGGACGCAGAGCGGAGGAGGGCGACGGGGAAGAGGGCGAGAGATGGAGGGCGCCTGGAGGGCTGGAGCCTTGGCCCTGGGCCGCCACGCACTGCGCACGCAGCCCTTAGGCTTACGCCGTGCCCGTCCCTGCACAGGGGGGAATATTCAAACATAGCCCAAAAGTAGCCAGGGGACGATTTTTTGACTAGTTTTGAACATTTTTGCAATACGTATATATATAGATATAGCGGTTTTTAGTCTCTCGCCCAAAATCCCCCTGTAGGGGGACAGGCCCGACCAAACCCCAGGACGTGGTGATCTACCGCCTCATCGCCGCCGGCGCCATCGAGGACAAGATGTTCCGGCTGCAGGTGCGGGACCCCGCGGGGATGACCGCAGCTTCCCTCGTCGTCCTCCACCTTCTCCTCCGCCTCGTCTTCTTCCTCCCCCTTTCCCTCCTGGCTTTCCTCCTCCTTCGCCTCCTTCTCCATCTCCCTCCTCCGCCTCTTCCCTTATTGATCCTCGCTTCTCCTCTCTTCTCCCTCCTCCCTCCTCCTCCCTCCTCCCTCCTCCTCCCCCTGCTCCTCCTCCTCCTCCTCCTCCTCCTCCTTCTCCCACTGCTGCTCTTCCCCTCTCTCCCTCCCTCCCTCCCTCTACCCTCTCTCCTCCCTCGTCTTCCGTCCACAGGTGTTCAAACGCGGGGTGTCGAAGAGCTACCTCGAGCAAGAGCAGCAGCTCCGCTTTTTCTCGCACAAGGAGCTAAAACAGCTCTTCGAGCCGCCCAGCGAGGCCTCGTCCACGCAGTCCCTGATGGCGGAGCAGATCGGCACCGAGGCGCTTTGTCTTGTGTATCTGTAAGAAGATTTTGGGGGGATCGTTTTTGATTTGCATTCGACGCACGCTAATCTTCCGAGTGGTTTCGCAAGTGCACGTGAACATTGGTTGTTTCTGTATCGATGTGTATAGTAACATGAATTCGATGTGTATAGTAACATGAATATGTATATAGTTAGCTCTTCGTGTGTTTCAGCATCTCGGTGGATCTCACGATCTACTGACCGGGGCAGAAATCGGGACAACCAACGGGGCAACCATCGGGGCAACCGTTCCATGCCGCCTTTTTTTTCGCCGACAGGCGCAGGACCCCACCCCGGGCCCCCCAATAGACCAGATCTCGGCTGCTTTTGGCGGCTGGTCTCTGGCGACCTGGTCAGGATCCACCCGCAGTCTGCTCGCGCGACTGGTACAGTCGGGGCCCTGGAGAAGGAACCCTTTTCGTTGGGGAGGGGCTCCGCGCTCCTTAATTGTTTCGCAGCTTGCCCCGGATTTTCCTTGGGTTTTCAGAAGGAAATCGAAGTTCAACTTATGGAAAAAAGGGGCCTCGTTCCTTATTTAGGGTTCCTTAGGTCAACGCCCCGACTGTGTCACCAGATCGACCAAGCCATGGCCCAGACCCAGATCTCTCCCTCCCCCGCCCTCCGGCCAACGGTCGAAGCCCGGGAGCGAAAAACGCCCACCATCTATCCGTCCGTGTATGTACTCGTGCCACTACCAATCAGGCTGCCGATCTCACTAGACATCTATAGGAACATGCATGGGACAACCATCGGAAAACTACTCCTGGTATCCCTCCTCCTCCTCCTCCTCCTCCTCCTCCTCCTCTTTGTGCAGGCTCTTACTCTTCGAATTCAGGGGCGGGAGCAGGCTCGGAAGGACCCAGCCGCCGCAGAGTGCGGCTAATAACGCTACCAATACGTAGGACGAGAATGCGGTGACATTAACCCGGCCGGCCTTCGCTGGGGGAAAATAGTCGATTCATACATGTACCAGCCTTTCTATCTATCGATTGAACGATATGTCATGCGATCTCGCTATCAATGTGTCTATCGATCTCATTACTCGTGTGTCGGGACAACCATCGTGACAACCATCGGGACAATCATTGTGACAACTATCGGGACAACCATCGAGGCAACACATGGCTTCAGCTCGCGGGCGAAAGGAACCCATGTGATTGGTTGGTCCCGATGCCTTCAGTCGAGAGGAACTCCATGTAAACATGCATGGAGTCAGCTTGCGAACGAAAGAACCCATTCGGTTTGTGGGTCGCGAAGGCTACCAGCGAAAGGAGCCAATGTACAAACACATGGTTTTAGCTCGCGGGCGAAAGGAACCCATCTGTCTTGACGGTTGCTCAACTGACGGGCCCGAGGAACCCATGTGTTCGACGATTGTCCCGCTCAAGCGCTTTAGGAACCCATATGTTCTGAAGGTTGTCCCACTCACGGGCCTCAGGAACCCATCTGCTGTCAGGTTGTCACGACAGCCGGACAACCGGCCGGCGACTCATCTTCGTCTAATTTGGGCCTTCGTATGCGAGTAGTTTGCGCAGTTTCGCCTCGACCGCACGCACCTCACGCGCGAAACGAAACGGTTTCCCAGTTGGGGCAATTCACGTTTCCACTTGGTCTTACCCCCCGCGTGGACCCCACACATTTATTTCTTGCAATGTATGCGGTGCAATCTAGCTGGCGCAATACATGTTGTGCACTCTATGCAGCGCAAAGCAATGCACAGCAATGTACAGCAATGCACAGCAATGCGAACCGATGCAGCGCAATACAAAGCAGTGCAATGCAGTGCAAAGTAACTCAAAGCAATGCAAAGCAATGCAAAACAATGCAATGGGATGCAAAGCAATACGAAGCAATGCAGTGCGATGCAAAGCAATGCAAAGCAGTGCAATTTAGTGCAAAGCAGTGCAAAGCATTGCAAAGCAATAGAAAGCAACGGAAAACACGGCAGTGCAACGCAACGGAAAGCATTGGAATGCAATGTAAAGAACCTCGTGAATTGAACGCAATGTAAAGCAAGGCGGCGCAATGCAAACCAACACGAAGGTATGCAACGCGGCACACATCAGTTCTCACAAATGCAAAGCACGTCAAAGCAACACAAAGTAGTGCAAAGCATCGCAAAGCGATGCAAGGTGATGCAAAGCGGTGCAAATCGTTGCGAAGCAGCGCGGCGCAAGCGGCGGCGACGGACGGCGGCGAAGGGTTGCGACGGCGGCGACGGACGTCGGCAAAAGGCCGAGGAGGAGGAGGAGGAGGAGGCGGCAACAAGCCGGCCATGGGCGGCACCAGGGCCTAGTCACGACGGCAACGGACGGCTGCGACTGGCAGCGACGGGCGGCCGCAAGCCGGCCGTGGCGGCACCGGGGCCGAGCTGATTTCTAAGAGAAGTGGGGGTCCCTAATTGGAAGCACTCTTTGGGGGAGTTGATATATATATATATATATATATACACCTATATATATGTATGCACATGGATATGTGTATACATGCATATATATACACATATATGTATGTGCATCTGTATATGCATATATATATATATATATATGTGTGCATATATGTATGTATGTCTGTCTGCCTGTCCGTATATATGTATGTACGTATGTATTGGTGATGTATGTATGTATGCAAGCATGCATGCATGCGTGTATGTATGCATGCATGTATGCATGCATGCATGCACGCATGCATGTATGTATGTATGTAGGTGTATACATACCTATAGAGAGATACCTCGGAGTAGGCTGAGACAGGCCCGTATCGGTGCACCGGTTCGCATGGGGGCTTTGTGCCTCCTGAGGGGGGGCTCCGAGGGCTCCCGGACGGCTGCCGACGACCGCCAGACCGGCCCAAGACCGACCTGCGGGCTGCCGGCAACTCAGAGACGGGCCCACTGTGCCTCAAGATGCCTCCAGAAGCACCTGCGACGCTCCGACACAGCCTCGAAAAGACCCCTGAGAGGGTGCCGAGAGGCGAGCATCATTCATTTGCCTAAGGCTTCTCATTGATTCTCGCGGTCTGGCTTGTCCCCGCTCCAGACGGTCCAATACGGCTCCATAAGCCTCCAGGACCGCCCTCAAGGCGGCCCAAGAGGCACCCAAGAGGGCCCCTGTGCGGCCCAGGAGAGCTCCAAGACGGCCCAGGAGAAGCTCCACGAGGGTCTAGGACGCCTCCACGAAAGCCCCAATACAGACTCCACAGACCCCAGCATCTCCAGACGCAGGCACCTCCAGATCCATCGGTCCCACTATCTATTCGTCGACCTCGGTATCGTTCCGTCTGTCGATCCAGGTTCTCAGGACTACCATCGGGACAACCATTGCGACAACCGTCTCATCCAGCCATCCATTGATCCGTCGCACGATCTGCCAGTCTCATTATCCATCTGTCGATCTCACTAACACCCTATCTGTCAACACGTTGTATACGTATCAGGACAGTCATCGGGACAGCCATTGGGACAACCAGCGGGACAGCAATCGGGACAACCATCGGGACAGCTACCGGCACACTCATCGGGACTGCCATCGGCACAACCCGCGGGACAGCCATCGGCACTACCAGCGGGACGGCCACCGGCAAAAGCATCGGGACAGCCGCCGGCACAAGCATCCGGAGCAGCCATCGGCGCAACCATCGGTCGGGGGTGGACAGAACCCCCAAGAGTGACACGTCGATTAGTGAATTGTCCGTTTTCGGTTCTCGAGAGGGCGCCGTGGCCGTTATTCTCCAGGCTTGCGCCCGCCAGGTTTGGGCCTCAGGTCGTTTTCACTAAACCACGTTTTACTAAAGGGGGTTCTGTCCATCCCCGAATCGGGACAGCCATCGGGGCAGCCATCGGGGCCGCCATCGGGGCAGCCATCGGGGCGACGGCCCGGACATGGGCGGGGGACGGAGCGGCGCACGTCGGCCCGGCCCCGGGCCCGTCCAAGTGCAGGATCTCTCGCGCAGCCTCGCCGCGGCCGCGCGCACGTCTGTCACGAAACGGAGCGATCTTTCTCTGGGTTGGGGCGCTTCACGTTTCACTTTGGTCTCGCCCACCCCAGCCTTCGATTTTTGCCGCCGTTTTCGTTATCATCGTTCTCCTCCTTTTTTTCCCACTCGCTCTTCTCAGCTTTATTCACGTTTCAAGTGGGCCTCGCTTCCTATCCCATTATCCCACCTGGTCTCCGATTTCTGCTCCCGTCGTCGTTGTCATCGTTCTCCCTCCTTTTCTTTCCTTCTCGCTCTTCTCAGCCTTACAGTAGGGGTCTTGAAGAACGAACCCTTTTCGTTGGGCAGGGGCTCCGCGTTCCTTGAGTGTTTCACAGCTGGCCTCAGGTTTCCCTTATGGTTTCGATCGGAAATCGAAGTTCAGCTTATGGAAAAAGGGGCCTCGTTCCTTAGTTGGGGTTCCCTAGGTCAACGCCCCGACTGTATTCCTCACCCTCTCGGCCTGGTTCTTCCCTGCGAGCCCTCTCCTGTCTTCCTTCTCGTTCCCAGCCCTCCTGCGTTGGGCTCTCGTTCTGAAGAGGGCGCTGGCGTCGCGTCGTCTTCCTCCCGCCTTCCTTCTCCTCCCTCCCTCCTGCTCTCTCCCTCCTGCCTCTTTCCTAGCTCTCGTGCCTCCCACCTCCCTCCTCCCTCCCTCCCTCCCTCCTCCTCCCTCCCTCCTCCTCTCCCTCCTCCTCCTCCTTCGTCCCGCCTCCCTCCTCCTCTCTCCCTCCTGCCCCTTTCCTAGCTCTCGTGCCTCCTACCTGCCTGCCAGCCTGCCTTCTACCTCGCCGTCCTGTGCGACCTCGCCATCCCTGGGGGGCTGCGATTTGCGAATCTGTCTACACTTTCGAAGGCTGCTGGGTGGGGGGGGCGGGCAGCATAGTGGGCACCAGGCGCAGATTCCGATTAGATCTCTCCTGGGGGGCTGCGAGCTGCGAGATTGCCGACACTTCCGAGGGCTGTTGGGGGGTCCAGCGGGGTGACGTTTTTCGCGGATTCAAAGTTGACCTCGACATCCTTGGGGGCTGCGAACTGCGAAACTGTCGCCACTTTCGAGGGCTGCGGGTGGAGACCAGCGGAGTGACGTCTGACGCGGATTCAGTTTCGACGTCGCCATCCCTGGAGGGTTGCGAACTGCGAAATTGTCAACATTGTCGAGGGCTGCTGGGGGGTCCAGTGGAGTGACGTCTTACGCGGATAAAATGAAACCTTGCCAGCCTTGCGGGACTGCGATTTGCGATATGCTCGAGACGTTCGAGGGCTGCTGGGGGGTCCAGAGGAGTACTGTCTTGCGCAGATCTAAACTCGGCCTCGCCATCCTTGGGGTGCTGCGAACTGCGAAACTGTCGACACTTGCGAGAATGCGAGAGCTGCTGGGGGGTACAGAGGATTGACGTCTTACGCAGATCTAAAGTAGACCTTGCCATCCTTGGGGGGCTGCGGTTTGCGAAAGTGTCGACACTTCCGAGGGCTGCTGGGGGGTGGGGCAGCATAGGTACTAGGCGCATATTCAGATTAGACCTCTCCGCCCCTGGAGGGCTGCGAACTGCGAAGCTGTCGCCGCAGGGCTTCTGGGGGGGTCCAGCATCGTGGGCACAAGGCGCGGCTCTAAATTCGACCTCGCCATCCCTGGGGGGCGGTTTACTGCGAAGCTGTCGCCATCTTGAAAGGCTGCTCGGGTGGGGGGCGCAGCGTAGTGGTTACCAGGCGCGGATCCAGATTCGACCTCGCCACCCCTGGGGGGTGCGAAAAGAGAAACGGTCGCCACTTTCGAGGGCTGCTGGGTGTGGGGGGGGGGCAACATAGTGGGTACCAGGCGCAGAATCAGATTATACCTCGCCCTCCCTGGGTGGTTGCGAACTGCGAAGCGGTCGACATTTTCGCGGGCTGCTGGGTGAGGGGTGACAGAATAGTGGGCACCAGGCGATGGGGCTGCGAACTGCGAATCGGTCACTTTCGAGGGCTGTGGGGGAGGCAGCATGGTGAGTACCAGGCACGGGTTCAGGTTAGATTCCGCTCTCCCTGGGGGGCTGCGAACTGCGAATCTGTCGCTGCTTTCGGGGGCTGCTGAGGGGGAGGGCATAATAGTAGGTGCCGGACGCGGATTCAGAATCGACCTCGCCACCCCTGGGGGAAAGTCGCCATTTCCAAGGGCTGCTGGTGGGGCAGCATAGTGGGCACCAGGCGCGGATTCGGACTGCGAGCTGCGATTTGCGAAACGGGGTCGCCACTTTCGGGGCTGCTGGGGCGCCAGCATAGTGGGTACGAGGCGCAGGTCCAAATTCGACCTCGCCATCACTGGGAGGCTGCGAACTGCGAATTGGTCGTCACTTCCGAGGGCTGCTCGGGGGGGGGGGGCAGCGTAGTGGTTACAAGGCGCGGATCCAGATTAGACCTCGTTAGCCCTGGGGTGGGTTGCGAACTGCGAAGCGATCGTCATTTTCGAGGGCTGCGGGGAGGGGGGCAGCGTGGTGGGCACCAGGCGCGGGTTCAGATTTGACCTCGCCATCCCTGGAGGGCTGCGAGCTGCGAAGCAGTCGCCAGTTTCGAGGGCTGCCGGGGGGTAGCAGAGTGGGTAGCGGGCGCAGATTCCGATCAGACCTCGCTAGCCCGGGGGGGCTGCGCACTGAGAAACTGTTGTCATTCTCGAGGGCTGTTGGGGGGTCAGCATAGTGAGGGTCGCCGAACTGAGAAGTTGTCGCCATTTTCGAGAGCTGTTTGGGGGGCCAGCATACTGATTAAACAAGGAGCAGATACATACTGGACCTCGCCAGCCCTAGGCGGCTGCTCAAGCTGTCGACACTTTCGAGGGCTGCCGGGGGGCCAGCACAGTGGGTACCAGGCGCAGATCCAGACAAGACCTCGCTAGCCGTGGGTGGCTGCGAACTGCGAAACCGTCGCCACTTTCGAGGGCTGGCAGAGGGGCCAGCATAGTTGTCACCAGGCGCAGATCCAGATTCGACCTCTCCATCCCTGGGGGCGCTGCGAGCTGCGAAACTGTCTAAGACTGGTGGGGGGTCCAGTATAGTGGGCACCAGGCGCAGATTCAAATTAGATCTCGCCATCTCCCGGGCGCGCTGCGAAACTGTCGCCACTTTCGAGGGCTGGGTGGGGGGACCAGCAAACTGGGTACCAGGCGCTGATCTGGATTAGACCTCGCCACCCCTGGGGGGCTGCGACCTGCGAACATGTGGCCACTTTCGAGGGCTGCTGGGGGGCCACAATTATGGGTACCAGGCGCAAGTTCAGATTAGACTTGGCCTCTCCATCCCATGGGGGCGGCTGGGCGACGAGCAGTTCCAGGTAGGACGCATGATCGCCTCGTATTGGGACGCCGTGACTCGGTGGATGATGATGATGATGATGATGATGATGATGATGATGATGATGCTGATGATGATGATGCTGATGATGATGATGCTGATGATGATGCTGATGCTGATGCTGATGATGATGATGATGATGGTGGTGGTGGTGATGATGATGATGATGATGATGATTATGATGATGACGATGATGATGATGATGATGCTGATGGTGGTGGTGGTGGTGGTGAGATGATGATGATGATGATGATGATGATGATAATGATAATGATTATGATGATGATGATGATGATAATGATGATGATGATGATGATGATGATGATGATGATGATGATGATGATGATGATGATGATGATGATGATGATCATGATGATGATGATGATGATGATGCGCGCGACGAGGGGCGCCACGTCTTTCGGGCGGATGCTCTACTTTGCCCAGGCAGCCGACTTGTCGTCGTCCCCGCTGCCCGTTGACATGGCCGCGAAATTGGTCAACTGCGTCAGCCCGGGTTGCGCGGGTGGAATGCACTGGATGCTACCCCCCTGCACGCGGGCATGCGCATGCGCTTGCTGGAGCACCTGGACTTCGACAGGGTGCTCGTCAAGGACGCCGAGGTTGAGGTCGTCCATGTGGCCGTCAACCCGAAGGATCAGGACGAGGTGGAATCAGCGAGGGCCGAGCAACGTCCGGCGTGACTGCGGTACCTGCCATACGTCGCGTGGGTGCGCACGGACAAAGACAAGGCCGGCCTTTGCGGCAAGAAGCCAGCGGAGCTCGATCGCAGCATCGACGCCACGAACGCGCAGGAGTTCAAGCTAGTTTGACTTCCGCAAGCATCCAGGTCACGCGCGCCAGCTGGGCCATCTCCCGCGCCGAGGTCCTGACGTCCACGGCCTGCCAGGGCTGGGCCGTGCGCCGCGGAGTCGTTGTCGACGCCTGGTCCAAGGGCGAGAAGAAAATGGGCGACCCCTGGCCGCATCTCTACGCGATGCTGTCCAAGGCGACAAACCCAACCTTGATTTCCTTGCCAGCGGGCCGCCCGCGGACCTGGCGGCGCGCCTGCGGGCGTCTAGCTCCCACACTGACAGGCGCAGGAGTGAGGAGAAGAAGCTGGCGATCGCGCTGGGCCTCTCGATTTCTTCTTGCGCTAGCCATGAAGATTTGATCTCGTGGAGCGCCAAAGCGGCATTGCGCCGCTCACGCTGCGTGTCCAGCGCGCCAGTTAAAAACAAAAAAAACGCCGCCCGTTTTCCTCGTCCCGCCTCCTTTGTGGTCGTCGTCTGTCTCTTTCTACCGTCCCTGTGCTGCTGCCGCGCTTGTTTTTCGGCCCCCATATCGCGTCCTTCTTCTGCCCCTCGCTCCCATTCCCCATGTCCTCTTTTGCAGTCATTCAGTTGCACTCTAGTGAGTCGGTCAACGCGCGCGTTCCCCTCATAGGTCGCAGCACAAATCATGGCGGCCACGCCGTCGTTGCCCAGTCAAGTTTGGACCATCTCGTGTTGTCATTTGATGCGAATGAGTTGGGCGAGTCGCAGGGTATTCTCTGTTGTGGAGGCTCATCCTTGGAGGTTTTTTTTTCTGAGACTTCACGAAAGTTTCTTGGGGGCCTCTGGAGGACTCCCGGGCGTGTTTCGGGGGCCTCCGAACGTTTTTTGGGGCCAGTTCGTTGCCAATCGCGGTCTCCTTCGACGACGTGGCCGCGAGTTCGAGTGTTCAGAAAAATGGGCACATTAAGGCCGTCTCGGCCGTCATGGTGTTCTCTTCGGGCTATCTTGGGGCCCTGTTGGGGCTGTCTCGGGGCATGCATGTTGGCCCCGATGCGCTTATGGGGGCCTCTTGGGCTTTTGTTCGGCAGCCTGGAAGACAGTAGAACTGAGCACCTTCAGTTCAACCGAAGACGTGCAGAAGATCAGCGCTTTTTCGTTTGAGTGGCCTCTTGGGGGTCTTTTTGGGGTCTTCATCTGGCCTTCTGGGGGTGTCTGGGACCGCTCGGGGCTCTCGCTGGGCCTCCTTCGCCGTTCTTTCGAATGTTCTGCGCCCTTCCCAGCCTGAGTTTGTTCTGGCACTGTGTATCGTGCCTCTCGTGCTTTGGCGTTTGATCCGCCATTGGGGCCTGTGGCTCTGATCTGGCGTCCATTCCTGTCGTTGCCTCCCTCCTTCCCCCTGGCTCTCGCTCTCTGTCTCTCTCCTTTGGCCCTTCCTCGCTGCCACCCGATGGATGGCACGGCCAAGAAACACCCGGGATTTTTACATGTAGACATACAAACAATCAATCGCTTCTGCCCCGGCGTTGGGTTAGGTTGGGCTAGGGCATAGGGGGCTGACGGCGGAGCGGGAGGAACCGCGCGCGCTCGGCGCTTCCACAGAGAGAGCGCGCGCAGGCCGCGGCCCCCCCCCCCCGCGGAACGTGCGCTTTGCGAACGCGGCGAAAGCGCGTGTTATCCCCCCTCGGCGCGATCCTGGCTCGGCTCATCCCTTGCGGCACTCCCCCAAGCTTTGCCGCGTAAAGACAGCGCATAGAGAAGAGGGGGGGGCCCGCTCGCCGTCAGAACACAATGGTTTTCATTCAGTGTGACCGCACTTTTTAGAAACTTGCAGCTTCGCCTGAAGCATTATCCAAACGCCGAGGCCCTTGTGAAAACTATATTCAGAAGACAAAACAGTCTTGCTTGAGACATCCTCCCAACACTGAGCCCTGGTGTACAATGCGCGCACAGCTAATACGCACAGAACACGCACACACACGCACCACACACAATACACAACACACAACACACAACATACAACACACTCACACATACAACACTGAGCACAACCAGATAACACACATAAATACGCACGCGCGCACGCACAACGCACACATCACACATAACACACCCAGCACAAGCAACACGTACGCACACACAACGGACACACAACACAACGACACCACATACCAATACTACTACAACAACTTCGCACACAGCACAAACAAACAACGCACGTACACAACACACTTCATACAAAACACGCGCATTACACACCACACACAGAACACTCGCACCCTGCACACGTGTTTGTTTGAGCCTGGGCACGCACATGCATTTTGGGTATAGAGATGTGTGCACACATAAAGTAGGAACCTAGATGCACGTACATATGTTCATACAGATGGGACCTCCCTTCCATCCGAAGGATCTGTCTCTTGACCGCTATTCCTTATGTATCATATCCTCCTCCTTTCTTCTCCTGCCTCTCCTCCTCTAGGCGACGCTTCCGCTTGAAGTTCGAGGGTTGAAGATGCGAGGGGTTCCTTGAGCAGGACCTTCTAAACGCGCCCGTCGCAGAGCAGAGCATATTTTCTAGTTCACTTGGAGCCTGAGGCCTGGCGCCTCGTTTGAAGGTTCAAGGTTCCAGGGAAGTCTTAGGACAACTGTTCAAACACGCGCTGGCTGGAGCAATGTGATCGTTTTTTTATTCATTGTTTTGCCGATCGGCGCGGACCCCCAACCCCCCCCCTCCCCCCCATGGAGTAGATCTTGGCTGTTTTTGGCGCCTGTTTCGAGCAGGTGGAGTCTCCCCCAGAATGGACACCGTTCCAAACAGCCGCACTAAGCAGAGGTCTGGAGCCAGACCCTCCCCCTCCTCTCCCCTGTTCCGCCCTATGTCGAAACGCCGAGTAAAAGCAAACGTTGACAATCGTTTGATTAATGCAATTGGACGGTATCAGAGAAGTCATTGGGCAAATCTTCAAATTGGCAGTGCCTTGAGCATATCTGAAGATGTATGTCTAATGGCCTTCGGCCAATCCCGCCACCGTGCCTGGGTTGTGGGTGTGAAGCCTATTGGATGTTCGTTGGGATCTCGTGGGAGACTTCTCGGGGGCCTGTTGGAGGTAGTTTGGAGGCCTCTTGGGGGCCGTTCTGGGTCCTCCTAGGGCCTCTTTTCAGCCTCTTGGGGGCCTCTTGGGGGCCTCTTCGGGGCCTCTTGGGGCCTCCTGGACGCCTCTTGGGGCCTCCTAGGGGACTCTTGGGGCGGAAGGCTTGGATTTTCGGTGCGAGAAGACAAACCATATTGATTTCCCATGGGTTTCGGAAAGATGTTGGCCTCTGGGGAGAGGTCCATGGCCGCTTTGAGCAGTCTTGGAGCGGTCTTGTGGCTGATTAGAAGCATAGGCTTGGCCATCTTGAGTAATCTCGCTATCCTGAGCCATCTTGAAGGCTATCTTGGGCTCTCTGAGGCCCTCTTGGAGTCATCTCGGGCCATCTTGGACGCTCTAACGACCCGCGCCCCCCACCCCCCTCCAGGCCCAGGGGTATGGGGGGTAGGGGGAGGGGTCAAAGCACACCTCCCAGGCGCAGACTGCCTGGCTAGCCGCAAGCCGCAGGCCGCCTCGCCCACTCCCACCCGCCCCGCCACACGAGTAGGCTCCGAGCCTCAGCACATTCGGGGGGGAGGGCAGGATAGGGGGAGGGGGCGTGAGGGAGGAGCGGAGCGGAGCGGGGGGGTGGAGGGGGGAAGGGGGGGAGGGGGGGGAGTGGGGGAGGGGGGGGGAGGGGGGGATGGGGGGAAGAGGGGAGATCAGGTGTTACTGCGGCCCGTTGGTTGTTACTGCGGCCCGGTGGGTGTTAGTATGGCCAGGGGTCCTCTGGAGTGTATTAAATTATCGGGTACGGTGAAGGAGAGGGGGGGGGGGTCCAAAAAGGCGCCGCCCCCCCTTCACCGAAGAGCCTCTCGGAAGAGCCCCTGGTGCTCTCCGAAGAGCTTCTTGGAGCCGCCGAAGACCTTCTTGCAGCCGCCTAAGAGCCTCTTGGGCTCTCCGAAGAGCCTCGTGGGGCCTCCGACGAGCCTCTTGGGGCATCCGAAGCGCTTCTTGGGCTCTCCGAAGAGCGTCTTGGGCTCTCCGAACTATTACTATTTTTTTTTTTTTTATTATTATTATTATTAGTATTAGTATTATTATTATTATTATTACAATTACTATTTTTATTATTATTATTAGATTATTTCTATTGCAATTATTATTACTATTTCTATTCCTATTCCTATTCATAGTCGTTTTCCTATTCCTATTCGTATTCCTATTCGTATTACTAGTACTATTACTATTACTAGTGCTGCTACTACTACTACTACTACTACTACTACTACTACTACTACTACTACTACTACTACTACTACTACTACTACTACTACTACTACTACTACTACTACTACTACGATTACTAGCTCTCTTACGATTACTATTATTACTACTACTACTACTACTACTACTACTACTACTACTACTACTACTACTACTATCACTATCACTACTACTACTACTACTACTACTACTACTACTACTACTACTACTACTACTACTACTACTACTACTACTACTACTACTACTACTACTACTCGTCGCCCCTAGCGCCCTAGGGCTAGCATTCCCTAGCGCCAGTACTTCCTAGGGCTAGCACTCCCTAGCGCCAATACTTCCTAGCACTCCCTCGGACTAGCACTCCCTAGGACTAGTATTCCCTAGGGCTGGTGCTCCGTAGTGCGAGTACTCCCTGGGACGAGTACTCCCTTGGACGAGTACGCCCTGGGGCTAGCACTCCCTGCGGTTCGTACTCCGTAGGATTAGTTCTCCCTATGAATGAGATTACAGAACACCAACACTACAGCACCATAGTACTACCACACTACAGCACCACTACCACAATACCAGTACCACAACACCACAACACCGCTACCACAACACCACAACACCGCTACCACAATACCACAACCACAACACCACAACACCGCTACCACATCACCGCTACCACAGCACCACTGCCAACAACCACAACACTACTACCTACTAACAACTCGACAGCACTACCAACACCACACCACTAACACAACACTACCAACACCACACCACTAACACAGCACACCACACCACACCACTAACACAGCATACAGCACAACCAGCCACTACCAACACCACACCACTAACACAACATTACCAACACCACACCACTAACACAGCACAGCGACCACCACACCACTAACACAGCACTACCACCACGTTGGTTCCAGGTGGGAGTTACTGTGGCCACTTTTGCCTGCGCGGGAGTGCATTCGCTTAAGGGTTGCGAATCTCTCCAGATCTAACATGAGATACCTTTACATCTTACTTTTCATTGGGCGGCCTGCGCGGGCCACAGTAACTCCCATCGCGCCGCGCGACGGGCCACACTAACACCCAACGGGCCACACTGACACCCAACGGGCCATAGTAACAACCGGTCGCGGGGAGAGGGGGGTGGGGTGGGTGGCGGGGGGGTGGGGCGGCAAGGACAGGCGACGGGGACCAGATACAGACGCCAGGTGCGCGGCGCCGGCCACGCGCGCCACGCGCGCCACGCGCACCGGCTTCGCCGGGCGCCCCGGGGGCCCAAGCGTGCCAGGCGCGGCCGGTGCAGCAGTTGCGCCACGTGCTCCACGTGCGCCAAGCGTGCCACGTGCTCCGCCCGCGGCAGGTACCACGGTGCACGCGACAGCGCGCAGCGGGAACCGCGTCGGCCCCCAATGATCGTTTGCAAAAGCCCCTGCTGCGTGGCGGTGTGTTGGCCCTCGTGGTGTATGGCAGGTGCGCTCGCGATCACTTCGCACTTGCCTTTTTTTTTTCTCTTCCCCCTACCTAGGCTCTGCCTAGAAGGGTTCTTACTCTGTTGGCTTAGAGGGGCCGGGCAGTGCAAACCGCCCCGGGCGGTTCCCCCAGTCCCCTGGGAGCCAAGCAAAAGCAACAGCAAAGGTAAAAGCAAACGCGCGGTTCCCCCAGTTGCGCTCCCAGGGTGCCAAGCAAAAGCAAAAGCAAAGGCAAAAGTGAAGGCAAAAACGAAGGCAAAGCAGAAGCATAGCCTAGCATAGCATAGCATAGCATAGCATAGCATAGCATAGCATAGCATAGCACAGCATAGCACAGCACAGCATAGCATAGCGCAGCATAGCATAGCGCAGCATAGCATAGCATAGCATAGCATTTCATAGCATAGCATAGCCTAGCAGTACGGCGTTTACCGCTCCTACTAATGCTGCTTTCCTAGAGGCTCCAACTCCTAGGTAGGGTCGCACTGGGATAATTTACAGGTTTGGCGCGCCCGCGCACACCGCCCAGCGTAAGCCCCTCCGGACCCCGTGACGCAAGATAGCTCAAAGGGAACGCGGGACGCCCGCGCATGGTTTCAGATCTCGCCGCAGCGTGTAGTTTGTATGCTCCGGCGGGGATTTGGGGGCCAGGGGGAGGCGCTGCCCCAGGGTTGTCGCTGGCGGGGTGGGGGAGGAGTTTTCCAGCGGGAAGGAGCCCTCCCCGAAGGGGGAAAAGGGGGCTGGCAGAGCACGTGTGCTAGATCACCCACGCCCTGGAGGGCTGGTGGGCTCAATCTGCTCGTCCATGTGCACAAGTCGCCAGATGCAAGCGCACAGAACCTTGGCGCCGAGGCACTCGAGCACGCGGAGCTGCTCAGCGTGGTGGCCTCGGACATCGGCAACACCGACGACGAGGACGCCCTGGCCTTCTGGCAGAGCTCCGACGTCCTGGGCTTCTCGGACTACCAGCGGCTGTTCATGTTCCTGGAGCAGGCCCGCGAGGGAGAGGAGGACGCCGTGCAGCAGGCGAAGGAGATGGCGGCGAGGCTCAAGAGCGAGGAGTACATCAAGGACCAGGCGAGGCGCCCCCAAGGGGTGCCCAAGACGCCGCCCCTACACGACCCCACGCGCTCCTCCTCCTCCTCCTCCTCCTCCTCCTCCTCCTCCTCCTCCTCCTCCTCCTCCTCCTC
>CAUYUJ010019792.1:0-37500 GCA_963575745.1 Prorocentrum cordatum
TCCCTCCCTCCCCCTTTCAACCCCCCGCCTGCGACCTTCCCTCGCCAGCCGCGGGCCAGTCGCGGTCGTCGTCCGCGTTTTCGTCTGCCCATCTTGGTGGGCGCCACGCCTGTTGGGCGCGCTCGTCTTGCTCGCCCCTCTCGCGGTGCTGCTCTGGTGCCTGGCGCTCGGGCCCGCGCTGCTCGGGCGCCGCTGCTGCGGCGCCCTGGAGCGCAGCTGCTTGCTGTTTCTGGGCGCGCCTGTCCTTCTTCTCTTTGGCTCTCTCCTGCTTCCTCCCCTGCGAACGCACGCTGGCCATGCGCATTTGGAACGGGAGAGGGTAGTGGGCGCCGCCGTGCCAGCGCCCCTCCACCTCCACGGTCTCTGGCGGGAACGTCTTCTGCAACGCGCGGAAGAGGGCCACCTCGCGATTACTAGAGAAGCGGTGGTCCCCTCTAGCCTCAGCCTCGGCGCGCCTCAGTTTCTCACGCTCCTTCTCTTGGATCTTGCGTTGGCATTCCTCTGACTGAGTCAGTAAATCCTGGAGGTGCTCGCGGGCGTCTTTTTTCGGGTAGTAGCGATCGTAAGGCATCCCAGGGCCTCCTTCCTGGCAGGGGTGCCAGTACGTCGGCTCCGATGATGGGCTGGTGGAGGCCCCCGCTGCTGCGGGGGCCTCTGCCTTGCTTCTGTTGCGGTGCCCGATCTCACCGATCACCGACTTGCGTGCGAAGAGCAACCCCGCCTCGTCTCTGTCGTGCACGGCGCTCAGCGGCCAGCGCAGGGTGTACTCGCCAGGCCTGTTGAGAACGAAGATGCCGCAACTGTCCAAGCACGGAGTGCCGTCCAATCCGCGCCAGAAGTACGCTGCTGCCGTCTCCAATCGCAAGCCTAGACCCCGAAGACTCGGCAGCGTCTGTGTGAGCGCCATGTTGAAATCCCCACAAAGGATGTCAACGTTGTTCTCCTGCAAGATGGCCGCCAGCCTCCGCCACCACGTCTTGTGAGCCTCCTTAAAGCCTTTGGAAACTTTCGCCGTGTCGCGGTGGAGGTGCACCGCGCACACCCGCACTTCCGAGCCGAAGTGGGCGTAGGTTTGATCGAAGTAGACCTCAACCACCATGATCCTCGAGAACGCTTCCATATTGTTCCCTTTTGCAGTTTTGTAGTGGCCGTCGACACTCCTTTCCCAGTGGAGCAGCCGCATTCCGTGGCACAGATTTGCGCGCGCAGCGATGCACAAGGACTTGTCCTCACGCCCGCGCAGGGTCAAGTATTCGTACTCTGGTCGATTCTGGAGCTGTTGGCAATCGCAAACACTCGCAGCACGACTTCCTCTTGCTGTCGCCATCGCTGCTGCGGGGGCGACAAAAGGCCCACCGCTGCTGCTGCTTTGGCCCACCGCTGCTGACGCCCCCGCTGCTGCGGGGGCGTCCGCCTGCAGCGGCGGTGGTTTCCCTGGCCGCTGTAGGATTGCCTCCATCTGCTCCTCGCATTCCGCAAAGCACGCCACGAGAGCAGGGCAATGCCGCAGCTGCAACTCAAGTCTCCGCCGCTGGTCCGCGTTGTTGGTCTCGCTCGGCATGGGGCCCCAGTTCCCGAACAGGACGGAAAGGTTGCCCGCGTTGTCGTTCCGCTGCCTGTTCACGTCAGCCGCTCTACGCTCGCAGAAGAGCTGGAGCGGGACGGTGTCGCGAAGAACGCACCTGCGCCGCTCGCCGTCGTCGGGCGGCGCGCAGCCCCCAAAGGCCGGCTGATCGCGCCGCTCTTCCTGAGGCTCTTCGTCATCGCTCGGATCCACCACCGAGTCGCCTGGGCGGGTGCGCATCGTAGAAACTTCTGATCGCGCCGCCGCTGCTGAGCTTGAAACGCCGGGCGGCGCAGCCCCCGCTGCTGCGGGGGCGCCCTCTGGGCCCAAGGACCCTTCCAGGGTTCTGCCTGACCACCCACAGGTCGCCAAACCTTCCCAGACTTCGCTGTATACACTGCCGACAGTCGGCCCCGAGGCCCCGCTGCTGCGGGGCCCAATGGGCTGGTGCTGCTGCTGCTGCTGGCCGCGGCCATCACTCCCTGCGCCCGCGCTGTAGGGGGGGCGGCCGTCAGGGCCGGGCCCCCGGGGCCGAAACGGCGGTGGAAGGAGGGGGCGGGGCGAAGAGGAGGAAGACGGGGCGGATAGGGAAGGAAAGGGCGGGCAGAGAGAGGGGGAGAGAGAGAGGGAGAGACAGGGAGATAGTGAGAGAGGGATATATATATATAGAGAGAGAGAGAGAGAGAGAGAGAGAGAGAGAGAGAGAGAGAGAGAGAGAGAGAGAGAGAGAGAGAGAGAGAGGGAGAGACAGGGAGATAGTGAGAGAGGGATATATATATATATATAGAGAGAGAGAGAGAGAGAGAGAGAGAGAGAGAGACGGACGACGATAACGAGAGAGAGAGAGAGAGAGAGAGAGAGAGAGAGAGAGAGAGAGAGAGAGAGAGAGAGAGAGACGCGGAGGAGGGACGAATGAGATAATGACCAGGAGGGTGATCAGGGAGAAGGAGGGGGGAGAGCAGGAGGAGGGGCGGAGTGATCGACGCCCGCGTGGTTTTCTCCCCCTGCCTGCTCTCCCCCTCCTCTCACCTCCTCCCTCGTCCTCCCTCCTCCCTGTTTCTTCTGCATAGGGCCTGCGCTACGTCCGCGCGCGCACGCGGCACCTCAGTCGCAGCCAGGTGGAAGAGCAGTGGCTGCTGCCCGAACTCACACCCCGCGCCTCGCCGCTGCTGCGGCGGGCCGCGCCTCTCAGAGGCCCCCAGCTGCAGGGAGCGCAAGCGCCAGGGAGACAGACAGACGGCGTCGCGTCTCACTGTGCATAAACATGCTGAAAGCTCTCGGGTTGCCTCCCAAGTACTCGTCTATGACGTTCTGCAACCATGTGGCAAACGTCTCCGGCCACTTTCCACCGAAGTCCCCCATGCCAGCGGCGCCCCATTCCCGCCGAAACCAGTCAAAATCTGACCGCTGAGCTGCAGAAAGCCCAGAACCCAAAATCGCAAGGCGATTCAGCGCGTCGCACCTCGACGTTCGTCCCGCCACGCCTCCGCAGCTGCGAAGGCCCGCGCCCAGCTCGGATAACCCGACATGCTTCATCCTGTGTTTGATATCTATGGCTGCCTCTGCGTCTAAGAGTTTGGCTTGCTGTGTCCTCAGCAGCTTGCGCGCTTTCTTTACGTCGCCCCCAGGCGGGTTAGCTCTTCTCTGCGCCGCGCCTCGACATCCCGCTGTCGTTTCTCGTTTCTGAGCGTCGCCTCGCGGGCGTCCTCGCATGCTGCGAGGGCCCGCTGAACCCCGGGATCTTCCTTCGACACTTCGCGCACTCGCCTCCGTTCTTTCCGTAATTGCGTCTCCATGAACGTGCCCCCCGCGATGTCGCCCCAGCTGCGCAACTCCTCAGCGATCGACGAATGCGTTCTCATCAAGTCAGACTTCTGCTCCGCGGTTTCCATGCGAGACGTCGACAGGCCAGGCGGCGCCTCCAGCGCGCTCTCCCCCGCCGCTGCTGCGTTGAGGCTTTGATTGGCCCATCCGTAGTCAAACTCGCCAGCGGCGCTCCACCCGTCGTCGTCCTCGCCCCCATCATCTTCATCTCCTTCGAGGGCGTCGACGGAATTGCCACCCTCAGTGCCCCCGCTGCTGCGGAGACCCTCGGCTGCGTCTTCCGCCCCCTCCATGCCATGCCAAATCTTGTCGCCCTCGCCCAGAGCCGCGTCGTCTCCAAGTTTTGCGAACACGTCGTCGCAGTGGCCGCGTCGAGGGTGCGGGAGGACCAATCGCATGATGTCTTTGTAGGTCCATCTCAAGCGCCCCGCCTGCACCTCTTCTTCGACCTCCGCTACTGCGGCGGCGACCTTCTCACGCATCCTCAACTTTCTCCAGAAATGGCCTGCCTCCTTGCATGTGCGCGCGCCCAAGTCCGCATCCCGCAGGTTTGCCTTGAAACCTGTTTCCCAGCACCCCTCTGCCGCAGCCAAGTGAAGACCCATTTGGGACATCACTTCCACCATCAAGTCAACGCATTCTAACTTGTCCAGCTGTGGGGCGCACTGGTCCAGCCTCATGGCTCTCAGCAGCGCCGCTCCTTCTCTCTTCATGTACTCGCGCTTGGCGTGTTGATTCAGATGTGTGTCCACAGTCTGGAGGATTGGGGTTACGCCGCCCCCGTGCGGGATGAACACGTACCCTCGAGACCAACATGGCTTACTCACAAGCGGGGACAAGTAAGGGCCATGATCATCCGCCATCGTGATTCTCCACTCCCGCTGCTGCGGAGGCTCTGGCAAATGAGGGAGGTGGCGGTCCAGGTGCGCGAGCACGCGCGGTGTCCGGCGAGACCCCTTGGTGCTGGCGGTCGCCGACGCCCATCTGCCGAACCCTCGGCGCCGAAGGTGTTCGAGCAGGCGCGGCCTCAACTTCTCTCCTCCCCCCATCCGCCTTGAACATGCACTCCATCGGTGGGGGGCCTTCTCTCCGCAGTCGATCCTTGTCGCCCATTGTCATGAAATTGGCCGCCCACCGCTCCCGCACCGCGCCGCGGCGCTCCACCAGTGGCACTTCGACCCCCGCTACTGCGAGGGTCCTCACGCCAGCTGATCCTGTTTCATTGTGGTGGAAAGGCGACTGGTCGAAGTTCCCCATCTCGGGATCCTCCTGGTTGAGTAGCACGCACGCGGCGCGTGCCCTGAACGCGTTCAGCCAGCCTCGCTCGAGGCGCTCTTCCAAGACGGGCAGCGGACACTTGTACGTCCCGTTCGGGTACCGCGCGCTGAGGCCGTATTCCTTGCGCCAGGAGGCCTACCAGCGCGACCTCAACTCCACGGCGGCGGGTCGCTGCCCCATCCGCAGCTGCTGCGTGACGTACTCGCTCATGAGCTCCGACGCTTTGGTCTGGAGCATGCTTTGCGTGAACCTTGCTATCTTCGCTGGCTCTCTTTGGGTACTTCGCATTCCACTTTTGATAGTCTTCCAATTTACACTGTGCCGAATGGAACTCCACCATTCAAACAGAGCTTGCCGCAGCCACGGACATTTTCGAGCTGGCCCCTGTCCCTGTTGTGGTATCCTTTTCCGCCCTTTCCACTTGAGGAGGCGCCCCTGCCCGTGCTGCGTCTCGTGTCCCCGCGGATGCCGAACAGCCTCCGCTACTGCGGAGGCGTATTTCGACGACAGAAAAGCCTTGTGCCAGCGCCGCAGAACGTGCGCGCGCTTCCTGAGAGAGGTATGGGACATGGAACCCCAGTCCCACGCATCCATGAATGAACGCGCCCCTCCATGCGGAAAGCGCTCTCCAGGCGTCCAGCCTAAAGAGCGCATGTGCTCGTCGAAAGCACCCGCTATCTCCATCCTCGAGCACAGGAGCGACGGGACCACCACGCGCTTCTTGTTCTGGGCGGGGGCTTTGCGCTCGCAGCCGCGGTTCCTGTACCTCAAGAGCTGCTCCTCCCGCTCTGCGGGCATCAACTCCCGAGCTACGTCCAGGGCTCACGCAGCGTCTTTCAGTCCTGTCCACCATTGGATGGCTTGCACGAGCTCCTGACAGACTGCCTCGGCGTCGACTTCCACCACTGCCAAGTCCTCAGGTGGCGCCGCCGCTGCTGCGGCGGCAACGCCCTGTGCTCTCGGGGGGGCGGCGTGGCCAGGCTGCGGGGCAAGTTCTTCGTCGTCTAAGGCGCTCGCTCTGCAGGCGACGAAGCTCCTGGACGTCATCCTGCGTGACTTCTTGTGTCAGGACCATCACGTCGAGGAACCACGCCAGACGCACCCTTTGCACAATGTAGTCCGCGATTTCCTGACAGGCGGGCATGGGGGAGGGGCAAGGAGACTCGGCGGGGGGGCCACGAGGGGAGAGGGGGGCGCGATGGGAGAGGCATGAAGGAAAAATGGGGAGGGAAGGAGGGGGAGAGCATGTGGGGGCAGCAGAGATGGAAGCGAAGGATCAGGGTGGTCGGAGAGAGCAACTGTCCTGGCGGAGCTCCCTGCGAGACTCTCGCGTGGAAACCTCCTGGGTCATCCGCAACATGCAATCCACACCGCAGTCCCCGTCTGCGACTGTGGGCACGACGAACACACCGAGAGCAGAATAGAAACCGTCCACCGTCGAAACATCTCCCGTGATGTCCACAAAGTCTGTGGAGACGCCTGCGATAAAATGATTGCATATAATCAAAGGGTACTCCTCCGACACGGGGGCCCAGTCCGGAGGCCCCGAATCTCGGGGGACGGCGCAACGCGCGATCGCGTCCGCCGCAGGCTCGCGGGAAAACTCCTCCAATTTCCACGGCGGCAACACAGCTTTGCAAAGGTCGACTCTGTTCCGTCCTTCCCATGCGCAGACGCGCACCTTCCGCAGAAGTGCAAAGATTACGAAAGCAGAATACCCTATCCACTCTCGCCCCCCCCCCGGCCTTCCGCGAATACTGCGCGACAACTTCATCAATTTCTCGAAGCGCCTCTGGCCTTGTTGCGAAAGTGCCCCTGCAGGCGCGGGCGGGGCAACCACGGCGCCTGCATTCGCGGCTGTCTTTTCAAAGGCGGTCACTGCAGCAATCTCCGCCCCTGTAAGCACGGGTTCCGCTATGTCGCGAACAGCAAGCGGGGCGGGTTGGGGGAAAGCGACAGGGGCAACCCCCTTTGCTGAGAGGGCTGCTGTTGCCGCGGAGTCCTTCAGGGCAGCCTCCACTGCGGAAGCGGCCTCGGCGATAGCGTCGGCGCCATGCGCGCCAGCAGGACCTGCGCACGCCTCCGCTGTTGCGGGGCCTTCAGAAGGGCCCACGCACGGTTCCGCCGCCACTTCAGGAGGGGCCACGCACGCTTCCGCTGACGCACCCGCTGCTGCGGGGCCGTCAGAAGAGCCCACGTACGGCTCCGCTGCCACTTCAGCAGGGGCCACGCACGCCTCCGCTGACGGCCCCGCTGCTGCGGGGCCTTCAGCAGGGCCCACCCACGCCTCCGCTGCCGCTTCAGCAGGGACCTCGCACGCCTCGGCCGGCGCCTCCGCTGCTGCGGGGGCCCCAGCCCCTGCGGGCCACCCGCCCGCGCAATGCGCTAAATGCCAGGGCGCTTGCAAGTCTGACCACTTATTGTAGTCCACAGAACCGCCCGCCAGACGGTGGTCGCTGGGACACGGCCACTGCGAAAAAAAAAAGGAAAAATAAACAGAAAAAAAAAAAAAAAAAAAAGTCGACTGAAAAAAAAATAAGAAACAAAAAAAAAAAAGCAAAAACAAAAAGAATAATACATACCTAAGCTATTACCAGAATCATAATGGCAAGCCTCTGCCGCTGCCGTGCTGCGGCGCATAACGATATTACCAGAAATCCCGAATATTGCCCCCTTTAGTTACCGTGGGTTCATGAGCAAACATCTGTCGGGTCTTATTCGTTTTGTCTTGTTGTAAAGGAACGCAGATAAAAAACACAAAATTAAGCAAGAAACCAAAACTCCAAAATACTTGGGCCACATTGGTCGTGCCCGACCCGCAGAGGCGCGCTTGCAGGGCTAGCGTCTCCTGGCTCTGGGGGCGGAGCGGCTGCGGCGGCCATGGGGCCGAAGCCATGCGCGCGCGCGCGGCCGCCCTTGTCTCGAGCCCAGCGCCGCAGGGCAAGCGAACGGCCGCATCCTCGCAGTGATCCTCCTGTCGGTGCTGCTGCGGGTGCTGCTGCTGCTGCTGCTGCTCCTCCTCCTCCTCCTCCTCCTCCTCCTCCTCCCCCCCCTCCTCCTCCTCCTCCTCCCCCTCCTACTTGTCCCAGCCCCTCCGCCCCCTCCTCGCCAGATTCCGTGAGTTCCTTTGTCCTCTAGCGCGCGAGCGCTGGAGAGCCGCAGGCTCGCGATCCCCCGCGCGTGCCCACGCCCCTGTCCAGTCGACGGAAACCCGCAGGCATCCACCTCAGCGGTCAGCGCGCCGCTGCTGCGGTGCAAACACCGAGTCTGTCTGCATAAAACAAGCCGTTGTAGCGGTCAGCGCGCCGCTGCTGCGGCGCGCGCCAGCGAGCGGATAACGAGGACATCACTTCTCTGTTTCCTGCTTGCTGGCTTTCTGGACCGCGTCCTCCAAGAGCGCCAGAAGAACCTGCTTCTGCTGCGCACGGGTGGACTGTTTCAAGGGCGTCGTCACTTCCGTCAACGCCACGCCTGTGGACCATTTCTCCTCGTTCAGATCCTGAACCCTGGAGGCGCATTTTCGGCCTGCCATTGGCCCTTCTTTGACCTCCGCCGTCCACATCCCAGAGGGGCACCACCTGGTGGTCTACGGGCGCTTCTCGTCCAAAGCGTCGTCGTCGTCGTCTTTGGGTTCGGGAACGCTTTTGCCCTGGCTCTCCTCGTGCAGGTAATGCAGAAGCCATGGCAGGTCCTGACTCTGAACGAGTAGTTGCCCATGCTTGTTCTCATGCACCATAACCTCTTTCGTGTCGGCCTCATCTGGCTTAGGAGACATCGGCATGGTTACTCTGCAGAGCGTGCCTCGAGAAAATCCTTTCTGTTTCTCAGGGGTTTTCTCCGGTTGGCCACGCGCCGCCACCTTCTTCGCTTTCGATGCGCCCTTGGCGGTTCCGAGGAGATCCGCCATGGGGCCCCGACCTTTTTCTCCCGCTGCTGCGGAAGGTCCTGCTGCAGCCCCCGCTGCTGCGGGGGCCTTTTTCACAGGGGTCGCCGCTTCATCCACGTTGTCTCCTTCTCCGGCGCGAAGCTTCCCAAGCAATTGCTCTAACGTGGTCGTTTCGTTCAAGGCGCCCTTCACGGCACTGGGACCACCGACCATCTTGAGCATCCACAGGCGGTGCTTTCCGACGGGCGCGAAGGCTTCTAGGCTTTCCTCGCCGCCAAAGGAAACATAGCGCTCCTCGCATACCAGAGCAAATCCCGCCGCTCCCTCGCGACTTCGGCACAGCCCGCCCGTCGCGCAGAGCACCCCCATGCTCGTGCCATCTTGGCGCGTTGCTTTCCCGACAACGACATCCCGCCGCGCTTCCTCTGCCTTGCGTTTCATGCCGCCGCGCGCAAGCCCTCGCTGCTGCGAAGGCGCCCGCGTCCTAGGTGTCTGCTCCCCCCACTGGTGATCCGCCTGAAAACGGCTATGGAAAGCGGACTCCTCGTCTCGAACAGATCCTCCTACTCCTCATCGGACTCCTCATCTGACCACTTATTGCAGTCCACAGAACCGCCCGCCAGACGGTGGTCGCTGGGACACGGCCACTGCGAGCATAAATGAATCTTCTTACATATGCGTTTGCCAGACTCACAATGGCAAGCCGCGCCGCTGCTGCGGCGCATAACGTACCCGAATCCGAATATCGTCCCCTTTAGTTTCCGTGGGTTCATGAGCACTCTGTCGGGGTCTTTCGTTTTGTCTTGTTGGTATCCCAAACTCCACGAATTCGTCGGCCTCGCGGTCGTGCCCGACCCGCAGAGGCGCGTTTGCAGGGCGAGCGTCTCCTGGGTCTGGGGGCGGAGCGGCTGCGGCGGCCATGAGGCCGAAGCCATGCGCGCGCGCACGCGGCCGCCCTCTTGTCTCGAGCCCAGCGCCGCAGGGCAAGCAAACGGCCGCATCCTCGCAGTGATCCTCCTGTCGGTGCTGCTGCGGGTGCTGCTGCTGCTGCTGCTCCTCCTCCTCCCCCTCCTCCTCCCCCTCCTACTTGTCCCAACCCCTCCGCCCCCTCCTCGCCGGATTCCGCGAGTTCCTTTGTCCTCTAGCGCGCGAGCGCTGGAGAGCCGCAGGCTCGCGATCCCCCGCGCGCGCCCTCGCCCCTGTCCAGTCGACAGAAACCCGCAGGCATCGACCTCAGCGGTCAGCGCGCCGCTGCTGCGGTGCAAACGCCGAGTCTGTCTGCATAAAACAAGCCGTTGTAGCGGTCAGCGCGCCGCTGCTGCGGCGCGCGCCAGCGAGCGGATAACGAGGACATCACTTCTCTGTTTCCTGCTTGATGGCTTTCTGGACCACGTCCCCCAAGAACGCTAGAAGAACCTGCTTCTGCTGCGCACGGGTGGACTGTTTCAAGGGCGTCGTCACTTCCGTCAACGCCACGCCTGTGGACCATTTCTCCTCGCTCAGATCCTGAATCCTGGAGGCCCATTTTCGGCCTGCCATTGGCCCTCCTTTGACCTCCACTGCCCACATCCCAGAGGGGCACCACCTGGTGGTCCACGGGCGCTTCTCGTCCAAAGCGTCGTCGTCGTGGTCGTCTTTGGGTTCGGGAACGCTTTTGCCCTGGCTCTCCCCGTGCAGGTAATGCAGAAGCCAAGGCAGGTCCTGACTCTGAACGAGTAGTTGCCCATACTTGTTCTCATACACACTAACCTCTTTCGTGTCGGCCTCATCTGGCTTAGGAGACATCGGCATGGTTACTCTGCAGAGCGTGCCTCGAGAAAATCCTTTCTGTTTCTCAGGGGTTTTCTTCGCTTTCGATGCGACCTTGACGGTGCCGAGGAGATCCGCCATGGGATCCCGACCTTTTTCTCCCGCTGCTGCGGGAGATCCCGCTGCAACCCCCGCTGCTGCGGGGGCCTCTTTCACAAGAGTCGCCGCATCATCCACGTTGTATCCTTCTCCGGCGCGAAGCTTCCCAAGCAATTGCTCTAACATGTTTGTTTCGTTCAAGGCGCCCTTCACGGCACTGTGGCCACCGACCACCTTGAGCATCCACAGGCGGTGCTTTCCGACGGGCACGAAGGCTTCTAGGGTTATCCCGCCGCCCAAGAAAACACAGCGCTCCTCGCATTCCAGAGCAAATCCCGCTGCTCCCTCGTGACTTCGGCACAGCCCGCCCGTCGCGCAGAGCACCCCCATGCTCGTGCCATCTTGGCGCGCTGCTTTCCCGACAACGACATCCCGCCACGTTTCCTCTGCCTTGCGTTTCATGCCGCCGCGCGCAAGCCCTCGCTGCTGCGAAGGCGCCCGTGTCCTAGGTGTCTGCTCCCCTCACTGGTGATCCGCCTGAAAACGGCTATGGAAAGCGGACTCCTCGTCTCGAACAGATCCTCCTACTCCTCATCAGCATCATGCTCCCTCCTCGAGCATCCTTCCATCTCATCCAACCCCCCCCCTTCCTTCTCTCCCGAACGAGCACAGCTGCCCTCCCTGTCCCTTGACCGCCCCTCTGTCCCTTGAGGGGGGGCCTTGCGTGCTCTGACCGACCCTCTGCCCCGCAGGGGGGGGGGCGTCCTGATCGAACGACCACCCCTCTGTCACAGAGGGGGGGGGGCCTCCTGATCCGCGCACCACCCCTCTGTCACAGAGGGGGGGCGTCCTGATCGGCGCACCGCCCCTCTGTCACAGAGGGGGGGGGGGGGAGGGCCTTTGCTTGCTTAGAACCGCCCTTCTGTCCCGCAGGAGGCACCGCGAAACAGGCGGCAGGAGGATGGGGTGAGACCGATGAGAACGGAGAGAGGAAAACATGACGCGGGAGGGAAACAGGAACGGGCGAGGGGGGGCGCAGACGGAGCGAGGCGCGAGGGGAGGGCAGGGCGAACACAGAGGGAGAGGAGCAGGACGAGACCTGGCAGGGGATATGCACCATGAGAGAGATCTCATGGAGGAAGAGGAGGGGAGGGGACGAGAGGCACTCATACTTAAGCGCACGCAGGCCCTCGCACTTGATCCATTTCTCAGCGACCGCCGCGCCGCCATGAGAACTGTCGTGCCACCGCCACTACTGCGGCGGATGCGTGACCTCTCCCATCCCTGTCCTGTGCTGTTTCTGCTGCCACCCTCCCCCCTTCCAGCCAAGCTCGGGTTTCAAGCTCGGAGACGGGCGCGGCTGGCGGCTCTTAGTGCGGGTGCGCGTGCTGCCTCCAACTCCTCATCCCCCTCCTCCTCCTCTCCTCATCCTCCCTCCTCTTCCTCCTCATCCTCCACTATCGGCCCAGCTCCGATCGCCGCTCAGCTCTCCTGGTGCGGCTGGCGGCAGAAGTGCCGAATGCTGCCTGGGATGTCCTTCACCGTCTTCTTCGACATCTCAAGCGTCATCTTGCCCTTCTCCTCGGTGCGGCGCGCCTCCTCCATCATCTGCCGCGTCTGGTCGACGAGCATCTGGCCCTTGACTCCAACGGCGCGTGCATGGCGGCGACGATTGCGCCACTCGATGAACCGCACCACCATGGTCGCCCAGCTCCAAGCACTGCCATCCGTCGCGATGAGCTCGAAGTCATCGACGTCGTACTTGCCCGCGATGCTCGCCATAGCGGCGCAAGACCGCGAAGGGGCCTCCTCTGGCAGCCCCCGCTGCTGCGGAGACTTCGGCAGAGGCCCCCGCGCGGTTCCGTCGCGGAGGCGGGCGGGCGCGGCGGGAGGCAGACCTGCAAGGGCTGCGGATTCACTTTATCACATTGCCATCCCTCCCTGCGCTCACATGGCTTTTCCCCTTGCGCCAGCCTGCTGCTCCCACTTCTGAACTACCTCATCCCTTCTACCTCCCCCTGCACCCTCCTCTTCCTGTTCAATCCTCCCTCCTCCCTCCACCGTGCTCATTTCTCCTTGCTCCCTTCTCTGCTCCTCCGACGTGGGGCGTTTCGCGACAACGACGACGACGACGGCGACGAGGACGATGACCACGACGGCGACAACGAGGACGACGACGACCACGACGACGACGACGAGGACGATGACCACGACGGCGACCAGCGACGACGACTAGCGACGACGACGACCGACGACGACGACGCCGACCACGACGACGACGGCGAGGACGACAACGAGCGACGACGACGACGACAATCGACGCCGACGAGGAACGACGACGAACGAGGACGACGATTACGACGACGAGATGGCGAAGGTTCGAAGATCGAACCTCGCGAACTTCAAACTTCGAACTGCGAACTTCGATGGGGTGCCAGGGATGCAATGGGATGGAGGGAAAAATGGGAAGGAGAGAGCGAGGAAGCGGGAGAGGAAGTTGGAGGAGAACGAACAGGCGTGGAGCGACGAGGAACGGGCGGCGAGGAGCCGACGTTGTGGGCGGCGGGATGGGGGGACAGGGAGGAGAGGGAAGACTTCAGAACGAAGATCGCGCCACGGCGCCTGCGCGCGCGCCCCCGATCTCGGCGGCCGACGCGCGCGCCCCTGCAGAAATGCAACGCGCCCTTCATTCGAGCCCCGCTGCTGCGGAGCCACCTACTCCACAACCAAATCGTCTGGGGAGCTGTTCGGCCCCCAAACTACTGGTTCTTCAGCCCCTCGGCTCTTGCGAGTCCGCCCTCATGACAAGGGCAACCTTCACATGGGGGCACTCAATGGGGTGTTGATTGAGAACGCCCCATGTGGCTGGTGGCAGGAACGGACGAGGGGGGGGCGGAGACGGAGGCGAGGCGTGAGGGGAGGGCAGGACGAACACAGAGGGAGAGGAGCAGGACGAGACCTGGCAGGGGATATGCACCAGGAGAGAGATCACATGGAGGAAGAGGAGGGGAGGGGGCGAGAGGCACTCATAATTAAGCGCACGCAGGCCCTCGCACTTGCTCCATTTCTCAGCGACCGCCGCGCCGCCATGAGAACTGTCGTACCACCTCCACTACTGCGGCGGATGCGTGACCTCTCCCATCCCTGTCCTGTGCTGTTTCTGCTGCCCCCCTCCCCCCTCCCTCTTCGACCTCCTCTCCCCGCCCTTTCCCCCCCCCCCTCCAGCTGGCGGCTGCGGGCTGCGACGGGTGGGCCATCGGCCGCTGTCATCTGCCGCCCTGTTTCGCGCGCCCTCCGCTGCTGCGGCGGGATCGCGCGAAGTGGGCCCCTTGGCCAAGGATTGTCATCTTACCGCTCTTGGGGGCTTTCCGTCCCTCCTCCGCGTCCTTCTTCCGTTTCTTCTCCTTCTCTTTCTGCTCCTTTTGCCATGCCTGCTTCTCCTTTTGGGGGTCGGTGGCCCTCTTCTCCTTTGTGATCTGCAGCATCAGCCGATCTCCGCGCACCAGCGGCACCGTGTTGTGCATGCACGGGACAAGCCCGCTGCAGACGCGGAGGGGGGCGGACGGCTGGCACTTTGTCATTGTCTGGAACTCTTGTGGTCGAAGTGCAACGCTGAACTTCCAGTGCTCCTGTCCCTGCACTAGCTGGGCTCGGGCAAGTTCTTCTGGTGTCATCCTCTCAACTCCCCAAAAGAAGTGCAAGGACTCGGTACCTCCGAACTTAAACTGGTACGGATTCTCTGACTGGTCGGCCTCGCCCTGTGCAGCCGCCGCTGCTGCGGGGGCCGCCCCGTCGAGCTCCGGACCCACGGGCGCCTCGCCCTGCGCGCCCTCCGCTGCTGCGGAGGCCGCTCCCTGCGGCGCGGGCTTGAGCTCCAGCTCTGGTAATTTGAAATCGGGTGTTGCCCAATGCTTTTCCATTTGCTCGACAGGAGTCGGACGTTTCTCACCGACTCGACTAGCACCTCCACTGCCCGCGGGTTGCTCGAGACTTTCGGGGAAATCTTCGCGGTGGGGCAGCAAGGGAAGAGCATCAGTTTCCCCTCGGCCATGTCCTCAGTAGCCACCACATGGACACTCTTGGCTTGAACGTCATATTGCATCTGGACGGGTTGGGCGCAAGTGTCCGCGTGACGATGGAAGCTAGTCATGACTTCCGCGATGCTTGCTTGGTGCCACCTGTCTGTGCCGAGATTGGCAGACGGAGCCGAAGCGTGCCGCGATTTCATTGGGACCACCATCAGGCTGTTCACGGGCTTTGGCACTTCAGACATCTGCCTGTTCAGAGGCTTGTCTTCTTCGTTGAACTCTATCAATACTGGCTGCGGGCGAGGGCCCTCGCCACCTCCGCTGCTGCGAGGGCCATCGGGGTTCTCGGGGGCCGCGGGCAGCTTGTCGGCCCACGGCGCAGGAGGGGGCGGGAACTCTTTCTGTGCGTTCTTTTCCATTTTCTGCCAGGCCTCGCGTACTTCAGCATAGTGCGGACGCACTGCCTCGCACACGGCCTCCACAACTGCCTCCAGACGAGGTTTGCCAGCCTTCACCCTTGCGTACGCCTGGTAGAAGGCCTCCGTCGCAGTCAGAACCGCCCCCGCGGTCAAAGTCGCGCTCTTCTCCTCCCCGTGGGCCTCCGCTGCTGCGGGGGCCAAGATGCGACGGACATGCCCCAACAAAGCATTGAGGTCCTGTGCCCGACTGCTGCCCTCGCTGTGTCCCCAAGCCGTTTCCGGCGCGGGGCATTGTCCGCACCTCGGCTCTTGCGAGTACGCCCTCATGACAAGGGCAACCTTCACATGGGGACACTCTATGGGGAGTTGGTTGAGAACGCCCCATGTGGCTGGTGACAGGGAGCGTATTTTGTGATCCACCCAACGTCTGTCATAATCCAGAATTTGCGGTATGAGCTGCCCTGATGCGGCCCCTACGTTGATGACGAAAGTGAACATGTCCTCGAACCATTTGGCCTTGGCGTACTCGGGGTGTCGTTGCGCGCAGGCCTTCAGAATAGTGTCGTACGGGATATTCAAGGGCTGCCCTGTCTCAGATCCCGACGATGCTTTCTTGGCCTCCGCTGCTGCGGTGGCGACGAGATCAGCGACGGACGTCAGGAGCTCGATTTCGTGAGAGGTCACACCTTTTCCCTGCGGGTCGTTCAGGGCCGCGGAAATGATCGCCGGGCCTTGCGCGAAGTCGGCATCGAAGTGAATTTCCCACGAGAGCACCTCGCAAAGCAAACCGTTATCGAGCACGTCCATGAGTTCTGTGAACTTCGGTGCGCGACGCATCTTTGGGATATCCCAGGAGCCACCCGGACCTGTCTGGAACTCCTCCAAACCATATCCTTTGTGTTCTTCGGGAATGACCCACACTGCGCCGTGCTTGAGGCTCAGCAGACCAAGGGTCAGCGTGCAGTGGCTCAGCGCCCCGTAGTTGAACGTTGACAAGCTTGTGTACGCCGAGCGTAGAGCCTCCACGGACTCCGTTTTCTGCTTGTTGTGGTCCGCGTGCGCCTTGTACGGCTTGCCATGGAGGCGCTCGTAATCGGCCTTCTTCCCGGCAGGGGGTTCCTGAACAACCACTGCTTCGTGCTGCGCCTCGTTCTTGAGGAACCTGTCTTTCAGAATCCCACGCAGGAGATTAACCGCTCTGGCAGCGGAGGGGCACGTTCCACCCCTGTTCTGCGGGTGGACGCTGATATCCTCCAAGGAGATCTTGGCCTTCAACCGCTGCCCCTCGGAGTCCTTCATGGCATAGCGGCTGCGCAACATGGCGGCATCATTCAGGGGGCCTGACTTGATGTCCTCGGACATCTTTGCTGGTGTCCCCGCTGCTGCGGGGGCAGCACCCAAAACAAATGCTCCGCGACGGTTGCCCCCGCTGCTGCGGAGCCCCGCTTGAAGCACGAGTGCCCGTCGCGCGCGCGGACAGGAGGAGCCTCGCGGGGCCCGCGGCCCGCCCGCGCTTGAGTTGCTAAGTTGCCACAGAAGGCCCGAGACTCGAAGGGAGACGCGAGGGCCTTATGAATGGATTGGACTAGAATGGAATGAACGAGAGAAAGACATCTGGAATGGAGAATGAGAAGGAGGAGAAGGACAGGAAAGGCAGAGAGAGAGAGAGAGAGAGAGAGAGAGAGAGAGAGAGAGAGAGAGAGAGAGAGAGAGAGAGAGAGAGAGAGAGACAGAGAGACAGAGAGAGAGAGGCGACGAACGGCGGGTCGACGCGGCCTTCTCAGTTTTTCGATACGCGCACATCCGCCTGAACAGGAGAATCATTGATACATCGGCCCCCCCCTCTGTGAGAGAAAGATTTCCCACCCCGAACCCATCTGTGAGAGAAGGGGGCGCTGTGTGAGTTGCGTGTATGGAAGCGATGATCAGAACGCAGACATAATGGCGGGCGGGGGATTGCAGGAGGGAATGCAAGGGGAAGCGAAGCAAAGGAGAGATCAGGACACAGATGACAGCACAGATGTCGTTTTTTTCTCACACCGCATGCGATGCCGCACGCGACGCGCGAAACCGCGCTCCCCCGCGCGCGCGCGAGTGCGCCCCTCCGCCGAGGTCACCCCCCCTCGGCGAAATTCGTGAGACATCCCTCCGCTGCTGCGGAGGGGCGCTCCCCTTGTGCGCTCGGGATGTCGCGGTCATCCTGAGGGCCGTACATCCAACCAGACGGGGGCGCCGTCGTGTTCATCCGCCCCGTGATTACATCCGAAGGGGCTCGACTTCTTCTTGCCAGGAGCTGCCGACTGGCGGCATCTTGGACCCTAGTTTGTACCAGTTGCCCGAATGGTCGCGGTACCAGAGTGCCTGATCGAATTGATCGTCCTCTTCCACGCCTGTCCTCCGAGCAGTCTTCTCATCCCACAACCCACCACGCTCCAAGACAGCAGCCCCCGCTGCTGCGAGAGCTTGTTTCTTGGAGCTCCCCCTGCGCCGGGCTAGCGGCCGCGAGGCCGCCTTCGCCGACGCTGCCGTGGGTCGAGCCGCCGCCCCAGCGCGCTTGCTCGAATGAGGTCTGTGGTCCGGTTTCCGAGAAGCCCTCTTCTCGCCGACGCGGCATCGCCCCGTCCTTGTGTCGGGCTTCCTATTCCTCTTCTCGCCGATGCGGCATCGCCCAGTCCTTGTGTCGGGCTTCCTAGCCTTCACGGCTGGCGGTCTCGAGCCAAAACGGCACGGGGGAGCCCGGGAGCGGGGCAAAGAGCCGACGCCTGGAGCTGGACCGGGGCCGGGGGCCCGGGACCGGGACCAGGACCGACACCGGGGCCCGGACCGGGACCGGGACCAAG
The DNA here is from genome assembly GCA_963575745.1 of Prorocentrum cordatum. Lineage (NCBI taxonomy): Eukaryota > Dinophyceae > Prorocentrales > Prorocentraceae > Prorocentrum > Prorocentrum cordatum. The sequence goes on from CAUYUJ010019792.1 coordinate 17,688, forward strand.
AGAAGAGCGGGGCCGGGACCGGGGCCGGGACGGGGAGCCCAGGACGGGCACGAGGACCGACACCGGGACCGGGACCGGGGCCGGGAGGGGACCGGGACCGGGGCCGGGGCGGGGACGGGAAGCGAGACCGGGACCGGGACCGGGACCGAGACCAGGTCCCAGGACCCCTCCTCCTCCTCCTCTTGCTCGTCCTCCCTGTTCCCCCAGCAAAAAGCAAACGACGACGACGACCGCGACGACGACGACGACGATTTCCTCAGCCGCTCAGTGCGAGCGCCTGGCTCCTCGCGCGCGCGCGCCGAGCCCGCGCCTCAGACCTCTTATGATAACCTCCGCTGCTGCGGAGGCAACCCCCGCTGCTGCGGGGGCCTCCGCAGCCGCGCGCCGTCAGCTGGAGTCGCTTGAGGGGCTGCGGCGCCGCTCCTGCAATGCCTCGAACGCGGAACTGGAGGCGCCCTCCGGGTCCGCAGGAGGCGACGGCTTCCTGGGGAGGAGCTGCGGCGGCGGAGGCTGCGGCGGCTGCCTCGGGACGAGCCGCGCTGCCGGAGGGCGCGGCGTCTGCGACTGCCTGGCCAGGGGCCGCTTCGGCGGAGGCTGCGGCGGCTGGCTCGGGACGAGCCGCGCTGCCGTAGGGCGCGGTGTCTCCTCCAGCGGGGGGGCCCCGCGGCGTCCTCCTCCGCGCGGGGGAGCTGGCCGCGGTGGTGGCATCGTTGGCGGCGCGCCCGGCGGACGGCAAATCTGGCCGGGGAGGAGCGGGCGCCATCCTCTCGGCCTCAGCACCGGCTGACCTGTGTGGGGTGGGTGCGCGGGCGGCGTGGGCAGGAGCCGCGCCCCCTCCTGTCGGTCGCCGCCCTCCGCCCGCCCACTGCGTCCGGAGCGGCTGCGCCCCCTCTGCTCCTGCCCTCTGCGTCTGGAACGGCTGCGCCCCCGCTGCTGCGAGGGCACTGTCCTCTTTCGGTCTCTGCTCCTCTGCTCCCGCCCTCTGCGTCTGGAACGGCTGCGCCCCCCGCTGCTGCGAGGGCTTCGTCCTCTTTGAGGTTCTGCTCCTGCTCTCGCTCTTCTTCTTCTTCTTCTTCTCCTTCTTTTCCTTCTTCTCCTCCCTCTCACCTCTGTCAGGGTTCCTCTTTTCGTCCTGGGGCGGCGTGGGGCTGCAGGAGTCGACGGCGTCGCGCCCGTCGTCCTCAAGCTCCTCCTGGGCTCCGTGCGCCCCCGCTGCTGCGGAGGCTGCTGCTTCGGGTTCTGTCTCCGCCTCCCCCTGGTCTCCGTGCGCCCCCGCTGCTGCGGAGGCGGCTGCTTCGGGTTCTGTCTCCGCCCCCTTTCCCCGCAGTTTTCCCCACCTGGCTTCCCGCTTCCGATCCTTCTTCCTGCCCTCGGCGCCTTTGCCAGACTTCCTGTTCTTGGCTTCTATGAAAACGAACAGTGCGTGGCAGTGTTCCGTGAGGCGGTTCGCCGACTGGGCCTTGAAGATCACCCTGTGTAAGTGCGGCCAGAAGTATGTCCCCTGCTCCTTGCGCTCCGCGTCCGTCAGCCTGACCCAGGTCGGGCGCGCCGCCCAATCCAACTGGCGGTGCTGCAGCCTGTTCAGGAGCCCCCGCTGCTGCGGAGGCTGCAACGCCAGTTTCCCCCAGGGCGGCAGTTCCGGCTGCTCGCTCGCAGGGCACTCGCGAACCTGAGCGGGGCCCAGAATCGCGATGTAGTGCGGGTGCGTCACGTGACTCTCTGCTTCCGGACACCGGAAAGCCAAGCCGAGAGCGCCTGTGCCAGACGCGCCGCAACTTCTGAGCAGCTCCGAAAGATCGCCCGCGTCTCCGTCGAAGATCCCGGCGAGAATGCGCACTCGGCGCTGCAGCACCAGGCCCCGAAGCCCGTTGCGGACGCCTTCGGGCCACGGGCTTCCCACGACGCTCGTCTGGCATCGGAAGAACACGCCCCCCACTGCTATGGAGAGTTTGCCTTCCTTTGCTTTCGGATTGTAAGCCCCCGCTGCCAGGGTCACCGACCAGGCCTGAACCAGGAACTTCCCGTGGGAGTGCGTGCGAAGCGCGTCGCGCTGCTCGACGCGCTCGGGAACCCAGAGGAGAGCCCCGACGCACTCGTGCGCGACCGCGCCGTGGAAGCCACTCTGGCGGATGAGAGCGTCGAGATGTCGCTTCCGCTGGGCGCGTGTGATGTCCGCGCCAGGCTCGAAGGAGACTAAGACGACCCCTTCGCGCCTGGCCCTGGCAGCTGCGACCCAATCCGGCAGGGAGGCGTCCGCGCGCAGGACGAGGGAAGCAAAAGCCAGGTTCACGCGCGCCTCTGTCTGCCCCTGCTGCACCCGGTCTGCATCGTCGTACAGCAGGGGCACAAGAGGCTTGGATGGGCTCGGGCCGCGCTCTTCCGATGGGAAGTGCGGGCGGCCTTCCTCTGGGAAGTCCTCTTGGACAGGAAGCGCTGGCGATCGCGCCTTGGTGGTCAGGGCGAGCGGCTGCGTCGCGCGGGCCCCCGCTGCTGCGGGGGAGCTGTCGCGCAGTTTGTCTGCTGCGGTCAGACCCTGCCGTTTTTGCCAATAAGTCGTGCAGGGGGATCTCGGTCTCGGGCCCTCGGAGCGGGTGGCGTTCTGTCCAGGCTCGATTACCACTGTGGCGGCGCCTGGCCCCGCGCGTGCCCCCGCTGCTGCGGAAGCCGCCTGCGCCGCCGTTTTGACTACAACGAGGTTGGCGGCGGCCGTTGACTTCCGCGCCTGCGCGATCTCGCCCTTATCCATCATTTTCTGAGCAACCGCCAAGCTCCGCGAAACGGTTTCCTGGGCAGCGCTCATCGACGAAAACAATGTCCTAACTTCCGTTGCAAACTCCTCCCCCGCTGCCGCGGAGGCCGGTGCTGAATCTGCCAGTCCCTGCGGAACTGCTTCAGGGGCCTCCTCTGGCAGCCCCCGCTGCTGCGGAGACTTCGGCAGAAACTCCTGCGCGGTTCCAGTCGCGCCTTGCTGCTCCATGCCCCGGACCGCTCCCGTCGCGGAGGCGGGCGGGCGCGGCGGGAGGCAGACCTGCAACGGCTGCGGATTCACTTTATCGCATTGCCATCCCTCCCTGCGCTCAAATGGCTTTTCCCCTTGCACCAGTCTGCTGCTCCCACTTCTGAACTACCTCATCCCTTCTACCTCTCCCTGCACCCTCCTCTTCCTGTTCAATCCTCCCTCCTCCCTCCACCGTGCTCATTTCTCCTTGCTCCCTTCTCTGCTCCTCCTACGTGGGGCGTTTCACGACAACGACGACGACGACGACGAGGGCGATGGCCGCGGCGGCGACAACGAGGACGACGACGACCACGACGACGGCGACGAGGAAGATGACCACGACGGCGACCAGCGACGACGACTAGCGACGACGACGACCGACGACGACGACGCCGACCACGACGACGACGGCGACGACGACAACGAGCGACGACGACGACGACAATCGACGCCGACGAGGAGCGACGACGACGAACGAGGACGACGATTACGACGACGAGATGACGAAGGTTCGAAGATCGAACCTCGAAGTGCGAAGCTTCGAAATTCAAACTTCGATCTTCGAACTCCGAACTTCAAACTTCGAGCTGCGAACTTCGATGGGGTGCCGGGGGCGCAATGGGATGGAGGGAAAAATGGGAAGGAGAGAGCGAGGAAGCGGGAGAGGAAGTTGGAGGAGAACGAACAGGCGTGGAGCGACGAGGAACGGGCGGCGAGGAGCCGACGTTGAGGGCGGCGGGATGGGGGGACAGGAGGAGAGGGAATACTTCAGAACGAAGATCGCGCCACGGCGCCTGCGCGCGCGCTCCCGATCTCGGCGGCCGACGCGCGCGCGCCCCTGCCGAAGTGCAACGCGCCCTTCATTCGAGCCCCGCTGCTGCGGAGCCACCTACTCCGCAACCAAATCGTCTGGGGAGCTGTTCGGTCCCCAAACTACTGGTTTGCCAGCCGCTGCTGCGGACGCCGAGGGCCCGGTGCTGGACGCCGCGGCCCCGCTGATGCGGTCCCCTGAGAAGGCGTCGGCCCCCCCTTCTCTCTGGCGGCGTCGAACTTGACCTTGCGCTCCACACCGAGGTCCTTGTGACAGCGATAGGTTCCTGACCCGTCGCTCCCGCCCAAACCCGCGGCTGGTGGCCTCGCCGTGTCCGCGCGGGGCATGAGGGGCAGAGCTTCGACCTTCCTGTCGCCCCAGTGCGGGTGTAAGCGGGCGCCTGTCCCGTCGTCGCGGTGCAACGCAAAATCCCGCATCGGCAGCTTCACTTTCACCCGCTGCCCCGCGAACTGTCGCGCGCGCACAATACTCTGGCGCATGTGGTCGTAGCTGTTTGGCCGGACTTCGAGGGGGCAGCCGATCAGAGCCCCGCTGCTGCGGGCCCCCCCCACGACCTCCCTGGCATCTTCCTCCCTGAGCGTCGCCACCATCTCTTGCCGCCGCCAAGGGACTTCCTCGTCGCTTCTGAAACCAAAGCTCGTTCTCGCACCGTGGTCGCAAACAGCGACCATGGTGGGCTCCGCATTGTCAAACCACTTGGCTTCTGACTCGAACGGGGCAGTTGGGTCTTCATTCAGGTGGCGCCGCCATTTCAACGCTTGGTTGTGTTGCTTAAACGAAGTGCCGAGCCTCTCTTCATAACTCAAAAAATAATTAACATCAAACTTCTCAAAATCCTGGGGCCCGCGCGCCGCCGCCGCCGCGGTGGCGCGGGGCTCCTGCGCCGCAGGCGCGGCTCGGGATCCCGACCCCTCTCCTGGAACTGTGTCCCCCGGTTCTAGTGAGTTTCGGAGGGCAGCCCTCGCGAAATGATCGAATTCGGGCATGCCGAGACCAGGGGCGCGGGGGCTCACAACGCTAAGCGCGGCGAAGCGAGACGGCCGTTGAGGCGAGACCGCCGCCGCTGCTGCGGCGGCAAGGCCATCGCGCCATTTGGCGTCCTCCGTTGGCGTGTTCCCGTCTTGTCGCCACTCTCTCCAACCCCACGCTGACCAATCATGGCCGTCCTCCCAGCCGCGCCAGCCGCTGCTGCGGCTATCCCACCATCCTTCCGCGCCACCCCATGTGTATCCGCCTGCGTCGCCCATTGCAAGACGATGGCGCAGGCGCGCGTTAGGCCGCGACGGGCCCGGCTGCACCGTTGCTCGCGGGCGATCCCACGGGCGCGGGATGGTTTGAGCATAGCGGCGAGGGACGACGCGATGTGATTGGACGGCAGAGAACTTGAAAGGAAGGGGGGTTGGAAACGGAAGAACGAAGTGGACGAAGAGCGGAAATCGAACCAGAGGGGGGAGAAAAAAGAGCGGAAGAGAATGAGGACATGCAGACGAAGGAGAGTGACGAGGTAGATGGCGGGGCAGAACGGCAACGGAGGATAATGTGGTGGAAATTGTGAAAAGGACGCATGGAAAAACACGACGAGGATCACAGACGCAAAGATGATGAGCGCAGTGGTAGCATGACATATCCGAAATCAAGAAGCAGGATGAGGAGGAACGGGATGACGAGCAACTCTGTCACAGAGGGCCTCCAAACGCACCCCCTCTGTCACAGAGGGCCTCCAAACGCACCCCCTCTGTCACAGAAGGGCAAAATGATCACTTTAATGCGGCTTCTGGGCTATGGGGAAATATGGTTTCTGCACATTGCGACCGAAATCGCCAGTCGCGCGCATTCACCGCCAACGCGCCGAGGCAAGGGCTCCAACGCAAAAGGGTTGGAATTCCCATGGGTTTTTGACTCATCAAGGGGGCTGCACGGGAAAAACACATGAGAAAGTTGCCGTCGTCGTCGTCGTCGTCGTCGTGATGCCCCACAGGGGGACGCCGGGTAACACCGATGTCATACCGGGACCACCGGGTAACTCATGCCCAGACCCCCCCTGCCTGCAAGGTCGAATTACCCGATGTCCCCCGGGGACCACCGGGTAACTCCGATGTCCGACGAGGGGCACCGGGTAACTCCGATGTCCCACGGGGGACGCCGGGTATCTCATGCCGCATGCCCAGACCCCCCCCTGCAGGGTCGAGTTGCCCGATGTCCCCCCGGTGGCTCATCGGGTAACTCCGATGTCCCACGGGCAGGTGTCCCACGGGGACCACCGGGTAACTCCGATGTCCCACGGGGGACACCGAGTAACTCCGATGTCCCACGGGGACCACCGGGTGACTCCGATGTCCCACGGGGGACCACCGGGTAACTCATATCCAGACCCCCCCCCTGCAGGGTCGTGTTACCCGATGTCCCCCGGGGACCACCTTGTAACTCCGATGTCTCGCGCGGGGCACCGAATCATGCCGAATGCGCCCCTTGCAATGCGACTTACCCGATGCCCTTCGGGGGACACCGGGAAAGTGGGGGGCGTGGAGCGCACCCCCCGCTTACACGATGTCTCCAAGGGGACACCGGGTAACTCATGCCACACCCCCCGCGCATGGTTGACTTACCCGATGCCCCCTTGGGGGCACCGGGTGAGTGGGGTGTGTGGAGCGCACCCCCTAGTTACCCGATGCTTCCAAGGAGGGGCGCCAAATAATTCATGCCCGTCGTCGTCGTCGTCGCCGGTCGCCAGTCGCCGGTCGTGAGCTGGAAAAAACTTGAGGTTTCGGATCCGTTTTGGGGCCCCCACAGGCCCCGAGGGCTCCAGAACCCTGGGGAAAAGTAACAGCAAAACTTACCTGTCCAGGTGGTCGAGCCCATGAAGTGCGCAGACCGGCGTTTCCATATTATTCCTCCTCATCAGATTCCTCATCACTTCCCACGTCGTCATCACCATCATCGTCGTCATCATCAGGTCCCTGGAGCCCTCAGTCCTCGGGTCCTTGGAGCCCACAGTCCTGTGTACTAGTTTTTATTTCAGGGGTCGACCCCCCAAATTGGCCCCAGGTTGGCCCAAACCGTCTCCAGACAAACTGGACATGAATGTCCAACTTGCCCGGGCGCCGTGGGACACTTCAAGGTGCCGCCGGCTGCGCCGCCCAGAAGAAATCGATCGCCCCCCGCCGCAGCTCCAAGAACCGGCGGCCAAGACAATTTGACATGGATGTGCAAATTGCGGGGGCCCCAAGAGGGCCCAAGACAACCCCAGCCCCCGCCGACGACGAGGACGACGACGACGACGGCGACGACGACGCCGCCGCCGCCGCTGCCGCCGCCGCCGCCGCATCCGCCGCCGCCGCCGCCGCCGCCGCCGCCGTCGTCGTCGTCGTCGTCGTCGTCGTCGTCGTCGTCGTCGTCGTCGTCGTCGTCGTCGTCGTCGCGCCGTCGTCGTCGTCGTCGTCGTCGTCGTCGTGTGGTCGTGGTCGTGGTCGTGGTCGTGGTCGTCGTCGGCGGCGGCGGGCGGCGTCGTCGGCGTCGTCGGCGTCGTCGGCGTCGTCGGCGTCGTCGTCGTCGTCGTCGTCGTCGTGGCCGCCGCCGCCGCCGTCGCCGCCGCCGCTCCCCGGTCGGTGCGCGCCTGCAGTTGTGGGAGAGGGATGGGGGATCGACAGTCTGCAAGGCTGACTTTCCTCCACGACGACGACGAGTACCAAAACTGGCTCAAAATCATTCTCGGTTTCTGACCTTCCCCGAACCCGAAAACAGCCTCCAGAGGCCGAACATCATGAAAAACCTGATCGAAACTCGAACCTCGATCGTCGAACGACGACGGCGACGGCGACGACGGACGATGACGACGACGACGACGACGTCGACGACGACGACGACGACGGCGGCGGCGGCGGCGGTGGCGGCGGCGGTCACGACGACGACGACGACGACGACGACGACGACGGACGACGATGACGACAACGACGACCGACGACGACAGACGACGACGATGCTGACGACGACGACGACGTCGACGACGACGACAGCGGCGGCGGCGGCCACGCCGACGACGACGACGGCGGCAATGGCGACGACGACGACGACGACGAGGACGACGACGACGGCGGCGGCGGCGGCTGCGTCGGCGGCGGACGAGGAGGATGAGGAGGATGAGAAGAGGGATGGGAGGAGGATGAGGGGATGGAGGAGGAGGCAGCGGGGGAGGAGGATGGAGAGGAGAATGAGGGGAGGGAGCTGCAGGAGGATGGAGGAGGAGGAGGAGGAGGCAGATGATGAGAGGAGGGAGGGAGGGAGGGAGGAAGGGAGGGAGGGGGAGGAGGGAGGGAGGGAGGGAGGGAGGGAGGGAGGAGGAGGAGGACGAGGAGGAGGAGGAGGAGGCGGACGAGGAAGAGGAAGAGGAGGAGGAGGAGGAAGAGGACGATGGCATCAGTGCTATCCACAAGAACTGCCACCATCCAGAGGTCCAGAGGAGGAAGAGGAGGAAGAGGAGGAGGAGGGAGGAACCCCCACAGTCTGGGGGCGGCCCAGAGTCTGAGCAACATTTTTTCCAGAACATCGAGCGCTGTCGTAGGCGAGTCGAAGGGAATTCCTTCCGACAGATCCCTCCCCCGCCAAAGGGGGGGAAAAAGTCCCGGGGGGTTGTCCTGGGTCTGAATGCCGTCTCCCCCGGGGGGTCCCGGGGGGTGATCCCCCCTGTAGACAGGGGGGAATCAAGCCTCCCGCATGGTTCCCCCTGTGGACAAAGGTTTCCCCCCTGTCGAGAGGGAGAACTATGGCCCGCTCCCCTCCCCCCTGGTTTCCCGTGGGCAGGGGGGCAGGGGGGTGGTCCACCCTGTGGACAGGGGGGACTCAAGACCCGCGCCGCCCCCCCCCCCCCCCCTCCCCCTTGTGGACAAGAGGACAGGGGAAGCTCCCCCCTATTACCCATGTGGACAGCGGGACCCCCCCCCTCCTAGACCCCCAAAGGCACCCTCCTCACTCTGATCTGCTGTTGCGGGGTGCTACCGTCAAAGTGTGAGGGCCGAACGGTCATTCATCGTCCCTGGGTGCATGGTTGAAATGGGCTTCCGCGGTGCGGATTGTTGTTGTTGTTGTTGTTGTTGCTGTTGTTGTTGAACACTATTACTTCCAAAGAATTATTATTGTTGGACCCCCTGGTGCACGCCCCCCGCCCAAAACCTAGGCCGCAGCTACATTTTCATCATTTTTCTGCGAAAGCTTCAGAAAAGTGGATTACCCCCGGATCCGGTTTTTTGTTGACGCTCGTTTTCCCTTGCAAAAAACAATAGAAAATGAAAATTCTTGTTCTTAGTTGATCAAATTTCAAGAATCCCTTGCAAAAAATAAGGTAAAGTGGACATTCGCGCTCGCAAGACGAAATCCTTCCAAAACCTTAGGTTTCGTAGCGATTTTAACATAAAAACATCAAAAACCCAATGGTTTTTTAAGAAAAAATTGTCAAAATGTCCTTCCGCGCGCTCTTGCGGATTCATAGGAAACACACCACTTTTTAAACATTTCTGTCAAAAGGGTCTTTGCGTGCTACTTCTTCAGGTGCTTTGAACTTCTCCAACAACGGTTGCGCGCCTGCGAGGGCCACCATCCCTTGCAAAAAATGAGACGAAGTGCACATGCGCGCGGCCGCCGCGCGCGCATGTCGAAATCCTGCCAAACACAATGGGTTTTCAATAATTTCAAGATGCGATGTTCAGAAAACATATGAAAACGCACTACTTTCTCATCCGAAAAATCTCGAAATCCATTCGCGGTCTCTTGATGAATCTTTAAAACCCAAGATGGCCCCAACAGGCGCGCAAGATGGCCCCAAGAGGCGTCCATGAGGCCCAAAGAGGCGCCCAAGATGGTCCCAAGAGGCTTCAAGAGGACTCCAAGAGGCCCCCAAGAGGTTCCAGAGAGGCTCCAAGGTGGCTCCAAGAGACCCCCAAGATGGCCCCAGGAGGCGTTCTAGAGGCCCCAAGAGTCCGCCGTGAGGGTCCAATAAGCCCCCAAGAGGCCCCAAGATGGTTCCAAGGAGCCCCCCAAAGGCTCTCAAGTGGACCCCAAACCGCGCCAGGAGGCTTCCCCCCTTCCCCAAGAGGACCCCAAGCGGCCCCAGGAAGGCCCCCGACTGCTGACGCACATATCCGTAGCCATCTCGGATCAAGGTATCGCCTGTGTTCTTGGATCATGGCTTTGACGGCGAAAGACCTTCACGAGCAGTATGGCCCTGAGCTGTCGCGGCCTCCCTTGGCCGACTGCGAGAGTGCGTATTATTTGCATCAGGCGCTCCGGGCAAAGGGTATCAATGCCAGTCACCAGGCGTGCAAGACTTGGTGGGCCAAGTATCGGGTTGTGACTGGCACGGTCAGTATTTCTAGCGCCAAGGAGCTGGAGGAGCAGCACGGCTCTGCCATCCGCCACCTGGGCATTGAGTATAATACCGCTTTCAAATTATGCCGGGCGCTCCGACAGTTGGATCCACCACTGTATGTGCCAGATAGGGTCGCAACGGCGTGGCTACTGCAGTATTCATCCAAAGACACGCTTGTCCAAGTGCAGAACGCTGGCCACTTGGAGACCTGGTATGGAGAACGTATTCGCAAAGACATGCCCGAGGGGACCACTGACGGGGCCGTCTTGAAGCAGTGGCTCCTGGGACATTTATCTGTATCTGCTAACGCCAGGGTATGCCAGAAGTGGCTCAGCACGGAGTGGGGCGCCAAGGGGGCATTGAACACTGCCCAAGCTGTGGAGGAATGTATGGGCGAGCGTCTTCGACTCAATCAGTATCGGGAGAGCTTCGCCGACGAGGCCGCTGCGGAGGTCCTCTCGCAGCTTCTCTCGGAGAGCGATCCTCCCGTCGCTGTCAGCGGTATGGTTTTGAGGCAATGGTACGTGAAGTATCACCCTGACTCTGGACCTTTGCAGTATGACACGGCCGAAAAGCTCAACGCGGCACTTGGTGACCACATGCGCGCTGTATATCCAGGGCTGAAGTACCACACGTTGCATACCGTGTTGCGTATGCGACGGAAAGCTGTCTTGGTGTCCCGCTCAGTGTTGAGAAAGTGGTGCGATGTGTATGCGTCGGTGGGCGCTTCAGTGCAGGCGGCGGCTTCATCCGCCCAGGCCGTCACCGTGTATCAGCCAGGCAGCCGGGCACCCACGCGCCCGCTCCGCGCCATCGCAGACGACGATGCGTCGCGCCTTTAGTATGCTTCTGGATGCGAAGACCATTCGGTTGAGTTCCTCTACGTGTGACTGGACCTGTTTGCGAAAGCAGGAGAAAGTATGGCACCCCTTTGTGTCCAGAGCCGCGCCGTCTGCGTTCTTCCTTTCTCGCTTCTCTCCTTTCCTCCTTGTCCTGCTCCTCCTCCCCCTCTTCCGCCTTGGAGCCGTATTGGAACTGTCGATGGCCATCTCCCTTTCTCCCTCGCATGTCTGCTTGTACATACGTATAATTTCAGAACTTACCGTGCATGCGATCGTTTACAACATGGTGGACCGTGCGTATGTCACGAACCTTGTATACATGTGTTTCTCTCCCTCCGTCTGGCTGTGCACGCGCGCGTTGGGCACTGAGAGTTAGGATCATAGCGCCATGAGTCTATGAGCAATGCATGCGTCATCCTTGGGACTGTATAACATCAGTGTAACACATGTACTTCTGTAATCGCATCCCCACGAATTTGCCCCAAAAATGTGACCAACTATCTTGGCACTGCGTACCATCTCACGTGTACCGTGTACCACATCATATGTAACAGATGTGATCAACCTCTGTGGGTGTGTACCCCACGCCAGTGTAGTAGCCAGGGTCGTCCGCACGCCACGAAGTGAAGTGTCCCAACGTCATAGGGCGGGAAGCTGGGTGTGGGTGGTCTCGAAGAGTCGTTTGGATATTTGGTAGAGCTTGAACGGCCCCCCCACGAAGTGGGGGTATTGGCTGGTGTCGCAAGAAAACCCTGGCACTGGGGAGAACACTGAGCGTTCGGGTAAAATGATTGTTGTTGTTGTTGTTGTTGTTGTTGCTGTTGCCGCTTTTGTTGTTGTTGTTGTTGTTGTTGTTGTTGTTTTTGTTTGTTTGTTTGTTTGTTTGTTTGTTTGTTTGTTGTTTATTGTTCGTTATCGTCGTGCCACCACCGACCCATCCGCGACCCACCCGCGACCTATCCGCGACCCACTCGCGACCCACGCGCGACCCATCCGCGGCCCACCCGCTACCCACCACGCGACCCACCCGCGACCCACCCCGCGAGCCGCCCGCGACCTACCTGCGACCCCCCGCGCGACCCGCCCGCGACCCACCTGCGACCCACCTGCGAGCCACCTGCGTCCCACGCGCGACCCACCCGCGACCCGCCCGCACCCACCCGCGACTCACCCCGCGCACGTCTCCTCACTCTTGTCCACAACTAGTGTTTACATAGAGGTGCGGCCGTTCGGGGAAGTTGGAATCAGGAAATCCGACGTCACTTGAGGCGGTCGGCGCAAAACCATCGCTGTTGCAATCGGGATGCAACGCACTTCCGGCTAGCGTAGATAAAATCGTCTGTTTCAACAATGGCGCCACCCCCTTTAATACCACACTCCTTGCTAGAACAACGTTCTCCGCGGATGCCCCGCGCGGAACGTATCCGTGCGACCGCGCATCGAACCCAGACCGCGAGGGCGCGAATATGGAGATGTTCGCCGCTCGTCAGTTCACTCTTGAACTCGAGGCCTCCTAGATGGGGTCAGAGTAAAATGGTGTCGGAGGATCGCGCCGCATCGCCGATACGTCGGCGATGCATCGGCGACGCCGGCGTGAAGGGAATCGGGCCCAGCATCCAGCCGAATCGGCGATGCATCGGCGATGCGGCGCAGTCCTCCGACCCAATCCTGCTCCGATCCCATCTGGGAGGCCCAGAGGAACGGCCGTGACCCTCCGATGGCGCAGGTCGCCGTGTCGGCCGACCTGGGTCACTGGCGGCGCTCAGCAGCGATCGGGGGGCGTCCACGGGAGGGGCGTGCTCTCGAACCTCGTGGCCCGAGGCAAGTGCGCGGACGAGGGGGGGCCAGGGGACGCACTGGAAGAGGACGAGTGGCCACGAGGTCTTGGGAGATCTCGTGGCCCTGGCAATGATATCTCCCCCCACAGTAGAGGCCCGACCACAGGAACCCTTCCACAAGAAACCCAACCCTGAGACCCCAGGACGTCCATCGATTCGTGGTGTGGGAACGTCACGCTTTCCATAGCAAAACCATCGAAACCCAAGAAACCCAGGGCACCCTAGATGCATGCAGGGTGTTTCTTGGCATGGGCCTCCACTGTAATCCGCCACGGTGCCTCTGGGCACGGAGTGGGCGTGTCCTCAGGTCCTTTGCTTCATCCCCTAAGCCCCAGTCCTGTCTTGACGAGTTTTGATGCGCCCGGGCCCCAAAATTCCCAAATCCGCCTGGGCTTGTCGCAGTCCTAGGGTTCCAGGCACCGTGTCGCATGACTCTTTCGGGCCCAAGGGTGCCCCGAGACGCCCAAAGATCGGCCTGAGGCGCCCAGGATGGCCTCAAGATGGCCCAAGAGTCCCGAAAGGCACCCCAAGAGGCCTCCAAAAGGCCTCCCAAGACGGCCTCGAGAGGCACAGGCAGTGATTGTCCCGAGGGTTTTGAAAGATTTTGGCGTTCTCGCCTTGTCGGCTTTCCGACGCTCCAAGTCGGCCCAAGAGGCCGCCAAGATCACCCCAAGAGGCCTCCAGAAGGGCCCCAAGACTGCCTAATAGCGCCCCAAGACGGCCTGATAGCGCCAAGACGGCCCAAGAGGGCCCCAAGACGGGGGGGCGTGCCGGGATGGGTGGCGGGGACGCATGTGAGCGCGGCCGCTGGGGCCTTCGGTGGAGCTCCCTGTGGTGCCACAAAACGTGTGAGGGGTGTGCCGAATTGGGTGGGTGTGGGTGACGCATGTGAGCGCCGCCACTGGGGCCTCCGGTGGATGATGGGGCCACGAAACCTGTCAGGGATGTGCCGAAATGGGTGTGCGGGACGCATGCGCATGTGAGCGCCGCCACTGGGGCCTTCGGTGGAGCTCCCTATGGGGCCACGAAACGTGTGAGGGGTGTGCCGAAATGGGTGTGGGTGACGCATGCGGGCGCGGGCACTGGGGCCTTCGGTGGAGCTCCCTATGGGGCCACGAAACGTGTGAGGGGTGTGCCGAAATGGGTGTGGGTGACGCATGCGGGCGCGGGCACTGGGGCCTTCGGTGGAGCTCCCTATGGAGCCACGAAACGTGTGAGGGGTGTGCCGAAATGGGTGTGGGTGACGCATGCGGGCGCGGGCACTGGGGCCTTCGGTGGAGCTCCCTATGGAGCCACGAAACGTGTGAGGGGTGTGCCGAAATGGGTGTGGGTGACGCATGCGGGCGCGGGCACTGGGGCCTTCGGTGGAGCTCCCTATGGAGCCACGAAACGTGTGAGGGGTGTGCCGAAATGGGTGTGGGTGACGCATGCGGGCGCGGGCACTGGGGCCTTCGGTGGAGCTCCCTATGGACGAAACGTGCGTGTGACGCATGCGGTGTGGAGCTCGGAGTGTGTGTGCCGGGGTGACGCATGCGGGCGCGGGCACTGGGGCCTTCGGTGGAGCTCCCTATGGAGCCACGAAACGTGTGAGGGGTGTGCCGAAATGGGTGTGGGTGACGCATGCGGGCGCGGGCACTGGGGCCTTCGGTGGAGCTCCCTATGGAGCCACGAAACGTGTGAGGGGTGTGCCGAAATGGGTGTGGGTGACGCATGCGGGCGCGGGCACTGGGGCCTTCGGTGGAGCTCCCTATGGAGCCACGAAACGTGTGAGGGGTGTGCCGAAATGGGTGTGGGTGACGCATGCGAACTGGGGCCTTCGGTGGAGCTCCCTATGGAGCCACGAAACGTGTGAGGGGTGTGCCGAAATGGGTGTGGGTGACGCATGCGGGCGCGGGCACTGGGGCCTTCGGTGGAGCTCCCTATGGAGCCACGAAACGTGTGAGGGGTGTGCCGAAATGGGTGTGGGTGACGCATGCGGGCGCGGGCACTGGGGCCTTCGGTGGAGCTCCCTATGGAGCCACGAAACAGTGTACTGGGTGGGTGAAGAGGAGAGGAGAAGAGAAGAGGAGAGGAGAGGAGAGGAATGATGATGATAATGATGATGATAATGATGATGATGATGATGATGACGATGATGATGATGATGATGATGATGATGATGATGATGATGATGATGATGATGACGATGATGACGGTGATGATGATGATGATGATGATGATGATGATGGCAGGAGGGAGGGGGCAGCGGGAGGAGGAGGAGTGAACGCGGGGCGCTGTCTCTTCAAAACGAGGACCCAACACCACAGGATGGTTGGGAAATACAGTTTCTTCCCTCGCCCTCGTTCTCTTAATTGGGGGGGCATGGAGCCGTTGAGGTAAAAAAACACCCATCTGCGCGACGATGGCTCTTCCCGCTGCGTGCCCAGAAGAAACAAATTTCATAAACATAAACTTTTGGTGCTCCGCGCGGATTTCTTAGATCTGCGCTGGACCCCCCGTGCCTGGCGAGAGCGCCAGGGGCGGCGCCGGAGGCGCTTCCGGGGGGGGGGGCCCAGCGCGGATCCAAGAAATCCGCGCGGAGCGCCAACAAATTACGTTTATGGCCTTTTTTATCATTTGAGTGCCACGCGCTGGAAGCACGACGAGCTCTGCTCCGCTTGGCCTGCAACATCCTGCAGGATCCTGCGGGATCCTGCACCCAAGCCGGGGTCAGGGCACCCCTGGCTCTGCAGGATCCTGCAAAATCCGGCGCTCTGACTGACCCCCGCTTGCACTGACCCTCGTCTCTTGAGCACTGACGCTTGGCCTCTTCGCCGATGTCGGCGTCCAGCTCGTCTCGGAGCAGCAGCGCCACCTCGGGCAGAGGTTCAAGGGGCCCAAGGACACACAAATAGATACACACACAAATAAGATGATTCCCCATATTTTTCCACACTTTCTACGTTTTTGCCTCCCCGCCCACTTCCCATATTTTCCCATATTTTCCTGGGAGTCGACGATGAATTGTGTCTCTGTGTGTTTTTTTCCCCCTCCTGAGGGGTGGCCGGGCCGAGGGTCCGCAGTGGGGCAAAAGGCAGGGGGGGCGGGGGCGGGGCGAGGGGCGCCGGCCGAGCGGTGAGGCCAGGAGTTCGAGCGGGTGGCGAGGCAGCTGTCGGCCACCTCGAGGGCGTCATGGTCTTTGCGGCGGCCTCCTTTTCCTCATCCTCGCCCTCGCCCTCGTCCTCGTCCTCGTCCTCGTCCTCGTCCTCGCCCTCGTCCTCGTCCTCATCCTCATCCTCGCCCTCGTCCTCTTCCTCATCCTCGTCCTCGCCCTCGCCCTCGCCCTCATCACAGGAGCATGGAGAGGCAGCGCGTAACAGACAGAGCACAGGCATCCGTCTCATGCCACCGTGCCACCACACTCCTCCTCCTCCTCCTCCTCCGATCCATCCTCCAACCTCCCCCTCTTGGGGTACGACGTGGCTAGGCAGCTCAAGCGGTGGCGAGGCAGCTGTCCAAAACCCTAAGGGTATCATGGTCCCTGCGGCGGCCAAAAGGACGAATGAGAGGGCGCATTGGACGACTGTCGGGTGCGTGGGGGTGAGTTCTGGGCCAGTCGTCCTGAGGTGGTCCTGAGGACGCTCCTCGAATCTGATTTGTTCATTCCTTCCTGGCGGCCAGCTTTGGCTCTCCAAACTCGCCAACCCGAGGTGAGCGAGCCACATCGTAATCGAATCAAAGAGAAGCCCCTTCCCTTTGATCCCTTCCCCGCTGGGAGCGGGAGGCCCGGGTCAGAATGCGCTCCACACTTCACCTTTCTGGGTGATCTTCGGGCCAGTTTGGTCCTCTTTCCGCAACTCAGGTTCAAGACGTCCAAGATATTCTCAAGACGACCCAAGAGGTCTCCAATACTGCGCAAGAGGGCCCCCACGAGGGCACCAAGAAGCAAACATAATGGATCATCCTATTGCCATTGCTATTTAACGGATTTTCGCGTTCTCGCCTTCTCGGTCTTCCGGCGCTCCAGGATGGTTCAGGAGGCCCCAGAGATCGCCCCAAGACGGCCCCAAGACAGCCAGAGAGGCCCCCAAGATGTTGCGGTTCGAGCCCTCGCACCCGAGACCACCAGCAGGCCCCCAAGAGGCCCCAGGGAGGCCCCAGGAGGCTCCCAAGGGGCCGCCAACAGGCCACCGCGAGCCCTCCAAGGCACCTCCAAGGAGGCACCCCGAGAGACCCTTTGGGAGCCGACGCGAAGACCCTGGCCCACGACCCAAGCAAGCACGGCGTCGGAGTGGGCCGGCGGCAACTAGACGGTGGTGGCACTGCGCGTTGCGTCTCCTCTCAAACATCTCCTCCTCCTCCTCCTTCTGCTGCTCCTGCTCCTCCTCCTGCTCCTCCTGCTCCTCCTGCTCCTCCTGCTCCTCCTCCTCCTCCTCCTCCTCCTCCTCCTCGCTCTCCAAACCGCTATGGGATGATCGTTGGCCTGCACCTGTGCGCTCCTCGGGCTCTCCCGTGGCCTTTCCCGGGGTCCCCCCGAGATCCCCCTTCCGGGCTGCGGAACTGGCCGTGCGGCCTTTCCGGTCTAGTGCAGATGCTGCAGGACGAGAGGAGCACATGTTCGCGATGACGAGAGACGCCCCTCCCCCGAGAGAAGAAGTATGGCGACCTGTCCGCTCTTTTCCCGCTTTGTGGCAAGCTCACCACCTGGCCGATGCGAGAGACAGAGAAAGACACACACAATGAAAGCTGCGGGCAATATAACGGGGCAGCGCATACTGAAACAGCAAGTGTTCGAAATGAATATCGCAAGATTAATGTCAGCACGCGCTGTAACCCGAGAGCCTCCACGAAGTAGAGACGCGCAACGCACTTCACTCAGATATGATAGTGTCGCGACCAGTACCGTGAATCGAGCTGGCCAATGTTGACTGCGAAGCGAATGACAACAACATATGAACGAGACCTCGAAACGCTTGTAATTTCCCCCGCCTCCAATCCATACCTTCACGCAAGTCTTCCTCGGAAATCCAGGAACGCCCTCATGTCCAATGCTGCCCGCAAACTTTCGAAATTATCGGTGGCCAGTGTGCTTCACGATCTATGACAGCGCTGGAACTCACTTGAACATGAACGTTGCCAGCCCGTATGCAACCTGAGGGGCTCCCTGACGGCCCTGGCAAACTCCAGGATGTTCGAGGTTGCCCCCATTAGTCCTTTATATTGCCGTAAGATGGGTCTGGTAGGTGTTCAGGTCGAGCTCAAACGACGCTCACCCTATACTTCAAATGTCTGTTATGTTTTCGATCGGCTGTTGCATTTCACCAGGCTGTAGGGACCCCCCTCACAGGAAGTCTTGCATTTCTATTCCCATGCTGTGAGGGTGGGTCGCAACAAGGGGAGGGTTGGAAACAGGAAGAGTGGAGGTGGAGGGGTGGAGGGGTCAGCGGCTCTGACCCGCCCTAGCCACAGCGGAGTCATTCCTCTCGCCCGCCCACGCAGCTTCGCCTCGCCCGCACGCACGACACGAACCCGTAAACGAAACCGACTTCCGGGTGGGGGGCTCTCCGTTCCACCTCAATCTCATCCCCCAACCCGACCAGCCACAACTGGGGGAGCTGTGGTCCTAACCTCCCTGGGGGAACCCATCGCATCGACGACCTCTCGAGAGGGGTGTCGAAATCGATGGGTCCCCCAGGGGGGAAAGGACCAAAGCTCCCCCAATTGCGGCTGACCTGCCAACCTCCGATTGACGTGCCGCTTTTTGTTGCGCCGCCTTTCATCTTGGAGGCGGCCAGGGGGGCCGGACAAGCCTACGGAAAGTCGGCCAAGAAAGGAGGCTGAGGGCAAACTGCGCCAACATCCATCGCCAAACTCCGACCCCTCCCGGGGTCCAAGCTGATACAAGTTCTTCGAGCCGCGTCCAGTCTTGCCGACGAGGGCCCCCCCCTGTCTGCAGGCTGAAATCCATACTGGACCACCTCGGCCCCCCCAAACATGCGATGTCCTGATTTTTGTCCGTGCGCGGTCCCTGGAAGCCCCGACCCCTTCCCGAGGGCCAACTTTCCATCGTGAACCGTTTCTGGGCGGTCCCGGGGCACGCCGAGGGCCCCGGGAGGCCGAATATTGAGAAACACCTCCGTCCAAATTTTTGCCAGGACGTTGCGTGTCTGGCCCCCCAGCCTCCGTTGGCAACTCACGGGAGCCTCCCATACCATCTTGTTGGCTCTTGCGAACCGACGCTAGTCGACGCTATATCGACGCTCATCGACGCTACATCGACACTCATCGACGCTATCTCATCGACTCCCAGACGCCAATCGACGCTAGTCGACGGCATTATGAGGGTATACCAAACTCCCACGATTTGCTACCGAACTAGCCAGCTCCAACGTGTTGCTTCCACTTCCGCCGCGGTGTATTCTGTTGTTTGCACGCTCTCAGACTGGTGGGGGTCCATGACCAGAACTCAGGTTCTGCACATCCGAGGATCTGCGCATCTTGTCTTCGGCGAGCCAATTCTACACACCAGAACACGCAGCTTCTACACATCACACAAACGTGTGCAAGGCAAAACGCAAATCCTACACTTGGGGGGGCGCCTCGCGGTGGGCTGGGCCGCGCGCCAAGGAGGAGGAGGAGGAGGAGGAGGAGGAGGAGGAGGGGGAGGAGGAGGAGGAGGAGGGGGAGGAGGAGGAGGAGGAGGAGGAGGAGGAGGAGGAGGGAGAAGGGAGGAGGGAGGAGGGCCCCTGTGCCTACCTCTCGCCAGGGCGGGCCCGACGCCGCTCCATGCACCACCGCCGCCCTCTCCGCCCACCAAGGGTGCGAGAAGCGCGCCCAAGACCGAAGCCCCTCCGATGGGCGCCGCCAGGGACACCCAAGCTGACTACCTACCAGACCACCCCAACCCAACCCGAAGACCCAAATTTCGGGTTGGGGGGGGTACGGGTTCCATATGTGTTTTTTCAG
>CAUYUJ010019792.1:45000-55000 GCA_963575745.1 Prorocentrum cordatum
GTAGTAGTAGTAGTAGTAGTACTAGTAGTAGTAGTAGTAGTAGTAGTCGTAGTAGTAGTCGTAGTAGTAGTAGTAGTAGTAGGTAGTAGTAGTAGTAGTAGTAGTAGTAGTAGTAGTAGTAGTAGTAGTAGTAGTAGTAGTAGTAGTAAGGGTAGTAGTAGTCGTAGTAGTAGTAGAAATACTAATAGCAATATTAGTAGTGGCAATGCGAGTCGTCGCCGCGGTCGTGGTCGTAGTAGTAGTCCTAATAGTAGTAGGACTAGTCGAAGTAGTAGTGGTAGTAGTAGTAGTCGTAGTAGTCGTAGTCGTAGTCGTAGTCGTAGTCGTAGTCGTAGTCGTAGTAGTAGTAGTAGTAGTAGTAGTAGTAGTAGTAGTAGTAGTAGTAGTAGTCGTCGTGGTAGTAGTAGTAGTAGTACAAGCCGTGGTAGTACTAACAGTAATAAAAAACATTGGTAGTCGCCTGGGCAGCAATAGTATTAATAGTAGAAGTCGTAGAAATAGAATTAGGCGTAATCGCAATCATAGTGGTGGTGGTGGCAATAATAATAGTAATCGTGAGAACAGTAGGGGTAGTAAAGGTGGTAGTGCTAATGGGGGTACTGGGCGTAGTCTTAGTTGTAGCAGGGGTAGTCGTAGTCGTAGTAGTAGTGGCAATCGTGGGGGTAGAAACAAGTGGCACGTGTGCCATAGCCCTTGCACAAAAAGGAAGGGGGGGGGATGAGAAGGAGGAGGAGGAGGAAGAGGAGGTGGAGGAGGGGGGAAGAGGGGGCAAGGCATCGCCCTCTGGGCCCAGCAACGGGGCCCAAGTCCCAGGTGGGGAAGGTGGGGGAGGCGGCGCGCGTCGCGACGCGGAATAAAGTGTTCGGAGCGGAGGGGGCACGGGGCGGAGGTCCCACTGGGGCGCTGGGGGCGCGGAGAGGAGGGGTGGTGGTGTGTGCCGCGACGCGGAATAAACTGTCGGGGCGGAGGGGGCACTGGGCGGGGCTTGGGGCAGAGGGCCACGGGGCGGGGGTCCAACTGGGGCGCTGGGGAAAAGGGGGGAAAGGGGGGGGGGGGCGTGCGTCGCGACGCGGAATAAAATTGTCGGGGCGGAGGGGGCACGGGGCGGAGTCCCCGCTGGGGCGCTGGGGACGCGGGAGGGAGGTGGGGGAGGTGGTGTGCGGCGCGACGCGGGATGAAACGTTAGTGGTGGGGAAGGCGCAGTGGGCGGGGCCCCCGCTGGGGCGCTGGGGGCGCGGGGGGGCTCGGGGCAGAGAACCGCGGCGCGGGGGTCCCACTCTGGCGCTGGGGCGCCGAGGGGGGGGGGGGGGGGGCGACGCGTAATGCAGCGCTCGTGTCGGAGGGGGCAGTGGGCGGGTGCCCCGCTGGGGCGCTGGGGCGCGGTGGGGCTTGGGGCAGAGAGCCGCGGCGCGGGGGTCCCACGCTGGCGCTGGGGGCGCGCGGGGGGGGGGGGGGGCGTGCGACGCGGGATAAAGCATTCGTGGCGGAGGGGGCAGTGGGCGGGGCCCCCGCTGGGGCGCTGGGGACGCGGGGGAGCTTGGGGCAGAGAGCCACGGCGCGGGGGCCCCACTCTGGCGCTGAGGACGCGAGGGGGGGGGGGAGCGACGCGAAATAAAATGGTCGGAGCTCTAGACACCCTGCGCAAGAAAATAAAATGGTCTGGGCGGAGGGGGCGGCGCGCTGGGCTGGGCTGCTGGGGAGAAGGGGAGGGGGGGGGCGACGACGACGCCGAAATAAAGTGGTCGGGGCGAAGGGGGCGGCGCGCCGGGCTGCTCGGGAGAGGGAGATGGAAGGGGGGGGGGGGGGGGCGACGACGACGCCGAAATGAAGTGGTCGGGGCGGAGAGGGCGGCGCTCTGGGCTGCTGGGGAAAAGGACAGGGAGGGCGACGACGACGCCGAAATAAAGTGGTCGGGGCGGAGGGGGCAGCGCGCTTGGCTGCTGAGAAGAGGGAGAGGGGGGGTTACGGGTGGAGTTGATAAAACCGCGTGTGCGTACGACTTCGTTTTGCTGCGTTGCATCGCCGTCACCAGCATCATCATCATCGGCATCAGTTGACAAAGTTGTGCGCGCGTGTACATGCGCGTTTTCATACTATCACAAAGTGCGTTC
Organism: Prorocentrum cordatum; assembly: GCA_963575745.1. Lineage (NCBI taxonomy): Eukaryota > Dinophyceae > Prorocentrales > Prorocentraceae > Prorocentrum > Prorocentrum cordatum. The sequence continues at coordinate 47,112 of CAUYUJ010019792.1, forward strand.
TCATATCATCGCTGTCGCGACCCAAACATCCCCAGAGATGTGCGATCTGGTGGCAAACAATCCGTGCGTCGAATCCATCAACATGGCGACTGCGACGACGATCGTGCGATGATGGCGGTACTCGATAGCAGGAAGGTGATTGAGCCTCAAACCAGCTACGGAAGAGAGTACCCGAGTTGAGAACTTAACTTGATATCTTCCCATATGGAACAACACACATATGATGATGATGACGAGTACGTGTTTCAAGATGCTGCTGATGACGATGGTGATGACGAGTATGTGTTTCAAGATCCTGCTGATGGCGATGATGATGACGAGTATGTGTGTCAAGATGCTGGTGATGACGATGATGATGACGAGTCTGTGTTTCAAGATGCTGCTGATGACGATGGTGATGACAAGTACGTGTTTCAAGATGTTGCTGATGATGATGGTGATGACGAGTATGTGTTTCAAGATGCTGCCCTTTCCTGTCGCGCCCCCGCCCTATCCTCGGAGATGGCGGTTTCGACATCACCCTGGGGTCCCCTATCATAATGGGCCTCACAGGGCACCATCGGGAAACGCAGTCCACCAGACTAAAGGAATAACCCCCTGGGTCTAAGCACCCATAGCGGGTTCCATAAGTCCTCCTCTCCTCTCTCCTCTTCCTCCTCCTCCTCCTCCGCCTCCACCTCCGTCTCTTCCTCCTCATCCCTCTTACTTCCAGTGGGCGAGCGCCGAAGCGCGTTCCAGAGGGACATCTTAAGCCTTGATCCCTCGATTCTCCGGCCTCCGGAGGCCCGAAACAAACATGAGCGAATTACCGTAATTGTTGTTTTGCAGCGGGTAACAACAACAATCCTTATGTGATAAACTACACATAGAATCTGCTGGCAGGTTATGACAATGTTGATAACGATTAAGCTTCGCAAGGGATTCCGAAGGCCATTGCGACGATAAGCGCGTGTTTCAAGATGCTGCTGATAACGACGGTGGTAACACGCATTCCTTTGAAGGTGATGGCGATGACGATGGCGGTGACGAGTATGTGTTACAAGACGCTGCTGATGACGATGGTGATGACGAGTATGTGTTTCAAGATGCTGCTGATGACGATGATGGTGACGAGTATGTGTTTCAAGATGCTGCTGATGACGATGGTGATGACAAGTACGTGTTTCAAGATGTTGCTGATGACGATGGCGATGACGAGTTTGTGTTTCAAGATGCTGCTGATGACGATGGTGATGGCAAGCATTTGTTTCAAGATGCTGCTGATGACGATGGTGATGGCGAGCATGTGTTTCAAGATGCTGCTGATGACGATGGTGCCAGGTCGGGTCCCCGAGGCCATAACATTCTTTTTAGAGAAGCTGAGGGTGGCGATGGCAGGTAACGACGGCCTCGACTCCCAGAGTGACCAGGACACTCGCGGGCAGCACAGACGTACATTGTGTAACACAAAACTCATGGCCGCAGGCCGCCCAAGAAATAAGATCGGGCCTGCGACAATTCCTCGATCGACGAAACGATTGAATCTGCCACAAGCTCGGCTGCTCGAGCGGGAAAGCGGGCAGCCTTGTGCCTGTGCGCTACGCCTTTTGCCGTGCGGCCGTCAAAACGCATGTGAGGTCGCCCCGAAAACGAGCAGCACGCTTTACCGTGATCACACACGCGAGCCAGGCGAGACAAGCTGGGGCAGTGCCAACAACACACGCGTGTGGGAACGCGAGCTGCGGCACCAAATTGACACAGGTCCACCTGAACGTTGAGACACGCAGAATGGTTCATTAGCTCAACTAGCTGAGGAACATGCCAGATCAAACTGCTACGAGGATGCTCGAAACACACAGGCACATGATGCTTCACGCGCGCACGCAAAATCTGAATGGCAGCCTGCATCTCGACATTGTCACACAGAAAGGCAGGGACCAACACTGAATTGGACGCGCCGTACTTGCGACCCCAAGGGTCCGCCACAGAACGGCAAGGCGGGACGCCTGGCTGCCTCCAGGTACTACGAGACAAGGAGATCCACAAAGCACAGACAGCGTACGACCGAATCCAGCCCAGGATTCGATTGACCACTACTCGCTCAATCAAACCTAGACTCGCGTTCCGACCTGCTCCGAACGATGGGCAACCCAAACCGCGACTGCGCAGCGCTTTGCATATGGGGGCCCCATGAGGCCCCAGCACAAGCAAAACGAGCCGCCTGCGGCGAGAGGCCCACGCGTGAGCACGTCGAAACGCCCCGTTCAAACGAGAAGCTAGCGCATGGTCAGAACTGGCGCCCGCCTTGCGACTGGCGGGACGGCAGGCATGGGCTGAAGAGGAACAGCCAGCGGGAAATGGCCGTTCACAAAACTGCACACGATGAGCTCCGCCAATCTTTCGAGCACCTGATTTCCAAAGCGACTGACTTCGACGGGCAGGTCTCCGATTCTCTGTTGCATCCGAGTGCGCTTGCCATGCCGTCTCATGCTCTTGTCCGTCACCCATCTGCCCCTCTCTTTCACTGCCGCCAACGATCGGGACCCCGAGAGCAAGTCGCGTGAGGCCCCCCCATGGCGGAGGGCGTACAAGGACGGGGACTCCTTCTGCAGCCCGAGCTCCCTCAAGCCTTGGGCGAATATCAAGCGGACGTCGGCGGGTCTGAAGTTCCACAGGCTGGCGCGTGGCTCCCTGTTGGCCTTCAGCGCGAGCAGCACGGGCCAGAGCTCTGGCGCATCCACCAGCACCGACTCGTCGGTCTCGCCCGTCTTGCCAGGCCGGCCTGCTTTCGCGTCGTTGACGATGATCCCCCATGAGCTGAACCCCGTCCCAGCTATTGGCGGCACCAACGAGCTCACTCTCAGACGGTAAGCCTCCGAGGGCCGCAGGTACGCATGAAACACCAGCGCCACGAACACCCCCACGCTGGGCAAGTTGCGAGAGAACATCCAACCAGCAACTGCCATGGCCGCAGCTCGCGGCAGTGGGGGCCGCATCTGCGGGGGGACCAGCCGCCGCCAGCCGTCGAGGGCTCGGGCCGCTCGAGGGGGAGGGCGCCTGCCGCCGAGCAGCTGGGGCAAGAAATGCCTCAGAGCGGCTACTGACATCCTCCCCGTGGCGGAGTCGAACCCGTCCAAGGCCAGGTCGGTCATGAACGCCACCAGCGCCACGTCCAGCTGCGGGGCCGAGTGAAAGTCCAGGCCGTGCCAAGTCACCCACTCGAGGAACCTCTCGGCGTGACCCCTGTAGCGCTCCCTGGTCGAGTCCGTGGCGGCAGACATCTCCAGGAAGCTGATGGCGCCCTCCGCCAGCTGCGTCGGCCGTGGATGCTGCTGCTTCCGAGCGACCCTCAGCGTGAGGGAGCGCTGAACCGCCGCTGGCTGTCCCTGGCGCGCCCGCGGCCGCCTCCTCGAAGCTTTTGCCGTGGAAGAAGCCATGCCGAGACGGGCCGTCCGCTACATTCAGCTCAGAGGGCAGCCACCGCACATAGCATCGGAAGTTGACTGCAAGAGCGAGGGCAGCAATTTTCCGCAAAGGTCGCCGAAGGACAGGCTTGCGCCCCCGCCCTTGCCCAGCGGCTAAAGCCAATGGCAAATTGTCGACGAATAAGAGATGACGACGATGGTGCAAGCTGACGTTGCGGGACGCGTGGCGAACGGCGTCGTGCAACGCCTCCCCCTCGAGCTCCAAGATGTTCCTCATGGGATCCCAATGCCTCCTCGAGATGACCGTGGCCCAAGCTGAGGCCTCCCTGATCTCCTTGGGGACCTCCAGAAAGCCCTTGACGGAGCCCTCGGGGTTGAACGATTCGACGTAGTCCACGGCGACGGAGTCCAAGAGGCCCTCCTCCAGGTGGAGCTCATCCAGCCCCAATGCGTTAGCCCTTGCTGTAACTGCCGCCGTGCGCCTGTACCTCCACCGCGCCGTAACCCTCCCCATGTCGGCCACCTGAGGCCAGTCCAGATCTCGAGTACAGACGCCGACGCCAATAGGAGACGCGTCCGAAGCGGAGACCCGTGAACCCCAAGGAATACCCAAATGCGAGGACCACAGAGGCAGCGTACTAGCCACGCACCAGAGCTCAAACCTTACCGAGTTCCACGAAGGCCTGACGTTGGGGCCCTTGAGGGACTTGAAAGCGTAGACGGAGTGTATAATAGACAAAGTCTCTCTTTTACAAATCATCGCCCACGTGATGTGCCCGAGCAAGACTTCCAGCAGGCGGGGCGAGGCCGCCCCACGCCGCAGGACAGCCAGAATGGCCTGCCGCAGGCGCAGGACGTTGGAGGGCTTCACCCGCACAGTGCCTTTTTCACCGTCGATCTCGAGACCAGTGAAGACAATCTTCGGCGAAGCCGCATCGATGGAGTGAATGGGTTACCCCCGCGATTCAAGCGTCCGCGTAATCTGATCTCTCTTTACCGTCACAATGTCTGCATCGCAACCCACGACTGCAAAATTATCAACGTATCCAGCAGCAACTAAACTCACAGGCGAGTGCAGCACAGGACTGGGGCGGCCGTCCTCGATCAACGATCCGTCACTGAACCCGTTCTCCACTAGAGCCCTGCGCATGATGCTCTGACAAAACAGAAGCGACCAACTCCATCCCATCGGTAACACGCGCACCATGGGCTGAAGATAGCAGTCGCTAGCCACTGGCAATCCGTCGACGTGAGTAATCCCCAACAACTGATTTGAAATAGTGGGCAACGTGAAGCATTCCTCCATCCCTTTTGGCACCAGCATGTGATAGAATGCACATTGGATGTCACCCTGCGCTAGAACGACGGGACGCTGCGACTCCAAGGCGGACCAAGCAGCAGCCGCCGGAAGCGTCGTCTTGGGCGGGGGCTCGAAATCCTCGTTCGCCACTCTTGTGTCGAACACGAGTCTCAACGTGCCCTTGCCCACCTTCTCAACAAAGAAAAATCCCAAACTATAAGGATCAGCAGCACGCGCCACGCGGAAGCTAATCATGCCACCCTGAAGCAACTTGCCAACGAAACCAGCGTAGGCGCGAGGGCTGTTGGCCAAAATCGGGCCCACGTACGGGCGCCGCGGAGCTGGCGCATCTCGGGAATCAGAGGCCATCTCACCTTTGAGCATGGTCCGTCTCCATCCCAACAAGCATTCACGATCGGCCTGATCCACCAACTCTGTAACCTCCACAGGTGCGGTAGACATGTCGGGCCAGGACACCAGGTCCTTGCTGTAGGGCTTGACGCGCTGAGACTCCGCGGAATACCCAGGCGCCGACGCGAGCAGCTCTGCAAGGGCTGCTTCGCCTGAAACTCGGTCCTCATGATAGTCAGGAGGCACAGGAAAATCGCGAAAGGCCTGGCTGATGTGGTCCAGCGCGCTCGCCCGGGCAGCTGATGACGTCAGCCCTGGCGGCGCCGCCGCGCCTGCACCGTGGCCGCTCAGCTGGTTGAGCGCCGCGATGCCGTCGTTAGCCCAACGCCTCCGCGCGGCTCCACGCTGCGCCCACTGCTGGCCCCGCCGGCTGCGACAGGAAGCAGCGCGCCCCTCCAGCGCGAGCGGCGGCAGAGGGAACACGTCACGCTGACGCCCTGCAGGCTTCATTGCGGAGCTGCAAGGGGGCTGGCGAGCCGAGGTCCCCCAACCTCAATCAAAGACGGGGGCGACGCTGGTCGCCGCGAAAATGCAGGGGTCGCCCAGGCGGCACCGAGGTGTCTGCGCCCGCCTGGGAGAAGCTTCCGAGGGCCTATGCGCGCGCCGCCCGCTCCTCGCGGGCTTTGCGCCTCTCCTTGGCAACAGCTGCCTCCGCCTTCAGCTGCTTTGCAATGAACTCCGTGAGCATTGGCGAGATGCAGAGGTTGCCCTTGCTCGCCGACACGCCCATGTAGCGCTCGGCCTCCGACGCGAGCAGACTCTCGCTCGCCCCGAGGCCTTTATTCTTGTCCTTCTTCTCCTCGGCCGCCACCTGCGCAGCCACCGCCTCCTCGTAGTGGCGCTCCTCGATGAGCTGAGTCTGCCGACTGACCAGCTCAAAGGTCGCCAGCTCTGACGCGTTGAGCTGGTCGTAGCAGGTGGCCATCTCCAGCAGCCTGCAGTTCATCTCATGCTGATGGCAGATGGCATCCGAGTCGCGAAGCCTCGCCTCCGCCTTCCACTTCGAGTGCCAGGCCAGAGGGCCGCCCGCGTTCCGACGCATGTGCTCCAAGCACCACTGGGTCGTCCTTGGCCCCTTGATCGGCCAATCGTCCCGTGGCGTGGTGGTAGCGTCCCGCAGCGCGACGGAGTAGTCCAGCTGGCGGCGACCAGCGTGATCCGTCGCCAACGGGAAGACGCGAGGATCGGCCGCCGCCAATGGCGCCACCGCCGCGGCCGCACCAGCAGCTGCAGCGCCGCCGCCTGGGCCGCCCGCCCCAGCACCGCCACCCCCGAGGGGGGGAGGCATCGCCACGCCCAGAGCCGCAGCAAGAGCGCCTGCGCCTCCAGGCACAGCATCGCCGCCGCCGCCTCCAGCGCCGTCGCCTGGTGCGGGCACCGCCGCCCCTCCTCCGCCAGCAGCAGCCGCCGCCGCGGCCGCGGCGGCCGCAGGATTCTCCAGCGCCAGCGCCTGAGGGACCCACGCGGCTCCCACTCCCGCCCCACCAGCCAGCAGAAACGGCGAGGGAGGCAGGGCGGCGCCGAGCTGCAAGGCAGCGTCCCGCAGGAAGCCCCACACCTGTGGAGCAGAGGGCACGGCTCCGAAACGATAGACGTTCGCCTCCGCGACTCCGAAGACAGGTGCGCCCAAGCCTCGCAACGGCCGTGCCTCCTCGACGTCCCCGTCAACCTCGACCGATTCCACGTACACATCTCCGTCCACAGTAGCAATAGCAGCACGAGACGGAGGCACATCGAACAACGTGATCCTCTCATGGAAAACTGGCGGGCCTCCCACACGATAGCGAATCACGTGTACATTACCTGGTTGAGGCATTCTGAATGGCGGCCCGTGCTTGCTTTGCGGCTAGCAGTCGTATCTCCTCGGCCGACGTCGCCTCCACTGGCGCGGTGCTGACGCTGGTCGCAGTCCTCGAGCGCCTCCAGATGCTTCCCACCAGCCACTTGCAGCTCAGGAAGGCGGGCACCACGATCACGCCCAGCAAGGTGCCCAGCAAAAAGGCCACCGCGTGGCTGCACCAAACGCTGACCAGGTGCACGATGCTGGCCCCGCTGACGTCGGGACACGCAATGTGGTACCGTGGGGACCACTCGCACGCGCACGGTGGGCAAGCGGGCGGAGCAGCAGAGGTCGCCGACCACACCACCAGGGCCTGCGATGCCCCGCGCGCGAACTCCGAGAGAAAGCGCGTGGCGGCACTCTGCATGCCCCTCAAAAGCTCGAGCACAACGGTAGCGGTCGTGCGGCCCCTCAGCCCCTTCCCCAGCACACACCACACTAAAGTTGTTACAGTGATGACGAGCATGTGTTTCAAGATGCTGCTGATGACGATGGTGATGACGAGCATTTGTTTCAATATGCTGCTGATGACGATGGTGATGACGAGCATGTGTTTTAAGATGCTGCTGATGACGATGGTGATGACGAGCATGTGTTTCAAGATGCTGCTGATGACAATGGTGGTGACGAGCATGTGTTTCAAGATGCTGCTGATGACGATGGTGATGATGACGAGCATGTGTTTCAAGATGCTGCTGATGACGATGATGATGATGACGAGCATGTGTTTCAAGATGCTGCTGACGATGATGATGATGACGAGCATGTGTTTCAAAATGTTGCTGATGATGGTGATGACGAGCATGTGCTTCAATGCGCTAATGATGACGATGGTGATGACGAACATGTGTTTCAAGATGCTGCTGATGACGATGGTGTTGACGAGCATGTGTTTCAATATGCTGCTGATGACGATGGTGCTGACCAGCATGTG
>CAUYUJ010019792.1:60000-85000 GCA_963575745.1 Prorocentrum cordatum
TGGAGCGCATCCCGAGGCGGGAACGCCGCCCGGGCCATGCGACAACGCCAGAGCACCTCGAGAACGTCCGCTGTGCCTCCTCCGCGGCGAGAGGATGCCAGGGCTCACCCCGAGGCGCCCGCCTATCCGCGTGGTGATCCAGGACAGCAGCGACACCTCGGGGGGCAGCAGCGCGCTCTTCTTGCTCTGGACGGCCTGCCGCCGGGGTGGGGGCGGGCGACGACGACGACGACGACGACGACGACGCCGACGCCGACGACGACGACGACGCCGACGCCGACGCCGACGCCGACGCCGACGCCGACGCCGACGACGACGACCGCGGCCGCCGAGAGGCCGCGGGGCGGGGGCGGCAGGCACCCCCCTTGTGCAGAGGGCGAGGCGCAGCGCGCGCCGCTCGTCTCCGCCGCCTGGGCGCCCGCAGGGTGAGCAGAAAAGGGGTCCTGCGCGAGATGACGTTACCGGGGAGCCGTAACAAAGGATCCAAGCTTCGCGCTCCGCGCCGCGCGAACCGCGAGGTGCGAACAACTTCGCGCGCTCGCGCCGCCTCCCAGGGGAGGAGAGGAGGATGAGGAGGAACTGGAGCCGAACCGCGAAGCGCGAATAATTTCGCGCGCTCGAGGGCGCCCTTGGACGTAAGACTCGGATCAGGGAGACTCGGCTTGGCCCGACTGGGCCATCATGGCAACGACGCGACCCAATCTGAAATTCGACGTGAGCTCTCCCGCTGCAAACGTCCCACGCAAACGGGACCGTGAGATCCAAGTCGCGCTCGTGAAAAAACTTCGGCAAACCCGGGTTCCAGCTTACTCGAGTCTTGCGTTTCCCCGAACATAGCGACCTTACGCCGCGGCTTACAGTAGAGGCTCGACCACAAGAAACCTTCCACAATAAACCCAACCCTGAGACCGCAGGATCTCCATGGATTTTGGCGTTGGAACGTCACGCCTTCTACTAGGGCAGGGCTGGAACTAAGCGGTGCTTTGGCCATCTCGTGGGCCATTTTGTTTTTCGTTTTCTTTTGCATTCAAGGCGAGGCGAAAACAAAACGAAGAAGAACGAACAAACCAAACAAAAACGGAAAACACAGTTCGGGCTCGGCCCTGGCCACAGCACAACCATCGAAACCGAAGAAACCCTGGGCACCCTGGAGGCAAGCAGGGTGTTTCTTGGCATGGGCCTCAAATGTAGCGACCTTACGCCGCGACTGACGCGGGCGGCCAGCGCGGCACGCTACCTTGGGAACGAGGGCGCTCACGCGCGACCTCACGCGGGAGGCTCTGCGCGCGAGTGTCGGCGAAGACGGGGCCCTGCCTTGCTGCCTCGCTCGAATGGGCTCCTGCCAGCTGGGCCAGCTCTGCAATCCCCCGCAACTCGGCTGCACGGAAGAGGGACCCTGGGCAAGTCGGGGATGGACAGACCCCCATTTAGTAGAACGTGGTTTAGTGAAAACGACCTGAAGCCCAAACCTGGCGGGCGTAAGCCTGGAAAATAACGGCCACGGCGCCCTCTCGAGAACCGAAAACGGACAATTCACTAATCGACGTGTCACTGTTGGGGGTTCTGTCCACCCCCGAGCAAGAGTGACCTCTGGCTCTGGTGCGCGGCTCTGGGTGGGCCAAACCCCCGCGTGGAGGCCGCTGCTGTCGCTCGCGTGCCAGCGATCGGGGGGCCCAGCGTGCCCGCGCCAGCGGTCACTCCGGCGAAAGGGCATTCTTGCGTGTAGCCGGCTAGACCACGCAGGGCGACTGCAACCAACTCAGGAGCTGGGCTTGGCCAGATATATTCCCCTTCGCATCCACTTCGACTTCCTCCTCCTCCTCCTCCTCCTCCTCCTCCCTCCTCCTCCTCCTCCTCCTCCTCCTCCTCCTCCTCCTCCTCCTTCCTCCTCCTCCTTCCTCCTCCTCCTCCTCCTCCTCCTCCTCCTCCTCCTCCTCCTCCTCCTCCTCCTCCTCCTCCTCCTCCTCCTCCTCCTCCTCCTCCTCCTCCTCCTCCTCCTCCTCCTCCTCCTCCTCCCTCCTCCTCCCTCCTCCTCCTCCTCCTCCTCCTCCTCCTCCCTCCTCCTCCTCCTCCCTCCTCCTCCTCCTCCTCCTCCTCCTCCTCCTCCTCCTCCTCCCTCCTCCTCCTCCTCCTCCTCCTCCTCCTCCTCCTCCTCCTCCTCCTCATCCCCTCCCCCCCCCATCCCATCTGGGGGGGAGCTGAGGACCCTGGGACCCATCCCATCTGGGGGGGGGCCGTGAGCCTGGAGCCCGCGATCATATATCCCCCTTCTCATCTACTTCTAACCTCCCTATCCCCTCAGAAAACCCAACGGTGATCTCAGTGGCGGCCCGAGTACCCCGTGCGCAGGGCGAGGGCTGGCACGCTGCTCGCCTCCACCCCTGCACAACGAAGCCAGGGAGAGGGGGCAACATCGGACAGGGATGCACCGGGGATCTCGGCGATCAGGCGGCTCTGGAGAAGGTACAGCGGGGGCGCGCATCAAGAAACCATCTGCTTTTCGTCAGGGTATCCTGGGTTTCTTCGCTCCGCGCGCTGCGCGGTCACTTCCCGCAGCCGTTGGAGAAGCTGCTGCGTTCAGGGTGCTCCAGGTTCCCCCTCAGGTGCACCTCGCGCGCGGGTTTTCAGGGTTGGGCTTCTTGCGAGGGTTTCTTGCGGCCGCGATCGCACTGTGTCGGGCGCCGCGGCCTTCTCGGAGCGTTCCGACACGCTCCGGGAGCGATCAGACACGCCTCGGAGCGGATTCATCACCATCCCCGCCCCGCCCAGGGGGTGGCCCTCTGCTCGCCTCCGCCGCTCGGCCCCCTGGTCCCCCCTCGCTGCGAACCAAAAGCGCGCGACGGCGGGTTCCTGCCTACTTGTCAGCCTTCGGGGGCGACGCAGAAGACCCTGGAAGACAAGGTCACGGATCGAGAGAGGCTCTGGTTTACCCCGCCCCTCCTCGTTGCGAGGGAGTCGCGACGCAAGGTTTTTTGCAGCGTTCGGCTTCCGTGGGCCAAGAGAACGACTCGAGACGAAAACCCTGTCCCAGGAAGGGGCCCAGGTTGGAGACGGTTGGGGGGTCTGAGCTGGCTGGGGCTCCCGAAAATCGGCAAGGAGGGGGCAGCCAACTCCGCCCCAAATCGGTTCCCGAATCCCTCCCGAGGCCCATCTGGAGCACTTCCCCCTTTTTTACGACGACATGGGAGCAATGAACAAGACTTCGCAAACTGGATTTGCTGTACATGGCTATACCACGTGTGGAAAATGCTGTACAATCTGCGCTCGTCGCTGCGGGGCGTACCCGCCTCTTGCCAATTGGCCGGTGCCGACACGGTGCTGCACTCGAGCGCTCGCGCGCAGGTAATACGGCCCCGGGTCCCGAAGACGGCCCCCGGACGCCGCAAAAGGACAAGAACCCGTCCCGAACCCAGGGCCCCGAAGCTCGCCCCGCCCTCCCTGCTGGCCGGAACCAGTGGATGCCAGGCCACCCCGGACCCCCCGACGGCTCTCAGGCCCATCCCCCCTGGGGAACGCCAAGACGTCGGATGTCTGTGTGGAGCCCGAGGACGCCGGGGGCGACGATGAGGGCGAATCGCCCAGGGGAGAGCATTGCATGTATCCGAGGGCGCCGATGGTCCATTTGGGCGTCGCTCAGTGCGGGGGCGATAAATGATAAATGGGGGGGAGAGGTGCACTTCTCGGGACCTAAAGGCCCTCCATTGAGCTCGAAAGGGCCCCTTCAGGTAGAAGTCAAACAACACAACCATAATAACCACCCCGACACGCGAAGTCGTTTAGTAAACGCGCCCAAAGAAGGACTCGAACAGGGCAAGGCTGTTTCGTAAACGCACAAGGCCGTGTAGTAAACGCCAAGTGTCTGGTCCAGGTGGTTTTCCCTCCCTTGATTAGGGGCCCTAACAGGCCCCTTTGCTGCAGCCCTCGCCGCCCCCCATTTTTACCGCCTCGCCATTGTGCAACGCCCAATCCGTGCCTTCGGCGAGGCTCCCAGGTGAATGCGTGTACGGCAGGTTCGTGTCGTGCCGACCCCAGCCTTGGTTTTTGACACCGCAGGGATCGTTCAACCTTGAACGATCGGCCGCTGCCGCAACGTCCGATCGTTCAACATCGATCGACTCTGGGTCGCCAGCGGCGTTCAACCTTGAACGCCCGCGCTGGGGTCGCCGCTGGTCGACACGACGCAAACCTACCGTACGGCAGGTTCGTGTTGTGCCGACTTCGGCGTTGGTTCCTGACACTGCGGGCGGGTGTCGTTCCGCCTCGAGCGATCGGCCGTCTCCGAGACGTCAGACCCTTCAGATTTGACCGACTTTGGGCCGCCAGCGGCGTTCGACGTCGAATTCCGGCGTCGGGGTCGCCGCCGGTCGGCACGACGCGAACCTGCAGTAATATTGTGTCGGGCCTGCTCTCCTACAGGCGGATTTTGGAAGAAAGTGAGGAGGAGGGGAGGAGGAGGAGGAGGAGGAGGGGAGGAGGAGGAGCAGGAGGAGGAGGAGGAGGCATTCGAAACTGGTCTTGACCACAAGGCCCTCCTTTCCACCCGCCTCTCCACGGAAACGGGTTGAACAGCCCAGTGCCCCTCTTCAAGAGGTACTGCACAGTTCCCGTCTGATGTGATGGCACGTGGATGTCAGTTTACAGTCGCATGTGCACGAAGCCCGAAGCGCTCGCCTTTTGAGCTGCCTCAAACGAAACAAAGGAGCAGGATCGGAGCAGCTCGACTCGGAGGGAGGGAGCGTCGTGCTCCGCAGCGCCGCCTGCCCTGGGGAAGAGGTCCAGACCTCTGGGGAGGAGGAGGAGGAGGAGGTGGAGGTGGAGAAGCACGAGCAGGAGCAGGAGGAGGAGGAGGAGGAGCAGGAGGAGGAGGAGGAGGAGGAGGAGGAGGAGGAGGAGGAGGAGGAGGAGGGGGAGGGAGCAGGATCGGAGCGGCTCGACCCGGGGCGAGTGCAGCGTCGTGCTCCGCAGCGCCGCCTGCCCACGCGGGCCACGGGCGCGGCGCCGAAGGCTGTGAGGCACCGCCGTGGCCGGAGCTCCGGCGGCGCGCGCCCGAGGGGGGCCTCCGGCGCGAGCGGGGGCGGCCCTCGAAGCCGGCGGGGGGGGGGGGGCTCCTCGGAGCGCCCGCCCGGGCTTCCAGAGGCAGCCCTCTCGGAGGCGCCGCGGGGCCCCTCCGGAGAGGCCCCTGCGCTCCGAGGGAGCCGGCCGGCCCTCCCCCCGCCCGCTCGGGAGGCCCCCCCCCTCCCGCCCTCCGTGGCAGCAGCCCCTCGCGCGTGGCGCCGGCCGAAGGCGAGGTGCGAGCCCGCCGGATTGCGTGCGGCGTGCCCTGCCAGCTCGGCACACGGGGGGGGGGGGGCAATCCTCCCGGGCGCAATGGCAAGTGCGCGTCGGTGCGCGGAGGCGTGTCCGCGTCGAGGTGCGCGAGCAGCGCCGTTTTTTGCGGAGGGGAGGCAGGCAGGCATCTGTGTCTGCAGGAGAGCATGGGAACTATCAGCTACGCGACTGTCGTCTTTTACTTTGATTGCGCTCCAGCCTCTTCGCGCGGTTGGGACTAGCCAAAGGCGGGTCGCGTTGAATACTCGAATAGGGACATACTTGGCTGTGCAGCAGTTGGGGGTGCCTGTCTGATCGATGAATATGTATAACAGATCTTGTATATGTTTGGTATCTCTCTCTCTCTCTCTCTTGCACACCTGTCGAAGGGTCTGGAAAGACGCGCGCCCTCTCCAGACTTTCGTTGCATTGCACTGGTACGCCCAGAATCGTGCAGACCGCTTGGAATCGAGCTCGCCAGCATCTCCTAAGATCGCAACGCTCTGCTCGGAAGTTCTCTCAATGATCACCTGACACCCGATGCTCACTCCCCTGGTGCGTTGTGATGCTTTCCTGTCTCGTTACCCTGTCCTCCATCTCGGCGTTTTTTCTGCCAACCTGCACCTTTTCCCTCATCGTCTGCGATGAACTGAAATCAAAGGCTGGCCGCAAGCAATCAGCCTTGCTCTTGTCCAAATCTGTGAGGAAAGGATGTGCCTGTCCCGCTGGGCCTGGGCACGCGTGTAAGAAGGAGGGTGGGACAGCAAGGCGGTTCTCGTGGCACTGCTGGCGCCTGGAAATGATACTGTCGCTTGGGTCATATTTCCAGGAGGCAGAGATCTGGCTATGTGTTGAACCTTATGTGCGTGCGTGCGTGCGTGCGTGCGTGCGTGCGTGCGTGCGTGCGTGCGTGCGTGTGTGTGTGTGTGTGTGTGTGTGTGCGGATGTGTGTGTGTGTGTGTGCGTGTATGTGTGTGTGTGTGCGTGCGTGTCCCTATCTCCCCCTCTTCCCGCTCTCCGCCGCTTCCGTGCTCCTCGTCTCTGTCCTCTCCCCGTCTCCCCCGACCTCTCTCGTCAGCCCCCCTGCAAGTGACTCCGTCGATCCCCTATTTACCAGCCTGGAACATATCCCTATCCCTATGCTGGGCACCTCCTCATCACGATGCCAACCTTAGGGATTCCCTTATTTTTTGAGGGCGAATCCCTCAGATTGTCATCACCTTTTGGCCTGTCAATCTTAGGGATAGGGATACGTTCGAGGCTGGTAACCTATGGGAGGATCCCTGGTCCCCACGCCGCGAGACCTGGACCAGCCGCGCTCGTTCGATTTTTTCAATGTCGCGCCGCCGCGCGCGTGGCCGCGACGCCCTAAGTGCGCGCGCGCGCGTGTGTGTGTGTGTGTGTGTGTGTGTGTGTGTGTGTTTGCGTGCGTGCGTGCGTGCGTGCGTGCGTGCGTGCGTGCGTGTGTGTGTGTGTGTGTGTGTGTGTGTGTGTGTGTGTTTGCGTATGCGTATGCGTGTGCGTGCGTGCGTGCGTGTGTATGTATATGTGTGTGTGTGTTGTTTGCTTGTGTGTGTGCGTGTTTGTGTGGTGTGGCTGGTGTGGCACCCAATGTGTGGAATCTAATGCTTGTTTTGTCCTATGCGTGGGAGGAACCCTACGTGTGCCTTGTGCGGGACCCTGCGTGTGGAACCTCATGTGCGGAGCCCTGTGCAGAGCTGCAGAACCCGAAATGTGGGACTCTGCCTGTGGAGCCCCGTCTGTGCGAGGCCCCGTGTGTAGGGAACCTCAGGTGGTAGCCGTGTGCGTGGATCCCCGCGTGGAGCCCGGTCGGTGGATTGCTTTTCCTTGCCGTCTGCACGCGCAGCCAGTGTCAGCGCCGCTGGCCGAACGCTGGCGTGGGCAGCCCCGCAGCCGCCGGCCTCCCCACTCACTGGGCGCCGCGCTCCAGTGCGGTCAAGCTGCTAGGGGCGACGCCCCCCTTCTGGCCCCAAACGCGCCTGGGCGCCCGAGGGGCGCAAGAGGAAAAGCCATGGAAGGACCCCGACCAAGCCCATTCTGAATCTGAACTGCTCCTTGTTTCAGGGTATTCGCTATGGAATGACGGCTTGCGGCAGTCGCAGACATTGAAGCGGACTGCGCATGTGGGAAGACCTAGGACGCCACAGGCCCGCTGGGGCACCTGCTCACGACTGCAGACACGTGTGGGGCTCCCTCTGCTGCGGGGCATCTTTGGGATTGCCGCTCGCTGCGAGCCAGCCCATCAGCTTATAAAACGGGGACTTCGGCCCACCTTGAGGTGCTTTGGGCAGGCACTCCTGCTGGGTGCCATGGCGGATCCAGGCCGAGTACCCCTGTGAAGGGATTCCACCACAGCGCGTCGGAAACCAGAGAGCTCCTCCTGGAAGCGAGGAGAGCGGGGGCGTGTCTGTCTCGCCATCGCTCGGACGTCCATCCCCCGTGCACTTTTCGGTTTCGTGCGTGCATTTTTTCCACGGTGATCCAATATGCTCCTCGACGGGTCCCTTTTCTGGAACCCCCGCTGCTCCCCCGTATTATCGCCCCCCCATTACGTGGCCCCGAAATAAATCCGTTCCAGGGCGTTCCGGGGCGCCCTCAGAGCGTTCGGGAACGCTCTGGAACGGCCGCGGCGCCCGAGACATCCTCCAGGCCCGCCGATTCCCAGAGATTCTCGATGTACATCGGTCCGATTGTGTCTCGATTCTGCCGTCGTCTTGTACTCTATTTTCAAGTGAGTTTCTCCTCCTCCTCCTCCTCGTCCTCCTCCCAGGTGAGACACCGACTCCACCGCAGAAAGACGAGGGGCGGAAGGAGGAGAGAGACGAGGAGACACGAAATACCCTGCACTCAAACGAATTCTTCCTCCTCCTCCTCCGCCCCAGATTTGTTCCCTCCCCCCATCCGTCCTCGCACCCCCTCCTGTCGTCGGCCCCTGGCTGGATGGCGGCCCCAGCCAGGTTGGCAAAAAGTTCGCATCCGACGTGGGAGCGCTTCGGGTGTTTTCGAGGCTTGGACCTCTGCCCTGTCTCTCTCTCTGTTCCCCTTTTCTGGGATTCATGGAGGTGCCATCCTTCCCCCTCATCCTGCTCCTTCCTCTTCCTCCACCTCCTCCTCCGCCCTCCTCCTCGATGGTCCTCCCCGCTCCTCCCCGGATTCTCGGTTCACGCAGAAGAGACCTGTCGCGCACGCGCAACATGCCCCTGCGATTACGTCGGGCATGTCCCCCTACAGGCGGATTTTGGGCGACAAATTCAAACAACATACTCAACAAGTAATCAACCAAGTAACAAACTACGCCAAACATCGTCCCCAGGCTCCTGTGGAGGGACAGGCTCGACTTAACCTTAAGAAAATGACAGGATCCTGCTATACTGACACGGATACGCAGGAGCGACGATTCACCCCACTCGACCTGCAGCATGGATTTCAGGAGGTGGATGGGGAAGGCTGTCGCCCACCTCCTCCAAATCCCGTCCAATCCAGAACTTTGACGTCGCGTTTCTTCCACGACCCGAGCCCCCTGGAGGTCTCGACTTCTCACCTGATGATGCTGATGGTGATGACGATAATTATGATGATGATGATGATGATGATGATGATGATGATGATGATGATGATGATGATGATGATGATGATGATGATGATGATGATAATGATCATGATGTTGATGCTGATGATGCTGATGCTGATGCTGCTGCTGTTGATGACGACGATGATGCTGATGCTGACGATGATGCTGACGATGATGCTGCTGATGCTGATAATGATACTGATAATGATAATGATAATGATGACGATGATGATGATGAGGATTAGGAGGGGGAGGGAGGAGGCGGAGGGAGGAGGAGGAAGAAGAGGAGGGAGATGAGGAGGATGGGGATGATGATGATGATGATGATGCTGATGATGATGATGATGATGCTGATGATGATGATGCTGATGCTGATGCTGATGCTGATGCTGATGCTGATGATGATGATGATGATGATGATGATGATGATGATGATGCTGATGCTGATGCGGATGCGGATGCTGATGCTGCTGCTGCTGATGAGGGTGATGACGAGGATGATGAGGAGGTTGAGGAGGAGACGGGAGGAGAAAGTGGAGGAGGAGAAGAAAGAGGAGGAGGAGGAGGAGGAGGAGGAGGAGGAGGAGGAGACGGGAAGAGAAAGAGGAGGAGCAGGAGGAGCAGGAGGAAAAGCAGGAGGAGGAGGAGGAGGAGGAGGAGGAGGAGGAAAAGGAGGAGGAGGGGGAGGAGCCCCGCGGGCGGGGCGGAGGCTGCGCGCCCGACCAGCCGCCCAGGAAGTCCAGCAACGCCTGGTGGAGAGGGGGGCGCGGCGACTGGCAAGGCCGGCTGCTCGGGAGCCCTCGGGGGCCTCCGGAGGGCTCGGCAACGTCGTCGCCATCCTCCTCCTCCTCGTCCTCGTCCTCCTCCTCGGTCTCGCCCTCCCTCCTCGCTCCTGCACCACCACCACCTCCTCCCTGCTCGTCCTCTTCCCCCCTCCTCCTGCCTCCTGCCTCCTGCCTCGGATTGCCTCCTCCTCCGCCTCCTCCTCCTCATTCCTGACTCCTGGTGCTGTCCCTCTCGAGCGCGGGGCCTCCAGAGTGCTCGTCGTCGTCGTCGTTGTCGTCGTCGTCGTCGTCCCTCCTCCTTCTCCTCCACCTCCTGGTCCCTCCTCCTCCTCCGCCACATCCTGCTCCCTCCTCCGCCTCCTCCTCCTCCTCCTCCGCCACCTCCTGCGCCGTTCTCTTCCTTTCGTGAGTTTGATGCTAGAGGTCTTGGCTTCACCATCCCGAATAACATCTGGAATGGCGAGAGGCTGCAAGTCGGAGTTCTGCATCAAGAACCCCAGCCTGTATGGAGTCCCATTGCTCAGTCCGACGCCTTTCCGGTTGGAGGCTTACACATTCTGCCAATCGCTAGCAGTTTCGCGAGTTGGGTCTCCACATTTGAACGGTGCGTTCTGCAGCATCACGCTCAATTCAACGCGACCGTGGCGAGAGTCAGCACAGGTAGAGCCGACGGTCCAGAGCTCATCGTGAAACCTGTGCGGCATTGCAGGAAAGTTCGAGACACACCCATTCGAGATCGCATTGCCAGCTGGTGGCAGCAGTGCCCCCACAGTGCTGGAGCAGCTGCACAAGCATCGTGAGCGGGACAACGGCCCCTAGCAGCAACAGCTCCTCACTCAGCGAGGCCCACAATGTTCCAAGGGACACGGATCCTAGCTGGGACATGTGGGCCCATGGTTTTGGCAACATGTCCGAAGCGGTCCATACTTCCGAAGCGACGGCGGCCATCCTGCCGAGAGCAGGGCGATATCGCAAGCTCTGAGAATTTCGTGAGTAGGTTGCCTGATCGGAAGCGACCCTTATTTTGCATCGCAGTCTCAGGGCGGCACCTGAGGCAGACGAAGATATTTTCTTTCAGGCGAGTAAGCTCAGTGTCATCCCATATATGTGGTCGCTCAAGAGACGGAACACTTTCAGAAGCTGTGGGCTTCGCAACTCGGCGACACAAATCAGACGGTGGAGCTGCTCCGCAAAATCATACATGATGCTGAATTCGAATTCCTGCCGGCCATTACGATGGAGGAGCTGGACCTGGCGCTCAAACGTATTAAGCCAAAGCTGGGCTTGGAGATGACTGTTGTCGCCGCTGGACGTACAGCGCCTTCCCATCCAAGGCAGGTTGGAGTTCGCGAAAGTGCTCAATCATGTTGAGCGGGAGTTCACCTGGCCATGGCAGGCGCTGCTTGTGCTAGGTAGGTTTTGTTATCAATCAGATCATCACATAGCAGAAGTGTGCGTATTTCGAGAATGACATGCCGCGCCTGGTCCATGATCAAGGAACACTACGTGCAACCTTGGCCAGGGGAAGAACGTGCACGCTGGGAGGCGGCCCTGGAAGGCAACTCTGCGTGCGCAGGGCATTCCATCTCGCACCGTCTGACCTCATTTTTGAAAACACTACGGCACCAAACCGCTCTGCAAAACTCTTTGAGGGTGTGTCGGGGTCACGAACCATCAATAAAGGCCCCCCTTCGATAATTGTGCTTCTCAATGGAACCGTCGAACTCATCACGGATGTTCTGACCCGCAAGCTCGACTCGTTCCTCCTGCAACTTCGGACACTTCCAAATCCTATGCAAGAGAGGGTCGCGCATGCCGCATCCTAGCGGGTAGTCCTCAGGGTGTCGGTGTCTTTTGGACCTGGCGTAGAGCCTGGTGAAGAGGGCCCCCGTGCAAACGGCCCCCAGGGATCCTTTTCCCAAGGGGGGGCAATGAGTTTCGAGGCCAAGTACTTGAGAACGACATGAAAGCACCCTCTAAGGGCGCGCGAACTCCTCCCCAAGCGGCAGGTCTAAATCCCACCAGCCCTTGGGGCGTGAGTGGTTTAGAGAGCCCGCTCTGTCCTCAACCCCCCTTCTTCCCCTTCGGGGAGGGGTTTACCCCTCCCCCTACCCCCTCCCCCTGGGCCTGGACAGGGAGCCCCGAGTGTTCTCAGGGGGGTCTTTTTCGACTCCTGGGAGGGCCAAAAAACGACGACCCTCACGAGGATTCTGGCCCCGACGGGGGGGCAGAGTTTGGACCCTCTGCTTTTCTTTGAAACCCAAATCATTGATTTTACTAGAGTTTTGGCCCCATTTGGGCCTCCTCAGGGGGCCGCGCTTCTCTTCCCTCATAGCAGAACCATTGATTTGACGAAGGTTTTGGCATCATCTTGTCCTTCTCAGGGGCAGCTCTCCTTTGCGCTTCTGCGGAGGTCGCAAAAGGCCCCAAGATGGCCCCAAGAGGCCCCCAGGAGGCTCCCAAGAGGCCTCCAAGAGGCCCCCCAGAGGCCCCCAAGCGGCCCCAAGAGGCCCCCAAGAGGCCCCCAAGAGGCCCCCAAGAGGCCCCACGAGGCCCCAAGAGGCCCCCAAGAGGCCCCCAAGAGGCCCCCAAGAGGCCCACGACGCCCCAAGAGGCCCCCAAGAGGCCCCCAAGAGGCCCCCAAGAGGCCCCCAAGAGGCCCCACGAGGCTCCAAGAGGCCCCCAAGAGGCCCCACGAGGAGCCCGAACGACTCACATCAGGACGAGGGGCCCGAACGACTCACACCACGAAGAGCCCGAACGACTCACACCACAAGGAGGGGCCCGAACGACTCACACCAGGACGAGGCGCCCGAACGACTCACACCACGAGGAGCCCGAACGACTCACACCACGACGCGGGCCCCGAACGACTCACACCACGAGGAGCCCGAACGAGTCACACCAGGAGGAGGGGCCCGAACGACTCACACCAGGACGAGGGGCCCGAACAACTCACACCACGAGAAGCCCGAACGACTCACACCAGGACGAAGAGCCCGAACGACTCACACCACGAAGAGCCCGAACGACTCACACCAGGAAGAAGGGCCCGAACGACTCAGACCAGGACGAGAAACCCCAAACGACTCAAACCACGAGGAGCGCTTTCTCTCCCTCCTCCTTCGCCTCGCCTCGTCCTTCTCCCGCTCCCCCCACAAGGAGGATGTACAAGGAGGCGGGAGGAAGGAGGAACAGGGGAGATATGCGGGGCCAAGCGGACACACGCCTGAAAAACACGACTGTCGGCATGCTTCGCGAGAGTTGCTGCTGTGAGATGGGCTGGTGGGGATACGCGAAGCGTAAAGAATTCCGATAATAGCGTCGCGCAACATGCTGCGCAACATCGCGGGACTCTGCTGAGTCAGCGACACAGCGTATCCCAATTCCGTGGGGAACGTAGGAAATCCTGGTAGCTCGCATCCCAGACGTTCCAAGGAGTTCCTGAGCGTGTAAACAGGACCCGCGACAGACCTCCAAGTCCCGAAGGGCTTCCTGAAGACGTCCGCCCAGGAGCCCATAGGAGCCTAGAGTGGGATGATGGAATTAGAAGAAGAACAACAAACACTTAAACATAAACTTTTGGCGCTCCGCGCGGACTTCTTGGATCTGCGCTGAACCCCCCTCCCTGGCGCGTGGAGCGCGCCAGGGGCGGCGCCGGAAGCGCCGCCGGGGGGGCCCAGCGCGGATCCAAAAAATCCGCGCGAAGCGCCAACAATTTATGTTTATGGTGTTTTTCTTCTTCGAGGGATGGAGGGCCTTCAGCCAGGCGTGCCGCACTTCGTGATGTCAGCGAGCGATGGGGGCGACCTGCACCAGCCAGGTTCAGGTCGGGCATGTTTTTCAGGCGGATTATGAGGACAAATAACAAATAATTAATACACATCCCCAACATGATCAAACATAGTCAAGATAATCGTCCCCATACAATTTTTTGACATGTTGGACTATTCCTCCTGTAGAGGGACATGCCCGACTTAAAGCCAGGTCGGGTCCTTCCACAGGCGGATCCTGGAAGAAAAATGGGACATAGTCAACAACATACACCAAACATGTTGATCACACATAACCCCAACATCGTCCCCCAGAGTATTTGTTGTACCATTTTTGAATACTCCTCCTGTAGAGGGACATGCCCGACTTGAGGCCAGATAGGGTCCTCCTCGAGGCGCATCAAACCATCCAGGGGCCTGTCGCCCGCACCGGGCTTGCTCGCGGAGGCGAGGGAGTCGGGAGCACGGCGGAGGCCGATCCGCTCGGCGGCGGAGGCACCGTGGACCTCCGCAGCCGAAGTTCGTGGAGACCTAAGACTCGGGTTCGGGGGACTCGGGCTGGCCTGGCGGGGCCATCATCAAAAAGACGAGGCCCAATCTGAAGTTTGACGCGAGCTCCCGCTGCAGACAGCCCACGAACGCAGGACCGTCCAAATCCGGGACGCGCTCGTCAAAAAACGTCGGCTCACCCGAGTCCCGGCGCACTCGAGTCTTACGACCCCCCGACCAGTGGCATCCTGGAGAGGGCCTGACACCCACAGCGAAGGACCTCGCCGACCTCTTCGCTCTGGCCTTCGCCCTGCTCCTGCGACGATGCGAGGCCCGAGGGGCCCTGCCGGAGCTGTCGCCCGCGCCCGGGTCGGCTGGGGCCGGCGCGACGGGGCCGGGCAGAGAAGGGCCGATCAGCCTCTGGATGTCCTTGTGGGGCGCCAGCAAGGCAGCCTTATCTTCGGCGCTCACGTCGCTCGCTACCAACCTTCAAGAGCTCCCTGGGCCCCGAGACCACGCCCTCCAACACATCATTGTAGGTGCCGACAACATGGTACCATTATCGGCGATATACAAGCTCTTCCTAACAGAGGGGCTCCAGCTAGTTTTGCCCGGGCCTGCCAGGGAATTGGCTCGGACGAAAATTGTGGCGAATGGGCATCCAGCCACCGCTCCCATCGACGCCCAAAGGGGGATGCCAATCATGCCTTGCAGACTGACGTGCTTAGAAGCTCGGTGCCCGTGGCAGGCCAGCCCGGCCATGGCCGGAAGGACCCCGAGCCCATCACACCTTTCAAGCGCGCTCGATGGAGAACGACTCGTCATCCGCCACCGTGCCTTTGGCACGTGGTGGGGAACCCAAAGGCTCATGCAGCTCTGCGAAGTAGAGGGCTTGCGGTTTTACGGGCTCTCAAGGGCCCGGCCCCCGGTTTCCCAGGCTCCCCAGCGCAACTGCGCCCTCTCGGGGCGTGCCGCCTGAGCTTCTGGGGCGCCAAAGGGAGCCCCCAGACGGCCCACGAGGACCCGGGGAGGCCCCGCAGACGGCCTAAGAGGGTCCCAAGTCATCGAGCTCATCGACAACGCCGACGATGTGCGCGGCTTGGGCCTGAGGGAAGCGGGTCCTGGATCCCGTCGGATCTGGCCAGTGTGTGCCCTCGATCCTGTGATCGTTCGAGGGCCGCCTCGTCGATGCACTTCGCAGCATGGCAGCATCGCCGTCTCGCAGTTCTCCACGCCGCCCCGCAGCTTGCAAATTGCGCTGCGTTTTTTTGCTGTTGCCTGGCCGGGAGTTAGCTCATCTTGGCGGCGCGCACGGAGGGGTAGGGGGAGGGGGGAAGGTTTCTTGGAAGGAGGCTGCTTCTCAGAAGGCGCTGGCCCTATATCTACAGACGAGGCCCGCCGCTTCCAAGAAGCAGGGGTTCCTCTAAGAAGCCATCCCCCCTCTTCCTGCCCCCCCCTGCGCGTGGCCGACTTTTCCTCCCTTGATTTCCAGCGATCCGATGCCGTATTTTTTTCAGCACGGGGTCCCCGGAAGTCTCGACCCAATCTCTCAGGACCCGCTTCTCATCCCGAGCCATGTTCTGACGGCCCCGGGGGGCCCTTGCGAGGGCCCCTAGAGGACGAAAGTCTTCGTCGACGACTTCGAAAAACCTAATTAAATTGTTTTTTCTTTGAACGTTGGATCTCCGATCATCGGTGATCTTCTGACCCGGGTCAATCCAAACCAGGTCAGTCAGGCCTTGCAGAATCCTGTCAAGCCATGCAGACTCCTGCAAGATCCTGCACCCAAACCCGGGTCAATGCGAAGGATCCTGCAAGATCCTGCAGGATGCTGCACCCAAACCCGGGTCAATGCGACCCTGTCCCTGCAGGATCCTGCAAGACCTGGCGCTCTGGCTGACCCCCGTTTGCATTGACCCCCGTCTCAATCGGGAGCGGCCAAAAAGGGGGGTGTCCAAGAGGGGGGGTGCAAATCATGACCGGCGGCATGTGCGCGGCCCAGCGGGGGGGCCAGGGACGTAATGAAATAAGAAGAGGCGCCATGAAATCTGGGGAAATGTATCCTGGCCCCCGCCATGAGATCCCCCCCCCTGGTCATCACCCCCCTCTTTCCCGGCCCCGAGGTATCCGCGACCTCGCGGTCTGGATTCCGGGGCGCGAGCCCGTGGGTGCCCAACCTTGCGGAGACTGAGGAGGAGGAGGAGGAGGAGGAGGAGGAGGAGGAGGAGGAGGAGGAGGAGGCAGAGGAGGAGGCGGAGGAGGAGGAGGGGGAGGAGGAGGAGGCCCCCGATGGAAGCGTTGGCTCTCCGACCACTGGTCGTCTGCGGCGCCGGGAGCGGCGCTCCGTCCCGAGAGCCGCTCGCGGCTGGCCTGCCCGGGGCGCCCGGGGAGGGCCCCCTCGGCACCACGCGGGGAGCGGCGGCGGAGGCCGCCGGGAGGCCAGCCTCCCCGCGGGGCCCCCGTTGTGCCCTGCCAGGGCGAGGCTGCGGCAGGGGCGCGAGGGCCTGAAGTCGGGCGTGTCCCCCTGCAGGGGGGGGATTTTGGGCGAGAGGCAAAAAGTACCCCTAAGACTTGCCCCCTCAAATGGGCAAGCAAGCAAAAAAGAAAATCGTCCCCAGACTATTTCCAGGGGGATTCTGGGCGAAACAAAAAATGCCCCAAAAGATGGCCTCCCAAATGGGCAAACAACAAAACAAATCGTCCCCAGACTTCAAAAAAACCACAATGAATATTCCCCCTGTAGAAGGGGGCAGGCCCGACTGAACAGGGGCCTCGGAGGGCCACGGTGGCGTTTCTCGAACGAGGTGGGCCAGCGAGGGTCCCCAAAGGGTGGGCCCCAGAGGGGGCCAGGCTGCAGCCAGCCATCGCTCGGACGTCCACTCCCTGTGTGCGTGGTTTTTTTCGCCAAATGATCGAGGATGCTCCTCGAAGGTCCTCGCCGAAGGAAAAGCGCACACGTCCGAGCGATGCCAAGTGCAGGGGTAGACTTGGGAAGGTTGCCCGTCCTTGCTTTGCGGGTGAAGTCCCCGACTCTCGCCATCGCTCGGACGTCCATTGCCCGTGCACTTTCCGATCTCGAGTGTGTGTGTGTGTGTGTGTTTGCCCGATGATCCAGGATGCTCCTCGATGGTGCTCTCGCCGAGAAAAAATGCACACGTCCGAGGCCACAGGAGGTAAGCAGAAGCAGAAGATGCCCCAAAAGCCTTGATGACCCCCGATCCTCGCTGACTCCGAGGAGGATGAGAGGAAGAGGAGGAGGACCAGGGGAAGAAGGAGAGGAGGAGGAGGAGGAGGATAAGGACGAGGAGGAGGATGAGGCGGAGGAGGTAAAATCAGCAAAGATAGTCCGAAACTTTGCTGGCTCTTCGACCCCCGCGGACGCGAAGGGGAGGAGGAGGATGATGGGGAGGGGGAGGAGACTGTCGCTCGCGAGGCGCGCCGGCACGCCCCGCCTCTTCCCCTCCTCCCTCCTTCCCTCTTGTTCCCTTCTCAGTCTTCCTCTTCTTCAGTCTCTCTCTCTCTCTCTCTCACGCTCTCTCTCTCGCTCTCTCTCTCTCTCTCCCCCTCCCTCTAAGTCTATCTCTACATATATAAATATACGCATACAAGGGTGTCTCTCTCTCTCTCTCTTTCTCTCTCTCTCTCTCGTTATGTGTATGTGTGTGCGTGCGTGCGTGCGTGCGTGCGTGCGTGCGTGCGCGTGTGTGTGTGTGTGTGTGTGTGTGTGTGTGTGTGTGTGTGTGTGTGTGTGTGTGTGTGTGTGTGTGTGTGTGTGTGTGTGTCTCTCTCTCTCTCTGTCTATCTCTCTATCCTTTTTTTTGTTTCTCTCTCTCTCTCTCTCTCCATCTCTACTCTCTCTCTCTCTCGCTCTCTCTCTCTCTCTTCATTGCGCACTCTCGCCTCTCTCTCCCTGGCCTTCACGGCGGGGGGGGGGGCAGTCCTGCCGCAGCTCCAGCTCGGGGGGCTCCAGCCTGTCCTGAAGGCGCAGGGGGGGGGCCCTCGGAATCGCACCGCGCGGTGAGGAGGAGAGGGGAGGAAGAGGACGAGTACTCTGTGGTGGGTAGTATTCGGTGGCCTTCCCCCTTTTCTTTTCTCGGCGGCAAGCGAAGAGGGGAAATGAGAAGGAGAAGGCCTTCTCAAAGGCGGCGGAGCTTCTCAAAACCCCGCCTTCTTCTGACAATGTTTGTTTGTCTTCGGGGATAGCTTAGACAACTTCTCAGAAGGACGGGGGACGTCCGAGCCTTCTGATAATAGAAAGCCCACAAAACACGCACGCGCCCAACCATGTACATGAGAACACGGCCCCCCGATCCGCCAGACCCGCCGCGTGATACTAACACTCGCGCAATGCACACCCTCGAAACCAACGTGAACTCGTGTACGTGCACGTCATTTTTACGCACCTGAGAGAAGGCCCGCCCCTTCTCACTTCCCCCCTCGCCCGCAGCCGACTCCCCTCTCTGGATGAGACTCCCGGTGGCGTGTGGGAAGGCCCAACTCGCGCGTCGGCCGGGCGGCCCGCGCGCGGGTGGACGGAGGGACGCCCAAGAGGTCGCTGCGGAAGGAAGAGGAGGACCGACAACTATCGGGCCGGACGAAAAGGGGGGTATAACGATGGTCACCTACGGCAAGTTCGTGTCGTGACGACCCTGGCGTTGGTTTCTGATACCGCGCTGGATCGTTCAACCTTGAACGATTGGCCGTTCCCGAAGCGTCAGATCGTTTTGATACCGACCGATTCTGGGTCGCCGGCGGCGTTCAACGTTTAACGCCGGCGGCGGGGTCGCTTCAGGTGGACACGACGCGAACCCACCGTGTAGCAAATGTCCCGCACAAATCGGTCGGAAGAAGCAGGGTAAAAACGCGCCGGACAGAGCGGGCCGGATGCGGGCCCTCCCAGAGGACTGCAGGACACAGCGATTCTTGAAGCAGGAAGGCGCAAGGAGTGCTGCAGATTGGGACCTGGGAATCCCAAAGAGCACCAACTCTCAGCGACCGACGCGCAGCCTCGTTTTTTGTTGTTGTTGTTGTTGTTGCTGTTGTTGTTGTTGTTGTTGGTGTTGGTGTTGTTGTTGTTGTTGTTGTTGTTGTTGTTGTTGTTGTTGTTGTTGTTGTTGTTGTTGTTGTTGTTGTTGTTTGTTGTTTGTTATGTATAGATATGTACATCGGAGAGGCATCGTGACCGAAAACGTGTGCCCGAAATTCAAAATTCTTCCCGGGTGTGGCCGCAGCCTGGGCCCGCACATCTCCGACCGCGCCCAGGTGTGACCGAAACGTGTGGTTCGAGCAGAGGCCTCCCAGATGGGGTCGGAGGATCGCGCCGCATCGCCGATGCATCGGCGTTGCATCGGCGATGCATCGGCGATGTGTCGCCGACGTCGGCGATGCATCGGCGATATCGGCGTGAAGCAAATCGGGCTCCGCATCGAGCCGCATCGGCGATGCATCGGCGATGCGGCGCGCTCCTCCGACCCCATCTGGGAGGCCTAGACCGAAGCCAAGACGATCTTCAACCTCGGTCACGTTTTCGGTCGCACGACGAATTCGGTCACAACAGCGGGCACGTTTTCGGTTCCTAATGTTTGTCGGTCACCTGCAAATCAGCTCGAGCAGCTGTGTTTCCTTGCGTCTTCTGGCGCCAGTGTGTTGAGGAAAGCGCCCTGCGACGGGGCCGAGACCAGCTGGACGCCATGTGCCTCGCCCCTCCCCTTCCCGTTCCTCTCCCTGCGTCCGACCAGGGACTTCGGATCAGCTCGCCCCCGGACGACTTCTTGACCATGTCTGAGCCTTCCTCCCGTAGAGGGACGCGCCCGACTCGAGGCCAGGAAGAGGACAAATAGGTAAACAAAAAGTCACATAAACATAAGAACTCGGAGGTCCGCGTGGATTTCTCGCATCGGCGCTGGACCCCCCTCCCTGGCGCGCGGAGCGCGCCAGGGGCGGCGCCGGAGGCGCCGCCGAGAGGCCCCAGCGCCGATGCGAGAAATCCGCGCGGACCTCCGAGTTCTTCTGTTCGTGCCACTTCTTGTTCCCCTAACAAGAGGGCCAGCGGGAAGCCGAGACGGCGCCAGCGACTCTCCCGTCCCCTTGGGTTTGGACGCCCGAAATGGACGCGGAAACAATGGGCACAATGCCCAACAGCAAATGTTGCCCCGAACCAACAGCGGCCGCTGTTGGGCAGGCGGCCTTCTGTCTCGCATGGACACGGGCCGCGGCGGCGCGGACAGCGAATCCTGTTCAGAATGAGCAGGGACTGCTGTTGGGCATTGTGCCCATTCTTTCAGTACCCATTTCGGGCGTGCCGATTGGGGGCCCCTGCCCGGCGCGTGCCCCCTGCCCGGCGCGTGCCCAATGCGAAGGATCCTGCAAGATCCTGCAGGATGCTGCACCCAAACCCGGGGTCAATGGGACCCTGTCCCTGCAGGATCCTGCAAGATCTGGCGCTCTGGCTGACCCCCGTTTGCATTGACCCCCGTCTCAATCGGGAGCGGCCAAAAGGGGGGTGCCCAAGAGGGGGGGTGCAAATCATGACCAGCGGCATGTGCGCGGCCCAGCGGGGGGGCCAGGGACGTAATGAAATAAGAAGAGGCGCCATGACATCTGGGGAAATATATCCTGGCCCCCGCCATGAGATCCATCCCCCCCCTGGTCATCACCCCCCTCTTTTCCGGCCCCGAGGTATCCGCGACCTCCGGTCTTGAATATCCGCTCCCGACGTCCCCTGGGGGGCCCCTGCCCGGCGCGTGCCCCCGGCGAGCGCTCCCCCGCCCCGCCGCCGCCAGGGAAAAGGGCGCGCGGCGCCCCGCTGAGGCGAGCGGGCCCGGCGGGCCTGCTGGCCGAGCACCGGGCGGCAGGCCGTGCCGTGGAGGGTCTACGCCGTGCCTTTCCGTGGGGCCCGTCCCCCGCCGGTGCGGCGAGCCCCCCACGCTCGGGGCGCTGAGCCGCAAGGGCTTGCTTGAGGGAGGAGGGGGAGGAGGCGCAGGAGGAGGAGGAGGAGGAGGAGGAGGAGGAGGAGGAGGAGGAGGAGGAGGAGGAAGGACGAGGAGGAGGAGGAGGAGGAAGGACGAGGAGCACTTTTCGGCGGTGGGCAAACCTCCCCTTAAATAAACCTCCCCTTGAACTGCCTGGGACCGAAACCGATGGAGCCAAACCTGCAGAAAACGAGGGCCGCGACGCCCTCTCGCGAACCGGAAACGGCCAATTCACTAATCGACGTGTCAGGGTAGGAGGTCTGTCCACCCCCGAATTTTAGAGGAAAGAGAACTGTGCACATACACCGATTCTGGCCAGGCCCATCCTGAGCCCAGGATCGGTGCATTCGCCCTCCTGCCTTGGCTGGGAAGGTCTGTGCACCGATCCTGGGTCAAGGATGGGCCTTGCCAGGATCAGTGAATGTGCATAGTTCCCTTCGCCCGACATTTTGGGCGACAAATTAAAAGTAGTCAAACAATATTCCAAAAATGCCTCAAAGTAGAAGAACAATGGTCCCCAGACTATCTTTGGACTTTTTTTTTGAATATTCCTCCTGTAGAGGGCCAGGCCCGTCTTGACCCTTGCCCTTCAGTGGAAGAAAAGCGCAGACACACAGGACGATCACATTCGGGGTGCCGTCCAACGAGAACCCGTGCTTGAATAGATGCCTGCCATCCGGCCTCGTGAATGCTCATATATTCTGGTCGTATACCAAGTTGCGGACGACTCGAGCGGGAACCCTCCTTTCGATGAAAAATAGGCGCAAAAAATAAGATGATTTCAGGGCGCCGTCCAACGATAGCCCATTTCTAAACAGATGCCTGTCATCTGGCCTTGTAGATGCTCAAAATCTGGTCGTACCAAGTTGCGGACGACTCGAGCGGGAACCCCATCAAAAAGAAGAGCCGCCCTTGATCCGTGTACCGGTTGCAGAATTTGGAACCTCGGGGCATGGCACGTGAGGACATCTGAATCAATCACCGCCTTTTGAAAACGGTCCAGCCCGCATTGTTGTAGATGCCGGAAGCTGTGCAAGCGAATGTGTGCCACACTAAGGTGGGAGCTGCTGTATGAAAACGACAAGTCTTAACTGCTTGCAACTGTTGGAAACTTTGATGCCTCTACGAACCCCAGCCCCTTATTTTCTCGCGGCCAGGCGCTGGCGGCACACAACAGAAGCGTCCACGGCGACAGCAAAACAACAAATCGTCCGAATCGACAGCGAAACCGAAAACGATCGAAACCGACGGAACGACAGCAGCCTAACAGGATGCGGCAGAGCAGCAACCGACCAAACCGAATCGACCAAAGGCAGCGGGCTGCGAAGCAGCCTGAACCGACCGAACCACTGACACGCTTGGTTACCCTCGTCATCTGGCTTTCGTCGAGGATCCTCTGACCCGGGCCAATTGAGACCTGAGTCAGTCAGGCCTTGCAGGATTCTGCAAGATCCTACAAGATCCTGCAGGAACCTGCACCCAAGCCCGGGTCAATGCAACCCTGGCTCTGTAGGATCCTGCATGATACGGCCCTTTGACTGACCCCCGTTTGCATTGACCCCCGTCTCTTGAGCCCCGCTCTCGGGTCATAACCAAATCGCCGGCGGCCCTTCGGGACGATCCGGGCAAGCCTTAGGTCGGGCATGTCCTCCTCCTACAGGCGGATTTTGGATGACAAATCAAAGCTACTACTCCAAAGATACCCCAACGTAGTCAAAACATCGCCCCCAAACTTCTCTTGTTTTTCTTTTTGTTTACTTGAAAACAATATTTTTTGAGTTTGCCTCCTGTACGGCAGGTTCGCGTCGTGCCGACCCCAGCGTTGGTTTTTGACACCGCAGGGATCGCTCAACCTTGAACGATCGGCCGCTGCCGCCAACGTCCGATCGTTCAACATCGATCGATTCTGGGTCGCCGGCGGCGTTCAACCTTGAACGTCCGCGCTGGGGTCGCCGCCGGTCGACACGACACAAACCTACCGTAGGGGGACAGGCCCGACTTCAAAGATACCCCAGCGTAGTCAAAACATCGCCTCCAGACTTTTCTTGTTTTTCTTGTTGTTTACTTGAAAACGATGTTTTTTGAATGTGCCTCCCGTAGGGGGGCAGGCCCGACTTCACGCCAGCATGGGCAGCACCCCGAGGCGAGAGAGGGCCCCCGAGAGCCCGCGCGCGCCGACGCCGAGCACGCCCTCGCCTCGCCCCCCCCGCGGGCGCCCCCGACGGACACGCCAACGGCCCCCGCCTCGCTCGGGCGTCTCGGTGCGGGAGACCGACAGGGGTCGGGGAGACGTAAGACCCGGGTACGGGGGACTCGGAAATCCCCGACGAGGTCGTCAACAAAAATGGCGAGGCCGAGCCTGCATTTTGACGAGGCCTCCCGCTGCGGACATCCCACGGAACTCCTCCTCGTCAAAATCCGAGGCGCGGTCGTCAAAAAACGATGGCGAACCCGAGTCCTGGCAAACCCGGGTCTTACGCTCCCCCGAAGGGGGGGGAGGGAGGGACGGGCTCCCGGGGGGGGGAACATCGGCTAGGCATCGGCGAGGCATCGCCGATCGGCGAGCGCTCTTTTTCTTCGGCGTGCTTCGACATGGGGCGGAAAGGGGGGGGGGCGGGTCTGGCTCCGGACCTCTGCTTCGTGCGACTGTTTCCAGGAATGCTGCCCCTGGGGGAGGCTCCACCCGCTCGAAACAGGCGCCAGAAAACAGCCAGGATCCACTCCATGGGTGGGGGGGGGGGGGGGCCACCGTGAGGACCGCCGAAGAAGGAGACGAGCGGCCTCTCCCGGCCACGGCGACCCTCCGGCACGAGCGGGTCTACTCCGGCTTCGGTCCACGAAACGACCCGAACATCCGAGCCCCTTCTCCTCCTCCTCCTCCTCCTCCTCCTCCTCCGCACACCACGAGACGAGGTGAACGGCGAACCACTCCACTCCACTCCACTCCACTCGAAACAGGGCCCGCGCCGATCGGCAAAACAAGGAATCACAAAAACGATCACCAGATCGGCGCCAGGGCCCCCGACGGCGCACCCGCCCGCTCTCGGGGCGGGGTGGGCCCTCGGGCGCCCCCAATCGGCGACGCCGAGGCGCCGCCCCCCCCCCCCCGAGAGCCTACCCGCCCCTGGCGCTGCCCCAGGGCTCCCAACTCCGCGCTCCGCGCCCCGCGGAGAGCGCGAAGAACCCCTCGCGCTCTCTCGCGCCGCCCCCCCCCCCCCCCCAAAGAGGGAGAGGAGGAGGACGAGGAGGGGGAGCAGGAACAGGACGAGGAGGACGAGGAGGACGAGGAGGAGGAGGACGAGGAGGACGAGGAGGAGGGAGGAGGAGGAGGAGGAGGAGGACGAGGAGGAGGAGGAGGACGAGGAGGAGCGAGGACCGCGGAGCGCGAACGACTTCGCGCCCTCGTGGGAGCCCCTGGCTGCCCCCGACCCTGCGCGCTCCCCGGCCCTCGGGCCAAACCTCGGGCCTCTGGCGGCCGCTCGGGGACGGCTCGGCGGCGCCCCCCCCCCCTCGGCGGGGGCGCCGCTGCCCGGACAAGGCGCACTTCGGGGCCGCGGAGGGCCCTCCGAGGGCCGACGAGCGCGCCCGAGAGCCGCAGCCCTCCGCACCTCGGAGCTGCACCCAGGGCTGACTGGAGAGGGGAGAAGGAGGAGGAGGGGGAGGAGGAGGGGGAGGAGGAGGAGGAGGAGGAGGAGGAGGAGGAGGAGGAGGAGGAGGGCAAGGACAGTCGGGGCCCGCGCCTCCTCCTCCTGGCCCGAGGAGGGGACACGGGGCCACGTCGCCACGGGGACGCAGAAGGCACGGGTCGCGAAACAGAGGACAAGAGGCTATGCCCTTGCTTTGGCGGGGTCGGCCTACTCATCAGCCTCGACTGCACCTCTAACCGGCCTCGAACTCATCCCTATCCCTGAGATAGGCGAGCAAACAGCGAGGACAATCTCAGGTATAGGCCCTCAGAATCTGAGGGAATCCTTAAAATCGGCATCGAGGTGAGGTGATGTCAAACATAGGGATAGGGATATGTTTCAAACTGGTAGACCTCCCCGCCCCTGGCCGTGCCCCGCAGCTCGCCACCGGGCCCCG
>CAUYUJ010019792.1:87500-115369 GCA_963575745.1 Prorocentrum cordatum
GTCGTCGTCGCCGCCGTCTCCGTCGCCGTCGTCGTCGTCGTCGCCGTCGTCGTCGTCGTCGTCGTCGTCGTTGTTGTCGTCGTCGTGGGCGGGGCCTTTTTGGGACCTCTTGGCCCAGCACGGAGTGTCATGAGAGGGCGCGGGCGGGGAGAGGTAGGGTGACGGGAGGAACTTCACAAGACGAAGCCAAGACGAGGATAAATTCGGGCGAGGGGAAATCTCGGATCTCTGATATCTGGCGGCTTTGGAGGATGTATCGGGCGTCGCGGCCTTCTCAGGACGTTGCGGAACGCTCTGAGATCGCATTGGTACGCTCTGGATCGGATTTGTCCTCGTCCCGGCCCCGTCCGACCTCAGGTCGCGGCCTCGTCGCCGCAGGACCTCTGTGCGCGCGCTCGCTGAGATCGTGGGAAAGCCAAGGTCTTTCCATGCATTCTTTCAAACGAGACCACGTGGGCCACTCCTCGAAGTCAGCGGCGCAGAGGGCCCTCCAGCGCGGGCAGCACATGGAAGCGCTCATTGCAATCGAGCGCAATACCATGCGGGCTACACGCGCGCATGCTGAAAACGTTCAACAGCCATCGCGCGCCCGCCAATTCTGTCAAGCGATAGGATGCGGGACACGCGCGCGAGTCTCCGCGCATGCACGTCCCAAGATATGTATGTCCAGAATTATGAGTGCCTGCGAGCGCGCACTTCTTCATCATCCCAGTCAGCACAATCGTTATCAGCATCGCCAGCATCATCAATGCCATCATCACAATTTGCCACCGTCGACATCAACATCAACACCACCATCACCACCATCATCATCTACATCATCCTCATCCTCACCACCGTATCATCACCATCACCGTCACCGTCACCAACATCATCACCACCATCTTCGTCGTCATCATCACCATCATCATCATCATCATCATCATCATGAGCATCAGCATCAGCATCAGCATCATCATCATCGTCCTCCGAATCGTCCTCGTGTTCATCACCGCCGCCGTCATCAACGTTTTCGTCGGTGCCGTCAACCTTGTCAAATTTCTGTGCGCGCGCACCTCATCATCCTCACCAACACCATCGTCATCATCGTCGCCAACGTCATCATTACCACCACCATTTTCATCACCATCAACTTCTTCACTAC
The DNA here is from genome assembly GCA_963575745.1 of Prorocentrum cordatum. NCBI lineage: Eukaryota > Dinophyceae > Prorocentrales > Prorocentraceae > Prorocentrum > Prorocentrum cordatum. Next base: position 88,645 of record CAUYUJ010019792.1, read on the forward strand.
CTTCTCCGTCGAACATCGTCATCGTCAACACCATCGTCGTTGTCACCACCAGTGTGATATTTGCCAACAAAATGCAGGCGGATGGGTGGGATGTTTGTACGGCCGCTCGAGCTGGTCATGTACGGAGGCGGTCAACATTCGCTCCATAGACATTGCAGCATACACATTGCATCACAAACCTTGCACCGCATGGGTTGTGCCACATATGTTACACTCCATAGACTACACTGCGTAACTTATCGAGGTGGCAAGATCTTTTTGTTTGGGGCCCGCGCTGGCCGACATTGTGTCCGTTTCCTGATTCACCCTGCAGTCAAAATCTGTAGTAAGGGCGCGCTGCAAGGACGCAAGACCCCTGGACGGTCCTTGAACGCTTCAATTGAAGGCTTTTCTCTAGCGACGCACTGCCGGACAAATCTAAGGACGCGAGGGTGCCCTTGGGAAGGTTACCCGTCCTTACTATGGACTTTCAATGTAACTTCGTGCTCTTCGAGGCGCGACGCCGGGCTATCTTCGCGCTCTCGCGCCGTCGCCCTGGATGCTGAAGGCAACTCTCCGGTCCGTACCGCGAGGAGTGACACTCGGTCATCTTCATGCCCATGCAAAACGTTTTGGGCCTCCTGGGCCTGTGACCTCCATGCCGCCCGAGAGAAGCGGGCGTGGGATCCCCCCCAAAAAACTCCACCCGGATTGTCTCAACGGTCTGAAGACCTGCCGCGACAGATGGCTCATCGCTCCACCACCAAAGCCAAGTCGATAGACTTCACCAGGCCATGCTTTGTACTCTCGCTTCTTGTGATACTTACCACCGACGGCACCAGTGCGATCAGATAGACGGTGCAAAAACACACGTGGCACTGCGACGAAGACACTTGTCAAAACAATATCGTAAACGACGCTCGTTGACACGCGTGTCGGCTGGTTGAGCGCCCTATTCACATGGACTTGTACGATGACAACGAGTCCATCGCGTCTTGATCTGAGTTGGTTCGCAGAAAGATCCCACCCAAGACTACACCACATGATTACTTTAGACATACAAGTGCCAACACCTATCATTGTATCAACAAGAGTTGACGCACCCGCCCAACATAGACACGTACGACAACATTGGGTAACAAAGGCGCACGCAAAACACACACTGTGAAATATATTGTGGGATTGATGAATGTGTGGCCACGGTATCATTTAAAATGATGACGGCGTCGCCATCTCGGCAAATCGTGAAAACAAAACACACCAAAACGGCCCACGAAAGGCCCAAAATGGCCAAGGAGACCCCTGGAAAAGGCCCAGTAAGGCCCCAGGGCGGGCCCAAGAGGGGCCTGAGAGGGCGCCACACCGGCGGAAACACAACGCTTACGTCTGAACACAAGCGTTGCGATCGAAACCAATTGCCCTAGCCCGCGCAACCAACCACCCCGACACCCAGCCCAACCAGCCCAACCAGCCTAACCAGCCACCCCGCCACCCTGCCAACTCGCCTGCCCCCGCCTCCTGCCCTCCGTCACCGCCGAGAAGGGAGGGAACTGTCTCTTACCAGCGAAAAACCGAACACTAGCCTTCCGGGGGCCAGCGGGACAGCGGGGAGGGGGCACATCGCACCGTACTTATGCAGGGCCGGGATTCCGGCGGGGGGGCCGCAAAGTCGGTTTTGGGCCTCCAACACTGCCGTCATTTTTCAATGTCCACCGCGCCCTCTTTCTCAACAAGGAAGCTCCCATCCTTAAAGTGTCGTCAATTTTGAAGCCCCCGCGTGGCTTTTTGGAGAGCCGCCAAGAGGCTCCAGGAGGCTTCAGGGAACCCCAGGAAACTCCAGGAGACGCCAGGACGCCCCAGGAGGCCGTGGAAATCCCCAGGAGGGTCTAGGACGCTCCAGGAAGTCCCATGATGCCCCGCGAGGTCCCACGAGGCTTCAGGAGGTCTCAAGACGCTCCGGACGTATCCTGAACGAGCGCCCCTGGAGGGCTTAGGATATCCCAGGAGAACCCGGAAGGTTGTAAGAGGCATACATATGGCTTCGTAAACCACGTAGCGCATGAAAAGGAGAACAATAAAACGACAAAACCAAACCGACAGAGTGACAGCATGACGCCCCGACAACTAGACTTGGTCCAATTGGTTTATGCCCCCGCGAGGGGCGTTACATGGTACAACACAACCTTCCACGTTTTCGCATCTTCTCCCGTCTTCGGTGTCCTTCACATCCATGGTCTCACAAACGGCCCGCCAGAGAACCGCGCGAAGGCTCCAGAGACCCCCCAAACACCATGGTTCCCTGCAGAAGCCGGCGATGCACAAGGCTCCACAAAGAACTGTGACGCAGACAGCTCTATCACAACGTTATTCAGAGAGTGCGCCAAATCTGCGAGGTGTCAACCCAAAGAGGGCCAACACCTGGCCCCAAAGAGTTTTTCCAACAACCGCCGAACATCTCCAACAACCGCCAGAAATCTCCTCATCCTCGTCATGCTCCTCCTTCTCCCCTTCCCCCTCTTCCACTTCACGCTTCTTCCTGCTCCTCCTTATCCTCAGCATCCTGCTATTCCTGCCCCTCCCCCCCACCCCCCTCCACCTCATCATGATCCTCCTCCTCCTCCTCCGCCTCCGCCTCCTCCTCCTCCTCCTCCTCCCTCATCATTATCCTCACCGCTCGCCGTCGTCGCCAGTCATGACCGCCATCGTGCGCTTCCCGCAGCAACAGAAGCGTCCCAGATCGGCGGCACTGGACGAAGGCCAGTACAATACATTGTGGGACCTAACGTGTGGCTGGCCACGATAGCAACTCAATGATGACGGCGTCGTCATCTCGGCAAATCGCGAAAACAAAACACATTGCGTAATCATTCTGGCTCTCAACATATCGATTCTTGCGCAAAATCACATATGGCGTTGACTTAGTTCCCTCCAACCATTACCTCGCTCCGTCTCCGACCCCCTGCACTGCATTGCCGTGTCTCCCTCGGGCATGCATGTCTCCAACTATACGTGGCCTCGTTTGCGATTGTAGTCTTGGCCACTCCCTTTCCCTGCGGGTGTACCCGTTCAGATACAAGAACCCACATTGCAAACGGCAATAATGCACATGGCATAGAGGGCTGTGGTGCACAATGAGCATGTGCTCCGAGCGCCTCGTGTTCGATATCAATGCTTGACCCAACGCTCTGAGATTCTTCAGCCCACGTGCGATTTCGTAGCGCCGCTCAAATGGATCAATGCTAAAGGTGTTCACGCACATTGCATTTATATGAGCGCGCTAGAATCACACCCAATTATGGTATGTAGGCAAGATGGCTGCCTCCTCGCACTGATATGGATGCACAAGAAATGACATCGTGTGAAACAAGGAGTCTCGCGCAACAAAAACAATACTGCGCGTTACATGTTACATGATGCGCTAGCCCATCCTCGAAGAGTGCAACCCTCAAGCTTTCCAAACATCCCCTTCAGCGCACTGCATATGAACTGTTGTCAAAAATATGAGATACGATCACTTCGCGGGCCCAAAGGAGCCAACGGCGCATTCGATCAGAGACATGTCGTCTTGAAACTTCAAACATCGAATCGCGCACGAAACGGTCTATTCGACGGGCGCCCTGGATCCCCGCCTGGTTGTCAGAATCTCATCTTGGGGGTTCAACCTTGCCTTAAGACTGACCCCGCACATCGAGAACCGATGCCGAATAATTATCCACACTGGCAACCAATCTGGCATCATATCCAACTCAGACCAGCTCAGACGTACTCAAAACGGCTGCATGCCATGTCGGCAAAATCTGAAAAAGATCCTGATAATGTCCGGGTGGTTCCTTGTTGGCCTGGTACGTTCGTGGTGAAACGTCCTGGCAATCAGACAGACGCCGGAAAACGTTCCGTAGGATGGCGGGCCATCGCGCGTTTGTGGTAAAATCTGGGTGTGGTTGGTAAGTCCTGGCATGGTTCTGGAAAATGTGGATTGCACCGTCGCCGCGTGTGGAATTACACAGATGGTACGGCCGTGGTATGGCCTTGGCAATGCCCTGACACGGTCATGTTACAATCCTGGTAGCGTCTCGGTCGGGCAGCTTGATGTGTCATGGTGAAGTCCTGGGAAAGACACCTGGGAAGGTGGTGAGGTCTTGGTGCGGTTTTGGAGAGGGGTCCTCGAGCGAACACGTGGATGTTGAAGTGCTGGTGAAGTCTTGATCGGATCAGAAAAAAACCCAAGAAAGCTGTGCTCGAAGCGGCACACAACTGACGTCCTGGTAGGGCCCTGGGAGAGGACCGAATACAACGTCTTCGGAACGGGCATACGGATTGCCTGGTCTTGGTAAGGCCCTGGATAGAGACGAGCATGTGGTCAAGGTCATGGTAGGGCCCTGAAGAGGGTCAAATTCGCAAACCTCGACCAGGCACACAAATACGACCGCGAACGCACCGCGGGTAATGTCCTGACCGGGCTACGGAGAAGTCGGAAGGTCAGAGGCGCATGAAGACATCCTGCGCGAGACGTGCGGCTGGCAGTGGCAAGGCAGCGCCAGGCCGTGGCTCGAGCAGATAAACTGCGAGCCACACCCCTGACGACTGCTGGAGCCCGCTGCCGAAACCTTCCTTGGAAAACTACACGCGCACGATGCTGCCTTGCCGCCAAGAACATTGTCAGGAGGTCGGAGGAGGACCGGCGGCATCCGCATCGGGCCGACCCAGACAGCTTCCCAACTGACGAGGGGCCTCGGATGAGAGGTGCCAAACTGCCCCAAGACGGCCTGCGCAAGGCAACCCAGAGACCGCCTCGAACCGGACAAAGATGATCCTAACACTTTGCCACGTGGCCTTGGATCCTGCTAGAAGCCCCGAGACCCCCAGACCCCAAGACCCCTCAAGACGACCGAACGTAGTTCCGACACGCACCTCACGGGCCCCCAAGCGAGCCTCAAGAGACTCCCAAATGCTCCGTGTCGGCTGCCGATGAGTACGTAATCACATCAGGCACATTTCCTCTCTGGGAAGCGTTTGGGGACTCATTGCAATGTCCAGACCATCACATGAGGGGTCCGCCTAATAGCTCCAAGCAATGCGTCGTTTGAGACTTGGAAAGGGTATGAGCTCCGGTATGCTTACTCCACGACGCATCACTCGCCCAATTAACTCTCCCCCATTTCGGAAGCAGTGCCCTTTCCTAATGCGCTTCGCCTCCAATTCCAATGAACACAGCCCTCGTTCCTTCTGGGACGCCCCCCCTCAAGAAGGGTCTCGTCAGGGGCTTCTCACAACATCCCGAGGAGTACCGCTCGCTCGTCCTCACGCGTGCACGAGCGACCAGACGAGCAACCAGACTGGAGAGTCCCTGCGAGCTAGACTCGACTGTGCATTGCTCTGGCTCGGGCGCCGAGCTGGGGACGACAAAGGGTTCGCCTGATGGTCCTTGTCTCGCTTTTCGTTGTCGTCTCGCATGTTATGTTTGACTACAGATTTCATGCCTCTGTCACTTCATCTCTCCATCGCACTGTCATCTCTAAAGATGATTCCATTCTAAAGTGCGGTGGAGGAGAACATGGAGTAATCACTTTCTACGCGATCGTGATGCCATGTGAAATGAATGCGAGGAAGGAATACACACTGTGCTCGCGAGGCAGCCTGGAGGGACAATCTACTTCATGTGCGAAGCTGCGTGCGTATAATCTGCATGCGAGGCGGGGGACAACACACATTGCGAACATGAACTGCACAAAGACCGCGCACGGTAACCTGCCTTGTCGCTGCCGATGCCCTTCGCTCCACCTTTGACCTGCGCGATAGAAGTAAGGATATGAACATATTGACTGTCAAACTACCCGTTGGTCGGAAGAGGTAGGTAGAAACATGACGTAGGAAAGCGTTGACAGTGGATTGGGTTCCGTCCGCCCCCTGAGGAGGACGGAAAAGGTGAAGCCACTCGATCATTGAAGTAGGAAGGCGCTTAAAGTAGATTGGACTCTGGGAATCCAAAAATACCTACTTTCAACGACCGATGGGTAATCGCATTATGTGGCGGTAGCCAACGTGGTGGCGGGCCCAAACCAAGCTTGGACGGGCCCAAACAGAGCCTTGCTTTGGCAAGCGAGCGGGGCCGTCAAGGTGGTGGTTGTGCCGGCTTCGGGCAAACTCTCTTTGCAGAGAGACGGCACTACAGCTTGCTTGATTACCTGGTCGCGTGTATTTCAAACTGAGACCCGAGCGGACGCCCAAAACATCATTTGACGTCGTGCAAGATGCAAGCTTCCGCGTGTAAGAATACGTCTGCCTGTGAAGCTTGCTCCTGTCAGATGTCAATGTACCGATGCCGTCATATCAACGCTGTACTACTTCGCGTGCACATATCACTCAACCCACTTGCACAGGTGGGCGTGACCCCAATGCGGTCTTCACGGAACAAGCATTCGGGCCCCGCACCAGAACAACAATTACACTCATCATCGCGCCATCATGCAATTCCACTTTTCCCACGCTGGCCACATTCTATAGGACATCACATTAAATTGCACGCCGTTGCCACGTGCCCTCCGTATACCTAGGCCGAACATGATGTCATAACGCACAGGCGCCAAAAACAGCCAAGATCTATTTCATGGGGGGGGAGGGGGGGAGGGGGGAGGGGTTGCGAGGGCGCGCGACGATCTGCGAAACGAGGCTTAAGAAAACGACCACAGGGGTCTTAGGGGAACGAACAATGACATAAACATAAAACCTCGGAGGTCCGCGCGGGTTTCTCGGATCGGCGCTGGACCCCCTCCCTGGCACGCGGCCAAGGGGGTCCAGCGCGGGTCCGAGAAATCCGCGCGAACCTCCGCGTTTTTATGATTATGTCATGCATCGTTCCCCGAGGTCGGATAACAACGCCTAAGATCGGCAAAAACAATGACGAAGAAAACGACCACAGTGTTATGTTGCTCCCATCGTACTTTAGGAACACATCTCAGAAATCATGTCGAGCACCCAGGACAAGTATCGAAAACAGTTCCGAACGGGTGTCGTCTCCCAGGGCCCGACACGTGAAGACCCTCCAGTTTCGGTTTTTCCTTGGCGCTCGAAATTCTTTCTGGTGATCAAGGCTACTCTGGGTTTCTTAATAAGCGTGGGGGGGTACCCCCCCCCACGGGGGTCAACCTCGCCTCGGCGTCGTGCCGCGACGGGGGTCGGAGCGCCTTCGGCGCGCGGTGTCCACCCGCAACGGGGGTCGATGTGGGGCTATCGGCGGGGGTGACGCCCCCCCGACGCTTATGAAGCGACTCGGAGTAAAGCAAGTTGGAACATCGCCTTGGACGCCCGAAATGGGTACGGAAGAGATTGGTACAATGCCCGACGGCAGATGTTGCCCCAGACCATCAGCGGCCGCTGTTGGGCAGGCGGCCTTCTGCCTCGCATGGACACGGGCCGCGGCGGCATGGACAACGAGCCCTGTTCAAAGTGAACCGGATCCGCTGTTGGGCATTCTGCCAATGCTTTCCGTGCCCATCTCGCTCGTGCAGAATCACGGCGCGAGGGCCTGGACCCCGGCCCCGGGACCAGCTCCTCACTGAAGGGGCCCAGACACACACACACACACACACACACACACACACACACACACACACACACACACACACACACACACACACACACACACACACACACACACACACACACACACACACACACACACACACACACACACACACACACACACACACACACACACACACACACACACACACACACACACACACACACACACACACACACACACACACACACACACACACACACACACACACACACACACACACACACACACACACACACACACACACACACACACACACACACACACACACACACACACACACACACACACACACACACACACACACACACACACACAACACACACACACACACACACACACACACACACACACACACACACACACACACACACACACACACACACACACACACACACACACACACACACACACACACACACACACACACACACACACACACACACACACACACAGATACGCACAAATGACACGATTCCCCATATTCTCATATATTTTCTGGGTTTTTGTCTTCCCCCCCACTTCCCATGTTTTCCATATTTTCGGGGGAATCGACGATTAATTTTGAGCAGGGACCGACCGTCCCGGCATTCCTATATACCACGAAATGTTCTTAGAACTCCAAAATGTTCTAAGAACAAAAACCATGTTCTGAGAACATAAACCCGATGTGTTAAACAAGACAGTCCCAGCCAGAAATGTTCTAAGAACATTTCGTGGGAACCACAAACAATTATTAGAACATTGTTTGGTGGGGCTATCGGCGAGCCGGGACGCTTCGTCCTGAGTCCTGAGTTAATTCTTGACGCTCCAGAGGCCTGGTGAGGGCCCCCAGAAGCCGAAAGGTGGTCGGATCCCGCCGCTCCAGCTTCTTCCGGGAGAAAACATGCGAGCGCCCCCCTGAACGACCGAGCTTGGGCAAACGCCGCCCGTCGCCGCCGAGAGTGGGCCAACACCGCCTGCCGTGACTCTACTCGCAGCGAGATGATGCCAGAACTCGTGTGGCCTGTGGGCCACGGCTCGGCTCTCTCCGGCGGCCGCTCGGGACGATCCTGGCAATCCAAGGGCCTTGGACGAGGCGCAGCCGATGGAAACCGGCCGGGGGCTCGCACACCTCTCCGAGTCGGACGCCCGAGATGAGTAACCCCAAAGGGTCTTTCATAAACCCCTGGGCACTCATGGGAAAATTAATCATTCTCCGCCGGCTTATTGACGGATTGGGACCCCGACAATAGTTGGAAATTAATGATTCTCGTCGGCGGATGCATGAGAGATCATGAGAAGTGCTCAAAAATCCCATCGCTCAACGCCTGGAGGGGAAGGAGGAGGGAGGGGAAGGAGGAGGAGGGACGAGTTTCTATTCCCCGCCGAGAGCTTAAGGGGGGGGTGCATCATTAAAGACCCTCTGCGGTCACTGAAGTCGTGGGCACGATGCCCAACAGCACAGGCTGTCCGAAACCTGAAGCGGCCGCTGTTGAGCGGGCAGCCCCATGCCCCGACTGGACAACGCCCGCGGCGACGCTGACGGCGAGTCCTGTTCAAGGTGAGCAGGAACTGCTGTCGGTCTTCGTGCCCTCTTGGCGGCGCGCACAAGGGGGTATGGTTAGGTCGGGCATGAGGAAAAATCAAGAATAGCCAAAAATATTCAAACATAAGCCAAACATGCTAGAAACATCGTCCCCAGACTATCTTTTGAACTATTGTTGAATCCCTCCTGTAGAAAGACAGGCCCAACTTGAGGGTATGAGGGAGGGGTCCCCCCCCCCCGCTGCGCACGGCCGGCGCTCCTCCCCCGGTTGGGCGCCCGAGTTGTCCGGGGCAGCTCGGGCCCGGGGCAGCTCGGGCTCGGAATCCCGGAAAACGAGCCCGAGTGGGCCCTGGCCCGAGTTGCCCCCGATGATTCGGGGCTCTGACCGCTCTGGCCCCTTCGATCGCACCGCTCCGAGGGCGCCCCCCCGCCATCTCCAGAGACTCCCGCGATGAGCTGGCGCGCGCCGACGCCTCCGGGCGCGGGCGCGCCGCCCCACGCGCCCCTCGCCCCTGCCGGGGACCGCGGGGCCTGGGCGGTGGGGAAGGTGCCGCCCTTGACGCCGCCCTTCCCCTGGCGCGCCGGGGAGGCTCTGCTGACCCAGAGACCGCCCTCGCGCTGCGGACAAAAATCGCGACGGGAAGTCCTTCCATATGTTCAACCTCTGGGGGCCCCTGCTGGGCCACGGGACCGTCAAGAAACGACTCATAGGATATGAAACCGGTGCCAGGGAACGGGTCCAGACTGCTATGGGGGCCGACGTCACGAACACAGCATGACGTCGGGGGTCTGGTAGCCCGGGACAGTGCAAGCCCGGGCCAGTCGGGCAGGATCCTGCAGGATCCTGCGGGATCCTGCACGCAAGCCTGGGTCGGTGCACCCCTGGCTCTGCAAGAGCTGGCGCTCTGACTGACCCCTGTTCCCAGACCCCCGACGTCGAGATTTTTTTCGCAACGTCGACCTCCGGAGGTCTGGACCCCTTTCCCGGGACCAGTGTTTCATCCTGACCCGTTTTGTCGGCGGTCCTGGGGCCTCGGAAGGGCCCCCGAAGACCAAAAATAGTGAAAAAAACCCTTGTCGCGAGTTTTTCGCAACGCGAGGTCCGGGGCGGTCCGGGGTAACTCTGGTCTGGGGCAACTCTGGATCGGGCCCACGAGGCGCGACTCTGAAGTTACCCCTGTTTGAGCAGGGACCGTCCCGGCATTCCTATAGTCCTACCACGCAATGTTCTTAGAACCCCCAAGTGTTCTAAGAACAACAACAATGTTCTTAGAACATAAACCCGATGTGATAAAAGGACGCTTCGCCACTGCTTGACCTGTCTGCCTGCCCCCAGCCCTGATGCTGCGCGAGGGTTGGACGCCCGACTTCTCCGGGATGACTGCGCTCCGGGCTATTTCCGGTCTGGGACCCCGCGGCGCGAATCTGTACAGCGAGCGGCTCGAAGAAGGAACACTTGCTTTTCAAAAGGGGGCTCGGTCGTTCCTCAGGCTTGCGTGCCTTCTGCGTCAGCTATTGTTTTATCGCTCCTTCTGCGCTAAAACTCCTTGGAAAAGCAGGGCCTCGCTCCTTACTTATCGTTCCTCAGGTCAGGCCGATGACTGCAATTGCCCCTGTCTGAATGCCCTGCGCACGGATGATGCGGGGCTCTGGCCGTCTGCAGCTTCGGGCGACCTTTTTTTTGGTGCGCGGCTCCGCGGGGGCCGCGGGGGGGCGAGCCCGCGCAGACGCGACAGCCGCTCTGCCACCGCTTCGCGCTCGGCGATCGGGAGACCCCGGTGGGCCCAGGCGATAGGCTGCTCTTCTGGACGCCCGAAATGGGTGCGCAAAGCATGGGCACGATGCCCAGCAACAAACGTTGTCCAACACCATCAGTGGCCGCTGTTGGGCACGCGGTCGTCTGTCTCAAATGGACAGGGCCCGCGGCGACGCTGACAGCGGATCCTGTCCAATATGAACAAGAACTGCTGTCGGTCTTTGTACACAACATTTCTGGTCAGAAACGTGCTAAAATCTCCGGTGACTGGTTCAGAATTTTCTGATTCGCGCGCGCGGGGCCGCCCCTGGGGGTCCCAGGCCGAAAAGTACCCCAGCAAGGTGCCGGCAAATCCGCCTCAGAGATGGTTTTGCTCCTGGGCGCCGCCTTCAGGGCCTCCCAGAAAGCCTCCAGAAGGGCCAGGATGCCCCGAAGAGGTCGCCAAGTCAATCACAGAGGGCTCCGAGACGCCACAAGATCGCTCCAAGACGCCCAAGACTGCCCCAAGACAGCTCGGTTCGGGGCTTGAGGTGCTCTGGCGTTTCTGCTGGTTCGCTGGTTCGAGGCGTTCTGGCGTTTTCGCCGGTTCGGGATTCGAGGTGCTCTGACGTTTCTGCTTGTTCGAACTTCGAGGTGCTCTAGGTGGAACTCCCTATGGGGCCGCGAAGCGCTGTGCTGGGTGGGGGGGACGCATGCGAACACCGCCACCGGGGCCTTAGGTGGAGCTCGCTACGGGGCCACAAAGCGCTGTGCTGGGTGGGGGAGACGCAGGCGAACACCGCCACTGGGGCCTTATGTGGAGCTCCTTATGGGGCCGCGAAGCGCTGTGCTGGGTGGGGGAGACGCATGCGAACACTGCGGACGAGGAAAGGAGAGGAAGGAAGGAAGAAACGCGGGGACCGTGTCCTCAAAACGAACACCCAACAATTCAGGATGGTTGGGAACAAATATTGGCACGCCCGACGAGGATACGGAATAAGCGGTTACGATGCCCAAGAACAACTGTTGTCAAAACCGACAAAGACCACTGTTAGAGGCCTCCTGGATGGGTTCCGAGTAGATGTGGTCGAAGGATTGCGCCGCATCGTCAATGCATCGCCGATGTATCGGCGACGCACGTCGGCGTGGGGAAAATCTGGCTCCACATCGAGCCGCATCGCCGATGCATCGGCGATGCGGCGCGAGCCTCCAACCCTATCTGCTCGGCCCATCTAGGAGGCCTAGAGCTATGGGGTGGGCGACCTTCTGTCCCACATCCGGAGGCGCGCAAACATGGACTAGGGATCCATGGATTGACGCGCGGTCGCCAAATCCATGGATCGGGGGAAGCGCCCTATCCAAAATGCAGCCAGTACCGCCTCGTTCGGCAGCGGAAATCCGCGATTTCCCATGGAAACAGGACCCGTCGCTATTCCACGCCCCCTTGATCCATGGTTGCGATCGCCTGACTGACACATGTCGGGCGTTGGCAGAACTGGGTTTAGTGGGACCTGGTTTAGTGATGGGTAATTGGGGACGCCCCCCCCGCCACGTTCCACTAACCGGAACTGCCGTCACCCGAAAAAACACCAACTACGGCAGACCTGGTTCAGTGAGTCTGGCAAATTTAAGGCTCCGGGGCCCTACCACTAACCGGGTCCCCTTACCTGGGGTCCTGGCTATACCCGCGACGCCGACAGCGAGTCCCCATCAATCTGGGCAGGGAGCTGCTGCCGGTGTGCTCCTCCCCGGTCCAAGTCCCTGGGGCAAGCGTTCCTGCCTGGAGGTGGGCCCTGGCATGCGAAAGATTTAAAAATGAGCTCCTCTCCTCCTCCTCGTGGTCCTCCTCCTCCTCCTCCTCCTCCTTCTCCTCCTCCTCCTCCCTACCCCTCCGACTCTACGACGAAACCAGCATCAAAACACATCGGACCGGGATGACGATCGAACAACACGCACCCATACCCATAGGGGGGACGGAGGAGGCTATGAAAGCGTGTTGTCGGATGGGGGTCCCTGCTCGAACGGGAGCTTCCCCCAGGGTCCGACAACTCGCACCCATACCCATAGCCAGTTCCCCTCCTCTCGACCCTCCTATGGGCATGGGTGTGAGTTGTTCGCTCGTCACGGGATGCATCGGGGATCTCTGAGATCTGACCATTCTGGAGAACGTATGGGGCGCCGCGGCCGTTCCAGAGCGCTCCCAAAGCTCTCTGAAAGCGCTCCGGAACGCTCAGAAGCGATGCATCCCAGTCCCAGGTCTGCCTGATCCTCCCCCTCCCAGGCCTGCCTGATCCTCCCTCCTCCCTCCTCCCCCCCCTCTCCCTCCCTCTCCTCCGCGGAGCGCAAGCGAGGCGCGAGAACTTTGTGGACTTCCTCCGCGTTGGGGTGCGAGGCCCAGTCTCCGAGTCCAAGCCGGTACCATGATGTCTGAGCCACGACTCGAGACCCGCGCAGCGGCAAAGCAGTTGCGAGACCATGGCGGATCCCTCGAGGTCCGCTCGCGCGCTCGCTCCTGCTCCTCCCTCTCCCTCCCTCCTTCTCCCCCCCCCCTCCCCCTCGCTCCCCAGACATTCGACGCCGTGAATTCTGTCGAAGCGTGGCCCCCCCCCAAAGGCCTGGACCCCTGCCCCGGAACCGCCTCCGCACCCCGGGCCGCTCCGGGTCGGTCCCGGGGCCCGGCGAGCCCCCCCGAGGCCGACAAGTTAGCCAACGCCCCCGTCGCGATTTCTTTCGACGAGGAGAGGATGTGAGGCGGAGCGACCAACTGCATAGGCGCTGACTGCGAGAGCTCTGCGCGGAGTCCTCGGTGGCACTGGGCCCTCCTCCCCGCCGCGCGGCGGAGGCGGCGCTGGAGGCGCCGACAGCAGTGAGAGCCAGCGCCGATCCGGGAGGCCCGCGCGGCGGCTGGTGCTCGCGCAGTTTTTTTTGTCTGCGAGAGGTTCGCTCGCTCGCTCTCCTTCCTGCTCCACGGCCCAGGAGGGCCCAGAACCGAGTCGATGAGTCGGATCGGCGATCGAACTTACTCGGATCGGCGGAAATCGGCAGCCGCCTCGGGAGGAACACGGATCGGCGGAAGTCGGCAGGCCTGGCAAGTCTTCCACTCAGAGACTGGAGCCCAGGAGCCCGAAGCCGAATCGAATCGCCAACGATCGAAGTCGAGAAGGAGTCGAAGCCGAAGTGGAAGAGGAGCCGAGGTCGAAGCGGAGCCGAGAAGTCGATCGAGGTCGGACTGCATCGCAGCCGATCGACAGCGAGATCGAAGCGAACCCAATCGACCCGGAGGAGTCGACAACGAACCCCGCCGCCCCTCCCATGCTGCCCAGAGGCTGCCCGCGCCCCCACCCTGGCGGCAGAAGAGAGAACGCCCCTTTTGGCTCTCCGGGTCACACCTCCGCAGGGTTCCAAGACGGGGGCTTGTGGGGAGGGGGTTTTCCAAGAGGGGTCCCCCAGGGGCTTCGCACTCCCAGTTTTGACGAGGTTCCGAGGCCCCCCTGGGGGGCTCTCTGGAAAACCCCCTCCCCCAAAAAGCCTCCTTTCGGCGGTGGATTAGTAAACCTCCCCTTAGTGCAAACGGCCTGGGACCGAACCCGACACTTGGACCCGCAAACATGACGGCCGCGGCGCCCTCTCGCGAACCGAAAACGGCCAATTCCTGAATCGACGAGTCAGGGTAGGAGGTCTGTCCACCCATATTTTCTTATATTTTCTCATATTTTCTGGGTTTCTGTCTCCCCCCCCCACTTCCCATATTTTCCCATATTTTCTGGGGAATCGAGGATTGATTGTGTCTGTGTTTTTTCCTCTCCTGAACTTAACCCTCTGCGCCTCCGATCCTTTGGAACCCTCCGGTGCCTCGGGCCTCCAGCCGCCGCGTGGGGACGACTCGGGCCCCCCCCCCCTTCCATGGGGCGCGCGCGGTGGGCCCGCGCCTGCTGGAGCGCACCCCCCCCCCCCCCGAGGCCTGGGGACGCTCGGAGGGCCAGCGACAGCGCCCGAGCACCCTGAGCCTCGAATCCCTTTCCCTTGTCGCGCAGAGCAGCGAGGGCGTCGAGGGCGGCGCTGGAGGCGCCGCCAGGGGCATCCTGCCAGCGCTCCAGGAAGTCCGTGCGGGCCTCCGGACGTGTGTGCTGTGCAGGTTGCTCAGCTTCAAGAGGCCCCCCTCGCTCGCTCGCTCTTCCTCCCTCCCTCCTCCCTTTCCCTCCCTCCTCCACGTCCCGCCCCCACGGGGAGAGAACACTTCATGAGAATTCGCGCAGGGCTCAGGCCCAAAGTTCTCAGTCGAGCTGAGCCTGACCAGAGGTAGCAACTAGGGGCAATCCTAAGTGAGGTTGCGGCGGATTTCGGATCCTATCGCCACGCGATCAGGCAGAGCCTCCAGAGCCTCCCCCTCCCTCCTCCCCCTCCTCAACCTCCCCCCCTCCCTCCAGCCTCCTCCCCATCTAAGGGACTCCTCCCCCACAACCTCCCCCGCCTCCTCCCTCCCCCCCGACCTCCCCCCTCAAGCTCCCCCCTCTCAGGGCCTCCTCCCCCCCAACTTCCCCTGCCTCCTTGCCCCGAACCTCCCCCCCCCGACCTCCCACCCCGAACCCCCCCCCTTTCAGAGCCCCCGCCCCTCCAACCTCCCCGCGGCGGCGGCTGCGTCTGCGGCGGCGGCGGCGTCGCGGTCGTCGTCGTCGTCGTCGTCGTCGTCGTCGTCGTCGGTCATCGTCGTCCCCCATCGTCTCCATCGTCGTCGTCCGTCGTCGTCTTCGTTGTCGTCGTCGTCGTGGCGGTGGTGGTGGTGGCTGTCGTCGTCGTCCTACTCGCCGTCGCCGTCGCTTTTGACGCTCTCGTCGTCGTCGTCGTCGTCGTCGTCGGCCATCGTCGTCGCCCATCGTCTCCATCGTCGTTGTCATCGTCTTCATCGTCGTCGTCGCGGTCGTGGTCGTGGTCGTGGTCGTCGTCGTCCGCGTCAGACACGGAGGAGGAGGAGGAGGAGGAGGAGGAGGAGGAAGGAGGAGGGAGGAGGAGGAGGAAGGAGGAGGAGGAGGGAGGAGGAGGAAGGAGGAGGAGGAGGAGGAGGAGGAGGAGGAGGAGGAGGAGGATGAGGAGGAGGAGGAGGAGGAGGAAGGCGGAGGAGGAAGGAGGAGGAGGAAGGAGGAGGGCCGCCCTCGGGCCGCGCGTAAGACACGCGCGCGCGGCGGGCGCCTCGGGGCCCTTGCCGCTCCGGGCCAGGCGCTCCAGCTCCTGGGCGGGCAGCGGGCAGGCCCGCCTAACACGAGGCAGACCTAAGACGAGCAGTGGGCAGGCACACCTAAGAGGAGGAGGAGGAGGAGGAGGAGGAGGAGGAGGAGGAGGAGGAGGAGGAGGAGGAGGAGGGGGAGGAGGAGGAGGAGGAGGAGGAGGAGGAGGAGGAGGAGGAGGAGGAGAAGGAGAAGGAGGAGGAGGAGGAGGAAAGGTGTGGGCCCAGGAGTCATCAACGATGTTGGAATTAACCCTCCCTCCAAGCTCCCTCTCCATAGGCCCCTAGAAAGGTTCATTTCCATTGGGGGAGCTGCCTCGTTGGAAGACAACCGTTTGAAGACCTTGAAGTATGTCAAAACCTTGCCCCAAAAGAACCCCAGGAGGGCCTCAGAGGACCCCAAGAGAGCCCGAAAATAGTTCGAAGAGACCTCCGAAAACCTCTCACAACAACACCTCCACTCGCCTGGCGAACTGTTTCCAAGAGGGCATCAGGAGACCCCAAAATGGCTCAATATAGCTCACGATGGGTCAAGATATGTCAAGATCGCCTCCCGCATGATCGTCTCAACTCGCCTGGGTATCGGTTTTGGATGGGCTGGTGGGGATACTTTTTTCGGTCGCGTCCACCAGCGAAGGCGCTAGCGGAGTCAGAAGCGCTACGGGTCACGAAAGCGGCCTGCTGGTGGGGATACGCGAAGCGTCAAACAGAGTTTCTCTTCTAGCCCGTCGGTTCGTATAACTCTGATATATGTGTGCAGAGCTTGTAGGCTGTGAAGCTCTCTAGCCCTTCACTGGGGCTTGTTCTCCACTCATATTGTTTCATGCCCCTCTGGGACCAAGAAATATGGGAGCCGCTTTGATTCATCCTCATGTCCTCCCCCTCCGTTCTCCCTCCTTCTCCTCTTCCTCATCCTTGCCGTCGCTCGGACGTCCTTTCCCCGCGCATGTTTCTGCTACGTGCCTGTGTTTTTCTCGCAGGATGATCCAGGATTGTAGTCGGCACTCGCCAGTATCATCTAGGGGGGTGGTCGCGGACGATCTGGTGACAACAAGCTGCCCCCGCCACTCTTGGGGGGGGTATGGGGGAGCATCCTGGATTCCAGGATGCTCCTCGATGGTCCCCGCCAAGGAACCATGCACATGTCCGAGCGATGCCAAGCATCCAGGAGGGGACTGGCTCAGCGGGAGGAGGCGCCGACCTGGCATCGGCGATGCCTCGCCGACAGATCGGCGGTGTGCCCCGGCGGGGAGACGCCGAATGCTCCCGGGCGGCCCTCCTCCTCCTCCTCCTCCTCCTCCTCCTCCTCCTCCTCCTCCTCCTCCTCCTCCTCCCCCTCCTCCCCCTCCTCCGCCTCCGCCTCCTCCGCCTCCTCCTCCTCCTCCTCCTCCTCCTGGGCGCGTCCGGGCGGCAAATTTGAGGTCGACGCCTCCGCTGGCCCAGTCCCGCTCTGACCCCCTGGGAGAGCGGCCTCCGGAGGCTCACATCCGGGGGCGCCCCGGAGGGGGGCGTCCAAGGAAGAGTCTGCAGATCAGGACCCGAGGCATGTGCACGGCGCCAGAGGGGGCCCAGGGACGTCTTCAGATAAGAGAGGTGGCCATGAAGCCCATGGAGATCTCATGGCCACACCCATGATATCCATCCCTCCCCAGCCATCACCCCCTTCCTGGCAGCCCTGGATATTTTGAGGAATCCGCCGACCCCAGAGGCGTGTGAGACTCAACTGTTCACCCGTTGACGAATTCCACCACGTCTGATCTCCACCACGTCTCCCCCCCACCACGCCTTGGCATCCTCACCCCAGAGACGTCGATTGTTAGGCCTCCACACGACAACTTCTGGCCCGAATCTGACCCACACCCGCCACCACGATTCCACCACGCCCTGGCACCCCCACCCCACCACGGGAGCTGTTTTCTGGGGACACCCCATACGACAACTTCTGGCCCGAAACTCACAGACACTTCCCACCGCGTCCCCACAACGCCCCGGCACGCCCACCCCACGCGACCTCAGTTCTTGGGACCCCCCACATGACAATTTCTGACCCGAAACTTACTGACACCCCCCGCCGCGCTACCCACCGCGCCCCGGCAACCCCACCCCACGCGAGCTCAGTTCCTGGGACCCCCCACGCGACAATTTCTGGCCAAAAACTTTCCGACACGTCCCACCGCGCCCCCACCACGTCTGGCCATCCCCACCCTCTGTGGGCTCAGTTCTTGGGACCCTCGCGACAAACTTGCCGACACCTACCACCGCGCGAGCTCAACTCTTGGGACCCCCCATACGACAATTTCGGACCCGAAATTGCCGACACCCCCCACCGCGCCCCCACCACGTCCTGGCACCCCCACCCCACGCGAGCTCTATTTGTGGGAACACCCACGCGACAATTTCTGGCCCGATGCTTACCAACACCCCCCACCGCGCCCCAACCACGTTCCGGCCCCCCCACCCAAAGCGAGCTCAGTTCTTGGAGCCCCCCGCACAACAATTTCTGGCCGCAAAATTACCGACGCCCCCCACCGCGCCCCCACCACGTCCCGGCACCCCAACATCACGCGAGTTCACTATTGGGGACCCCCCACGCGACAACTTCTGGCCCGGAACTTACGGACGCCCGCCGCGCCCCCACCACGTCCCGGCACCCCCACCCCACGCGAGCTCAATTTTTGGACCTCTCACACGACAACATGACAATTTCTGGTCTGAAACTTGCCGACACCACCCACCGCGCCCCCCACCACGTCCCGGCACACCCACCCCACGCGAACCCAATTCCTGGGAATCCTGGGAACCCCACGCAAGAATTTGTGGCCCGAATCTTACCGACACCTCCCGCCGCGCCCCCACTACGCCCCGGCAGCCCCGCCCCACGCGAGCTCAATTTGGCCCCCGCCACGCACAACCATTTCTGGACCGAAGCGTACCGACACCCCCCACCGCGCCACCACCATGTTCTGGCACCCCAAACCCACGCGAGCTCAGTTCTTGGGACCCCCCAAATGACAAGTTTAATAATTTTTAGCCCCAAACTTACCACACCCCCCACCTCGCCCCCGCCACGTCCCCGCACGCCCACCCCACGCGAGCTCAGCTCTTGGGACCCCCCACGCGACAATTTCTGGCCCGAAAATTACAAACGCCTCCCACCGCGCCCCCACCTCGTCCTGGCACCCACACCCCAAGCGACCTCAATTCTTGGGACCCCCCGCGCGACAACTTCTGGTGTATAACTTGCCGACCCCTCCCATCCCCCACCACGTCCCGGCACACCCGCCCCACGCGAGCTCAAATTGGGACCCCCTACGCGACAATTTCGGGCCCGAAACCTACCCACGCCCCCCACCGCGTCCCCACCACGTCCCGGCTCCTCCACCCCATGCGAAATCACTATTTGGTGCCCCTCACGCGACAATTTCTGACCCGAAACTTACCGACGCCCCCCACCAGGCCCCCACCACGTCCCGGCACCCCCACCCCACGCGAGCTCAATTTTGGGGACCCCCCGCCCACGACAACATGACAAAGCTGGTATGAAACTTTCCAACACCTCCCACCGCGCCCCCACCACGTCCGGGACCCCTACCCCGCGCAAACTCAGTTCTTGGGGCCCTTCACGCGACAATTTCGGGCCCGAACCTTACCGACGCCCCCCACCGCGCCTCACCACGTCCGGCACCCCACCCACGCGAGTCAGTACTTGCAAGAACCCCCACACGACAATTTCTGGCCCAAACTTACCGGCCCCCACCTCGCCCCCACCACGTCCCGGCACCCCCACCCCGTGCCACTTGAGTTTTGGGGACCCTCCACGCGATAATTCCTGGCGCGAAACTTACCGACACCCCCCACCGCGCCTCCACCACGTTTCGGCACCCCCACCCCACGCGAGCTCAGTTCTTCTGAAAATCTTGCAAATGACAATTTCTGATCCGAAGTTGAACGACGCCCCCCACCGCGCCTCCATCACGTTCCGGCACCCCCACCCCACGCGAGCGCAGTTCTTGGAACCCCCTACACGATTATTACTGGCGTCGAACTTACCTACACCCCCTACCGCGCCCCCACCACGCCCCGGCACCCCCACCCACGCGAGCTCAATTCTTGGGACCCCCACGCGACAATTTCTGGTCTGAAACTTACTGACACCCCCCACCGCGCCCCCCACCACGTCCTGGTACCCGCACCCCACGCCACCTCAGTTCCTGGGCCCCCCACGCGACAATTTCCGGATTCCCACCACGTCCTGGCACCTTCACCCGACGCCACCTCACTTCGTGGGACCCCCCACGCGACAATTTCTGGCTGGAAACATATACCGACACCACGGTGCATCGCGCCCCCCACCACGCCCCGGCACCCCCACACCACGCGAGCTCAGTTCTTGGGACCCCCCACACGACAATTTCTGGCCACAAACTTACTGACACCCCCCACCGCGCCCCCACCACGTCCCGACATCACCACCCCACGCGAGCTCAATGATTGGAGCCCGCCACACGACATTTATAGTTTGACATTTGCCCACACGCCCCACCGCGCCCCCACCACGTCCCGGCACCCCCGCCCCACGCGAGCTCAGTTCTTGGGATCCCCTCAACAACAACAATTTCTGGCCCGAAACTCACCGACACCCCTCACCTCGCCCCCACCACGTCTCGGCACACCCACCCCGCGCGAGCTCAGTTCTTGGGACCGTCCCCACGACCATGTCTGGCCCGAAGCTTGCTGACACCCCCCTCCGCGCTTCCACCATGTCCCGGCACCCCAATACCACGCAAGCTCAGTTGTCAGGACCCCCGCATGCCAATTTCTGGCCCGAAACTGCCCGACGCCCCACGTCCCGGCACCCCCCACCCCACGCGAGCGCAATTCTTGGGACCCCCCATGCGACAATTTCTGGCCCGAACTTTACCGACACCCCCCACCGCGCCCCGACCACGCCCCGGCACCCCCACCTCACGCGAGCTCAGTTCTTGGGACCCCCCACGCAACAATTTCTGGTCCTAAACTGACTGACGCTCCCTACCGCGCCCCCCCCAAGTCACGGCAGCCCCACCCCACGCGAGCTCAATTATTGGGACCCCCCACGCGACAATTTCAGGCCGCGCCCCCACCACGTCGCGGCATTCCCACCCCTCGCGGCCTCAGTTCTTGGGACCGCCCACGCGACCATTTATGGCCAGAAACGTAATTACCGACACCCCCCACCGCGCCTCCACCCCGTTCCGGCCCCCCCACCCCACGCGAGTTCGATTCTTCTGCCCCCCATGCGACAATTTCTGGCCCGAAACTTACCTACACCCCCCACCGCGCTCCCACCACCTTCCGGCACCCCCACCCTACGCCGCGTCAGTTTTGGCCCCCCCCACACGACAACTGCTGGCCCAAAACTTACCTACACCCCCCACCGCGCCCCCACCACGCCCCGGCACCCCCACGCCACGCGAGCTGAGTTTGGGGGCCCCCCACACAACAATTTCTTGCCCAAACTTGCCGACACCCTGCACCGCGCCCCCACCACGTCCTGGCACACGCACCCCCACGAGAGCTCCATTATTGGGAACCCCCACGCGACGATCCGTGCCCGAAAATTACCGACACCCCCCACCGCGCCCCCACCACGTCATGGCACCCCCACCCAACGCGAGCTCAATTCTTAGGACCCCCCCACGCGACAGTTTCTGGCCCGAAACTGACCGACACCCCCTACAGTGCCGACACCACGTCCCGGCACCCCCACCCCACGCCACCTCACACGCCACCTCTGTTCTGGGACCACACTGCAGCCATTTCTGGTCCGAAACTTACCGACACCGCCCGCCGCGCCTCCACCACGTTCCGGCACCCCCACCTCACGCGAGCCCAATTTTTGGGACCCCCCCCACGACAATTTCTGGCCCCGAACTTACCGACACCCCCCACCGCGCCCCCACCACGTCCCGGCACACCCACCCCGCGCGAGCTCAGTTCTTGGGACCCCCCGCGCCAGAAGTTCTGGCCCCAAACTGACTGACACCCCCCTACCGCGCCTCCACCAAGACACGGCAGCCCCACTCCACGCGAGCTCAGATCTTGAGACCCCCACGCGACAATTTCTGGCCCCAAACTCACCGACGGCTTCCACCGCGCCCCCACCGCGCCCCGGCACCCACACCCCACGCGAGCTCAGTTCTTGGGAGCCCCCACGCGACAATGTCTGGCCCCACATTGGTTACCACCCCCCATAGCGGCAGCCCCACCCCTACGCGACCTCAGTTCTTGGGACCCCCCACGCGACAATTTCTGGCCCCCCGAACTGACCGACACCTCGCACCGCGCCCCCACCAAGTCCCGGCACCCCCACCCCACGCGAGCTCGGTTCTCGGGACCCCCCACCTCGCACCGCCGCCCCTACCAACTCACGGCAGCCCCACCCCACGCGAGCTCAATTTTTGCCCCCCCCCCCCACACGCGACAATGCCGGGTCCGACACTTACGGGCACCCCCCACCACGCCCCACCACGTCCCGGCACCCCCGCGATCTCAAATCTTGGGCCCCCCCACGCGACCATTTCTGCCCCGAAACTCACCGACCCCCCCAAAGCGCCTCCACCACGGTCGGGCACCCCCCTCCACGCGAGCTCAGATCATGGGGCCGCCCACCGCGCCCCCGCCGCGTCCTGGCACCGCGACCTCAGTTATTGGGACCCCCCACGCGACCACCATTTCTGGCCCAAAACTTACCGACTGCCTCCACCGCGCCTCCACCACGTTCCTGCAGCCCCAACCCACGCGAGCTCAGTACTTGGGACCCCCCACATGACCATTTCTGGCCCGAAAGTTACCAAGACCCCCCACCGCGCCCCCACCACGTCCCGGCACACCCACCCCACGCGAGCCACGTGGACATCGGGTCCCAAGGCCATCACGCATCGACGTGGCTCGGAACATGCTTCAAACAGGTGAGGTCTATTGCTCCAGGGGAGGGGAAAATACCGATGCCGCTACCCTCGCCTCGCTTTCTCGCCTCTTGGATGCGACACAATGATCCACCACATTGTCCCCTGGCACGTAGAAGCGAGTTCAAGCTACCCTCTGTTTGTCACAGATACTCATCTTAAGAAAAACAACCTTTTGACCCCTTTCTTACACAGATCCTGTCAGGTTGGGAACAACTCCCTTCCCAAATGGTTTGTTGACTGCGGATCTGCCAGCTCGTCTGGGGTCGGCGGCAGAGGCGGCAATCTTTATATAAGAAGGCCGACAAAAGGCCTAGCAATTTGGCCGTCGCACGGGCCGCGTCCCGGAAGCGGGCGGCGACCACCTGCCTGGACGCCTCCGTGACGTGGATCACCTGGCGGGGAGGGCCTCTCTGTCCGGCATTCGTTTGCAGGCGCTGGGGACGTCTCGCCTAGAAGGCAACTCCTGGGAAGTCCTCAATCGAACGACAAATTGCTATGAAGCCCGATTAAGGGGCCATTATGCTGGATTCGGCCGGGTTAAGCAGAAAAGATGTTTAAGCCGGACTAAGCAGACTTTGCTGGGATTGAGCAAGATTGGATGGTCTGATGCTGGATTCGATCAAATTCGACCGCGGATGCACCAACGCCGATGCTTAATTTCACCTCCCAAGGATTGCATCCTAACTCTCGCGGGACGCGCCGGCAGTCCTGGCCTAACCGGATCGACCCCTGCCATCGTCAAGGCAAATGCACGAACAAAACGATTACGGATGGTGGATGCCGCGAAGACCTCGGCGTTGGTTTCTGACGCCGCGTGGACCCTTCTGGAACAAAAACGCCTCAAACGTAAGCTGTTGGCGCTCTGGGCGAATTTCTTGGGTCCGCGCGGGGCCCCCATTGCAATTTTGTCTGATTCGACTCAACGTGAACGACCGCGGCTTTCCGATATCAGACAAGCGCGCTCCACTACTCGCCAAGTATCTACTCGCAAATGGCCTGGATCCGCCGCGCCGGATCTACGATACATATATATATATATATATATATTACACATCGATGCAGACAGAATTATCTTTTTCGGACGTTTGCGAGTAGGCACTTTGTGAGTAGTGGAACGCGCTCGGTGAGATACAGCAGATCGTTCAATACTGGGCGACTCCATGCCCTTGTCCTCTTCCTCCCCTTCGCTCCTCATCTTCCTCTCCTCGCTCCTCCTCCTCATCGCTCCTCCTCTTCCTCCTCTTCCTCGCTCCTCATCTCCCTCTCCTCGCTCCTCCCTCCTTCTCCTCATCGCTCCTCCTCCTCCTCCCTGGCTGGCTGCAGCAGGATCCCCTTCTAACCAGGTGGGATGCCCGCGATCTTCTCACCGAGACGTCGCCGCGTCCCTGCGCCAGCGAGCCCCTGTCTCCCTCGCGGACTTCTCCAGCCGGCGCTGAACATTATTCTCTCTCTCTCTCTCTCTGTCCCTTCCAAGGCGACGGCTCGCTCCGCGCACCTGAGGGGCAACGATTGGGGGGGGGACTGGCATAAGATTAGGTCGGGCATGTCCTCCTACAGGCGGGTCTTGGAAGAAAACTTACGAATTTAAAACACAGTTGTGTGAAAGAAAAAACGTCCACATACTATTATTTGACCATTCTTGAATGTTCCTCCTGTTGAAGGACATGCCCGACTTAAGCATAGGGGGGGATGCATCAACCTGGAATCGGGGATGCATCGCCGATGGATCGGCGATAGGCCCACGATAGTGAATCTGCACCTTCCTGTGCAAGTTGGGGCTAGTTATCGGCCCCCTACCGGCGATCAGTGGGCGACTGGGGGGCGATGAATCCCCCCTATGCCTATCCCCTCCTATCGTTGCCCCCGAACGCCAGCGAAGCAATGTGGGGAGTGGGGGCCAGCGCTCACCCAGGAGATCCGGAAACCTATGAAGCCCTGTGTGTGGATGCCGCTTCCCCACCCAGTTGGGGCTGCTAGGCTGGAAGAGGTAAGCCCACACACCGCCTCGCACACCCTGCATGCCGTGGCCGCCTTGCACGAAATGTGCCGGTGCTCCCCGGGTATCCTGCCTAGTGTCCTCGGGTGGGGCTCGCTCGAAGCAGCAGCATGTGGCTCTCATCGGGGAAAAGACTACCCCCCCAAAACTCCGACGTCGTGCTTATCTCGACAAAGTGCACATCCGGAAGCGTTCACCCATTCCTCGGGACATCTCCTTTTTCCTGGAGCCCAAATGGTCCTCTTTTTTCCTGGAGCCCAAATGGCCCCGCAAGCCGAGTGTTGCTCAAAGCTTCCGTTCTGCTTTTCCCCACCATCCTGTGGTGTTAGGTTCTCGTTTTGACAAGACAGCGCCCCGCGTCCCCGCTCCTCCTCCCCCTCCTCGCTCCTCCCATCCCTTGCCTCTGCTCTCCGCATGCCCTCATCGTAGTCATGTGGGCGCATGCAGTTCCACCTCCATGTCGGCACACCCCTCATACGTCTCGTGGCTCCATACGGTGCTCCACCGAAGACCCCAGTGGCAAGGTGCGCCTGCAATTCCACCTCCACTTCGGCGCACCTCTCACACGTTTCGTGGCTCCAGTGTGCTCCACAGAAGGCCCCAATGGCAGGGTCCACATGCAGTACCACCCCCAATCCGGCGCACCCCTCACACTTGTTGTGGCAACACAGGGTGCTCCGCCGAAGGCCCCAATGACAGAGCCCGCATGTAGGTCCACCCCCAATCCGGCGCACCCCTCATACGTTTCGTGGCCCCATAAGGTGCTCCGCCGAAGGCCCCAGTGGCATGGCCCGCATGCAATTCCACCTCCATCTCGGCGCACCTCTCACACGTTTCGTGGTCCGTGGGGAGCTCCATCGGAAGCCCCAATGGCAAGGTCCGCATTAGGGAAACCCAAAGGTACCGATTACCGCTACCCCCCAGACCTCTCCGGGGGTGCAGGATTTCGCGGCGAATCCGGCGGTGGCGACGAGGGCCTCCCAGGAGGCCCAAGAAGGGGAAAATGTGTTAAAACAAGACAGTCCCAGCCAGAAATGTTCTTTAGAACATTTCGTGGGAACCACAAAAGGTTCTTAGAACATTATGTTCGGTATAGGGCTATAGGCAAGCCGGGACGCTTCGCCACTGCCTGACTTTTCCTCCTCCGAACCTCGGCGCACCCCTCACACGCTGAGGGGGTCTGGGCTCGCAGGGCGCCAACAAAGAGCACCGCCCCCCCCGCCCCCCCCTGCCCGAGCCGCGGCGTGGGCCCTGTCCGAGGCGGGGCCCCGGCCGTGGCGGCGAGGTCGCTCCTCGGGCGGTCCACGGCCAAAATCTGGCAACGCGGACACTTTCATAACGTTGCTCCCATCATAACCCGTGCGGGCGCGGCCGCAGGAAACCCAGCCCCGAAAGCCCGCGCGCGAGGTGCACCTGAGAGGAAGCCCGGAGCACCCCGAACGCAGCCGCTCCTTCCCCGGCTGCGGGAAGCCACCGCGCGGCGCGAGGAGCGAAGAAACCCAGGATACCCTGACGAAGCGCAGATGGTTTCTTGCTGCGTGCCCCCACTGTACGTACGGTCCACATCCCAGAAATCATTTCGAGCACCAAGAAGAGCGTCGAAGCACTGCCGAACGAGCGCATCGCCTTCCAGGGCCCGACGCCTGAGAACCCTCAAGTTTCGATGCTTTCTTGGTGCCCGAAGCTCTCTTTGGTGATCAAGGCTGAGAGGAGGAGGAGGAGGAGGAGGAGGAG
>CAUYUJ010019792.1:117969-127969 GCA_963575745.1 Prorocentrum cordatum
AGTCTGCTCGCGACCTGGGTGGTGGTGGTGCACACTGTTGTTCGAGCTTCTCCGATATGTAGTGTCGTGCCACGCTTCCGCATTTGTAGCAGTAGTAGCCTTGGTCACGTTTGTGCCATTCCATCTGGTGGGAGTGGTGGGCGCAGCGTCCTTTGAGTGTCAGGGGTGGCTTCTTTGCGGCTGTCGTGTTACTGCATGGCGAAAGTAACCACCACCTTGCTGTCGTGCTGCGTCGTCGTAAGGCTGACTGTGCGCAGGCTCTGCATCGCCAGCCTGTCGGAGTCGGTTGAACTTGATGCTGGCTCTGAGCCGCAAGTTCGTCGAGGGTGGGTGCTGGTGGTCTTCGTAGTTTGGTTTCTTTCCTTAGCTGTGCTCGTTCTTCCCAGCTCATTGGTGGTCGTCGTTCCATGCCGTCTAGGGTGGCTTGTGTGATGCGCTGTCTGACTAGGTTGCCAACTGCTCGTGCCCACTCGCAGCACCCGAGCTGTGCTGCTGGTAGTGCATGCTCCTCTGCTGCTGCGTCAGCTTGCTCGTCTGCTGCGCGGTTGCCGTGCCATGCCCATTCTGGGATGTCCCTTCGCCGAGCGTCTTCCCATTCGAGGTGGCTTTGCATATGTCGTATCGTGATGCAGTCGTCGCCTCCTCACCGTTGGCCGATGGCGTCCTTGACCAGCTTCCAGATGTCGCCGTTGCCGAAGTGGTACTTTTTGGTTATGTGCCGCTTGCGCCTCCAGCTCTTAAGCAATACCTCTGAATCTGTCCAGTAGGTGATGGGACCCGGCGAATCCCGTAAAACGCTGAGTAGTGCCCAAATCTCTGCTCGGTTGTTCGTCTGCCTTGGTCCTGGTAGCGGTCCTCACATAGTAGCTCGAATTGTCCATTCATGCATGCCCATCCCCATCCACAC
The DNA here is from genome assembly GCA_963575745.1 of Prorocentrum cordatum. Classification (NCBI taxonomy): domain Eukaryota; class Dinophyceae; order Prorocentrales; family Prorocentraceae; genus Prorocentrum; species Prorocentrum cordatum. The sequence continues at coordinate 118,877 of CAUYUJ010019792.1, forward strand.
CTTCGGTACCGTCGGTCTGCTGACATGGCCCCTCCGCTGCCGTCACCGCAGAAGTGTGGTGGTACACCGTCTGCGGTTAGTTGGCCGTGCTGGATGTCGCCGTCGCAAGTGTGGGATGGTTCCGTTGTGCATGGTGGAGGGCAAGTCATGGGTCGTGGCGTGATGCCTCTGGGCCAGAAGGCTGCGTTCGTCTCGATGCCTTATTTTGCCCGTTCTTTGGGGTGGTCGGTCCATTCGTAGATGATGTGCTGCCGTCTCTGCGGGCAGTCTCCCCAGATGCGGTGGCAATCGTCGCCAGGTGCTCCACATTCGCATAAGTTGGGCGTGCCGCAGGCGTCGGCGATGCGCTGCCGTGGCCATGTCCCAGCGCATGCGGCTGCCAAGAGTGCTCCGTGTCGTTGGTGCTTGCAGCGTCGGTCGAGGTGCTGGAGGTGGCTGATGAGGTCTTGCACGTCCGCGCCGTTCTCGAGGCCGCTGCCGTTGTGGTGCTTGCTGGCTTGCCTCCATTGCTGTAGCTCCACTTGGTTGGTCAAAGCGTCGATGACGTCGGTCGGGTCGCCGTGCGCGTCCTCCTCCCTGAGTAGCCATCCATCGCCTTGGGGGTCTATCCAGTAGTCGGCGCGCTGGGGGTCCCAGCCTAGGTCTCTCAACGTGATGATGAGTGCGGCGATAACGCCGCGTCTGCGTTGCCATCGTAGTCTTTGTGGTTGTTGCTGCAGTCGGGACTTTATCTGCGGCCAAACTCGTCGTATCCGCTGTCGGACCTCGTGGGGAGCCGTCCACATATCAAACCATGATGTAAGTTGGGCTTTGGTAATAGGTACTTCAGGGTCCGTCCCTTCCACTGCGATGGGGGTGGTTAGGCATCTGCCTGGCCAAGCTCGTCGTACGGCGCGTGCGTAGTGTCGTCGTGTTTGCGGTCTCTCGTTGGGCGGTGCTCCGGACGCTTTGGCGCCATACAAAATGGATGCCATGGCCCCTTGGGCTAGCACCCCTCGAACTCGGTGTCGTCTGGCTCTTCTGAAGCGGGTGCGTACCAATTTCATCCTGGCCCAGGCTTTCTTTTTGCGTGCGTGGTGTGTTCATCGTTGTGTGCTTGTGCGGCTGCCCCAGTCGATGCCGAGGTCGCGTCCTTCGGTGCTGCCGTCGATGTGGACGGTGTGGTTTGCCAGGCGTTTGATGATCTCTTTGGTGGCTTAGTGTCCTTCATGTGGGTGGTGATGATGGCCGATTTCGCTGCTACTTCCAGTCCTTGCTGTTGTAGTGCTTCGTGCAGCGTCTTGGTCGAGTCGACGGTGCCGCGAACCAGGGTATCCTTGGACCCGTACAGCTGGACTCCGATGTCATCGAACCATGTCCTGGGCTGGGTCTTCGTAAGTTTGCTGCTGTACTGGCGCATGACGAAGTAGACCAGTGCTCGTGCAACATTGTTCGAGTGTCGGGGGAGGAAGAGGGGGAAGAGAAGGAGGAGGAGGAGGAGGAGCAGGAGGAGTGATGAGGGGAAGGAGAAGGAGGAGGAGGAGGAAGGAGGAGGACGAGGTGGGGGGTAAGAGGAGAAGTAAGGAGGAGGAGGAGGGAGGAAGAGGAGGTGGGGGAGGAGGAGGGGAGGTGGACGAGAGGAGGAGGAGGAGGAGGAGGGGGAGAGGAGGACACCAAAAAGAAGGAGAGAAGGAGGGGGAGGAGGAGGGAGGTGGAAGGAGGAGGAGGAGGAGGAGGAGGAGGAGGAGGAGGAGGAGGAGGGGGAGGAGGTAGGATTCGGCCCACGTGGGGGTCGCGGTGGAGGAGAGGAGGTGGGGAGGAGGAGGAGGAGAGGAACGAGGGGGAGGAGGGGGAGGAGGGGAGGAGGTGGAGGAGGAGGAGGAGGAGGAGGAGGAGGAGAGGAGATGGGGAGGAGAAGGAGGAGGAGGAGGAGGAGGAGGAGGAGGAGGGAGGTGGAGGAGGAGGAGGGGGAGAAGGAGGAGGAGGAGGAGGAGGAGGGGGAGCAGGAGGAGGAGGAGGAGGAGGAGGAGGAGGAGGAGGGGGAGGTGGAGGAGGAGGAGGAGGGGGAGAAGGAGGAGGAGGAGGAGAAGGAGGAGGAGGAGGAGAAGGAGGAGGAGGACGCAGCGAGATCAGCGAGGCCACATTCGCTGCTTCACAAAAAAAGCGCACGAGCAAAGGGCTCGCCACCAGTGGCACATCGAGTCCCGTGCCGAGCAACCGAAGTGGCAAGGACGAGGTTTCAGGACGTGCATTATGTGGGACGCGATCCAGCCCGCGCAAAGCGTTCACCACGCACCACTGAGTGGCCAGGGGCAGCTGCGCGAGTTCGCGCCGCAGGGCTTGCCAGCGGAGCTCTAAATCGACTGGCACCTCGGATGCGGAGTCCAGCACTTTCAGCGCTTGCTTGGCAGTAATCGAAATGAAGGCGTCGGAGAACCAGGACGTAAAGAGAGAGCGAGCGACAACCGACTGAAGCCTAGGACGCTGACCGTCGCGTGCAGCTTGGGCGATCGCCTCGCGGCCAGCCCTGTGGGCGGAGCGCAAGCAGGCGGTCGAGATCTGTCGACGAGAGGAAATCTGGATGGGGCAGCCGCTGGCCATCGAGGTCAACATCTAACCAATGCTCTGCTGCCGCTGCTGCTGCTGCTGCTGCTGCTGCTGCTGCTGCTGTCAGAGGGACGGACTCAGGAATCCACGGCACCAGCTGGTCAAGGGGCCATGCAGACGGGCTGTTTCCGAGAGCGCATGTCAGCTCAGGACGCCACACCCCATCAACGGTGAAAGAGCAAAATCGCCAGGCCGCAGCGGCGACCCAAAGATCCGATATTGAGACTTGTCAGTACGGGGCCCCCAGAAGTCTCGACCCATTCCCCAGGACCAGCTTTTCGTCCTGAGTCGTTGTTTGACGGTCCCGGGGCCCGGCGAGGGCCTCTGGAGGCCGAAAACGGTGAAAAACCGTTTTGATTTTTCAATAGGCTGGATCTCTGGGGATGTAGGTGACGAGGGATGCGAGTTCTGCTGTCCCCCACGAGAGAAGGGAGCGGAAAGCGGCCAGCTTCAGGGACGCAGGGGGTAGCCGGCAGAAGGCAGACCCCTCTGCCGTGCAAAGACCTCGTGCCGCAGGATGCTGCGATCGACGGCAAAGCACGGAGCGAGATCTGACAGCATGGGCCTCGTCGGCGTGGCGGGCGTACATATCCGTGCATGGGCCCTGGAGGTCAGGGTCCGGGCCGCTGCTCCAGGGCCGGCTGGCTCTTCGCCCTGGCTCGCTTCCTGACGCTCTCGCGGCGAGGGCCCCCAGAGGCCGAAAACGGCCCAAACCCGCCCCTCCTCCCCCCTCTCCTCCTCTCTCCTCCTAACTCCTCCTCCTCTCCTCTCCTCCCTCCTCCTTTCCTCCTCTCCTCTCCTCCTCCTCCTTTCCTCTTCTCCTCCTCCCCTCCTCCCCTCCTCCTCTCATCCTCCTCCTCCTCCTCCTCATTCTGCTCTTCCTTCTCAACCTCCTCTCACCTCCTACTCCTCCTCCTCTCCTCCTCTCCTCCTCCTCTGCTTTCCTTCTCCTCCTCCACCTCCTCCACCTCCTCCTCCACCTCCTCCTCCTCCTCCAGAGCGCCGGATCTCAGGGCACACTGATTGCCATCGCAACGCCAGCGGCAGCCTGGAGCTGAACGCGCGCGTCCAGCACGGCTGGACAGCAGCCCGCCGCTGCCTGTGCGAGGGTGGCCGCATGGCTAGGGATTCCTAAGGCATCCTTAGGCAGCCTTAGGAATCCACAGGAATCCTTAGGAAACCTTAGGAATCCTTAGGAATCCTGATTCCTAGGGATTCCCAGGGATTCCTAAGGACTCCGAGGGAATCCTAAGGATTCCTAAGGATTCCTGAGGGCCCCGGTGCTTGCAGGCTGCGGCAGCAGCGGTCGCAGACCACTCAGGGTTAAGTCGGGCGCGCCCCCCCCTACAGGGGGATTTTCGAAGAAAAATAAAAAATACTCAAAACTATTCCAACATGGTCAGAATATATACAAAACTTATCCCGGCAAAGCAACCTAACAGCGATGTGTAGAAGCATATCTGGAAGCATTCCCCTTAAGATCTAGGTGAGAATCCAGTTGTAGAATTCTGCTGTTCTCGCAGTCGCAGCCTCAGCCTGCCTCAGCCACAGCCTCAGCCTCAGCCTGCCTCAGCCTCAGCCTCAGCCTGCCTCAGCCTCAGCCTGCATCAGCCTCAGCCTCAGCCTGCCTCAGCCGCAACTTGCCTCAGCCTCAGCCACAGCCTCAGCCTCAGCCTCAGCCTGCCTCAGCTTCAGCCTCAGCCTCAGCCTCGCTGCTCAGCCAGAGCCTCAGCCTGCCTCAGCCGCTAGCTGAAGATCAGCCCTCAGCCAACAGCCTCAGCATCAGCCTCAGCCTCGCCTCAGCTTCAGCTCAGCCTCAGGCCTCAGCCTGCCTCGGCTTGCATCTGGCCACAGGCTCAGGCCGGCCTCGGCTCAGCCTCGGCCTCAGCCTCAGCCTCAGCCTCCTCAGGCTCAGCCTCTGCCGCTCAGCCTCAGCCTGAATCAGCCTCAGCCTCAGCCTGCATCAGCCTCAGCTCAGCCTCCGCCTGAACTTTGCCTCAGCCTCAACCACAGCCTCCAGCCTACTGCCTGCCATCAGCTTCAGCTCAGCCTCAGCCTGCCTGGGCTTGCCATCGCCTCTGCTCAGCCTGCCTCAGGGCCTCAGGCCTCCGCCTCAGCCTGCCTCAGCCTCAGCCCAGCCTGCCTCAGGGGGGGCCTCAGCCTGCAGCAGCATCAGCATCTGCCTGCCTCAGCCGCAGCTGCTCAGCCTCAGCCACAGCCTCAGCCTCAGCCTCAGCCTGCCTCAGCTTCAGCCTCAGCCTCAGCCTGCCTCGGCTTGCCTCAGCCTCAGCCTCAGCCTGCTTGCCTCAGCCTCAGCCTCAGCCTGCCTCGGCCTCAGCCTCAGCCTCAGCCTCAGCCTCTCAGCCTCAGCCTGCATCAGCCTCAGCCTCAGCCTCAGCCTGCCTCAGGCTCAGTCTCAGCCTGCCTCAGCCTCAGCTTGCCTCAGCCTCAGCCTCACAGCTGGCTCCGGGCAATCAAAATGTAGTCTGGGAATGTTGTTCTGGGACACGAAGAACACGAAGTGGCCTACTGTTGGCTCCGGGCATTCAAAATGTGGCCCGGGAGTGGTGTTCTGGGAACACGAAGAACACGAAGTGGCCTACTGTTGGCTCCGGGCATTCAAAATGTGGCCCGGGAATGATGTTCTGGGAACACGAAGAACACGAAGTGGCCTACAGTTGGCTCCGGGCATTCAAAATCATGCCCAGGAATGGAGTTCTGGGAACTCGAAAACCACGAAGTGCGTTACTCTTTGCTTAAAACGAATTCCCCGGCATCCCCCCGGCATCCTCCCCCGGATCGCGCCCAGACCCCCCTGGGGCGTCATGATGCTCTCTTTTGACCCTAGAAGAAACCTACCAGTCTTCGCTGTTAGGTAAATCGTCCCAGACTATTTTTTGACGAGTTATTCCCCCCTGTAGAGGGACAGGCCCGACTCCAACTCAGGGGCGAGGGGGGCGAACAGAGCGCGGCGATCCTCGCCCTCGATCTGGGGCGAGCACGGTCCCCGCAGTGATGCAGGCCTGCTTCCCTGCAGCTGGAGCGCGAGGACGGCAGGCGAGAGCGAGAGCCCGACCCCGAGTGGCGCAGGAGCCGTGCCGGACGACGGCGCCTCCGCCGGAAGCACTGCAACGTCACCAGCACGCCCCGCGGCAAGGGGGGAGGACGAGGACGAGGACGAGGAGGAGGAGGAGGAGGAGGAGGAGGAGGAGGAGGAAGAGGAGGAGGAGGAGGAGGATAAACAACGAGGAGGAGGAGGAGGAGGAGGAGGAGGAGGAGGAGGAGGAGCAGGAGGAGCAGGAGGAGGAGGAGAAACGAGGAGGAGGAGAAGGCGGCGGAGAAGGAGGAGGAGGAGGAGCAGTCTACGGGAAATAGCGCGCGGATGTGACGACGCGGGGCGTCGACCGCGAGTACAGTCGGCCTTGATTGGACAGGACGCGCGAGAGGACACAGGACCCTTCCGAGGGCCACATCGCCACAGGAGTGCAAGAGGGCACGGGTCGCGAGGCACAAGACACAAGGGTGCCCTTAAGCTGGCAGGGTCGACCTACTAATCCGGGCCGACTGTACGCAGAGAGATCCACTCGGTGGGCATCCCTGTAAGACTCAGGAGCTGATGAGGCAAAAGTGCTCGCTGGTGGGCCCAGGCATCTCGCACAAAGCGTGCAGTCCATTCATTATATCCTCAGAAAGGCCATGAGCAAGCAGGGAGAAGAAGAGGAAGACCTTGGATAGGCTGGGAACCCCGACTTCGGATCCGCCGTACTTTGGTGGGTTTCGCAAGTAGGGCGGAAATCCCACCAGCCCTCTGGGCGTAGGTGGTTTAGAGAGTTTCCGCTTCCACCCCTCCTTCTTCCCCTTCGGGGAAGGGTTTACCCCTCCCCCTACCCCCTCCCCTGGACCTGGACGGGGAGCGCGGCGACGCGTTGGAGCGTCCAAGATGGCCTCGGCGAGGAAGTCAAAATCATTGATGTTACTAATGTTTTGGCTACAGTTTGGCCTCCTGGGGGGGGGGTGCTAATTGAGGACCCCCCCATTCTTTGATAGATCTCCTCCAACATGGCCCCAAGAAGCGCCCAGGAGGCCCCAAGAGGTCCCAAGATGGCCCCAAGATGGCCCCAGGAGGCCCCCAGGAGGCCCCCAAGAGACCCCCAAGAGGCCCCAAGAGACCCCCAAGATGCCCCAAGAGGCCCCACGAGATACGCAAGAGGCCCCCAGGATCGCCAAGAGGCCCCAAAGACGGCCCAAGAGGCCCCCAAGCTCGCCATTGTCCTCCTCCTCCTCCTCCTCCTCTTTTTCTTCCTCCTCCTCCTCCTCCTCCTCCTCCTCCTCCTCCTTCTCCTTCTCCTCCTTCTCGTCCTCCGTCCTCGCCCTCCTCCATCTCCTCCTCATCTTCCTCCTCCTCCTCCTCCTCCCCCTCCTCCTCCTGTTTCTCCTCCTGATCCTCCTCTTCCTTCTCCTACTCCGACGACGACGACTCCTACTACTACATCCTCCCCCCATTGGGGCATATGGCGGCTTACCCCGCCCTTTGTTGTTCTGCATGCTCCCCCGCTTCCCTCATCACCTCCACTCCCCTGGGGCTCATTTCTGGACGGGCTGGTGGGGATACTTTTTTTTACAGCCGCAGGCGCTGGTGGGGATACGCGAAGCGTTTAGAATTTCCGCCCTGCTTGTTGAGCTCATTTGATACCGATTTCCGCCTTACTTTGCCGTCGCTGTTTTCGCCACACCTCTGCGGAAGTATCCGCGCTATCTCTTCCTGAGGTCGACATTTCCGCCAGACTTTTTCGCATCGTCTGGGGTGCACTTACGATTCAATTCCAAGTCGGAAAGTCAACCAAAGTACGGCGGATGCGAAGTCAGGGAAATGCGGCCCGCATGTCGAAAGATAGACACATCGGCCGGTGATCCGGGAAATGTAAGACTTAGCGGGCCCCAAGGCCGATTGCGACGATGTTGGTCGTAAGCCGGCGCCCAGGAACGAAGCCCTGCTGCACGGGGTCCGCGCGTTCCTTGGCCAAGGGAGGAGGAGGAAGAGGAGGCGGAGGAAGAGGAGGAGGAAAGAAGGGGTTTTACAACGCTGCAGCTCCACGGCCTCAGTTTTCCCAGAGGAAGGAGGAAAGGAAGAGGAGGAGGAGGAGGAGGAGGAGGAGGAGGAGGAGGAGGAGGAGGAGGAGGAGGAGGAGGAAGAGCAGCATCATCATCATCATCATCATCATCATCATCATCATCATCAGCAGCAGCAGCAGCAGCAGCATCAGGAGGTGGAGCAAGAGGAAAAGGAGGGGCAGGAGGAGCAGGTGGCGAAGAGATTGGGAGGAGGGAGGCGGGAGGCGGAGGAGGGAGGAGGCGGGAGGAATGAGCGAGGGGAGGACAAGGGATGAGGAGAAGGCAAGGAGGAGGAGGAGGAGGAGGAGGAGGAGGAGGAGGACGACGACGACGAGGACAAGGAGGACAAGGAGGAGGAGTACGAGGAGGACGACGACGACGCCGACGACGAGGCAGGTTGCCGAAGAGCCTCTTGCGGATGGCGTCGCGGTCGGCCTTCGGCAGTGCCGCGGGGGGCCCGTTCGTGATCGCGCCCTTGGCCGCGCCCTTCCCCTTGCCGCCGACCTGGGGGCGCCCACCAGCTCGAGGAGGGGGAGGAGGAGGAGGTGTGTGTAGTGAGAGGAGGAGGAGGAGGAGGAGGAGAAGGGGAGGAGAGGAGGAGGAGGAGGGGGAGCAGGAGGAGGAGGAGGAGGAAGAGGAGGAAGACGAGGTGAGAGGGGCTCTGGCTGTGGAGGGGGGCGAGGGAGGAGGAGGAGGAGGAGGAGGACGACGAGAACGTCTCCTGGTCCTTCCTCCTCCTCCTCATCTTCCTCATCCTCCCGCTCCCTCTCCTCGTCGCCCTCCCCCCCCTCCTCATTCTACTCCTTCCCCCTCATCATCATCGCCCCTCGCCCTCCGCGTCCTTCCTCATCCTCTCCCTCGTTATCCACCTGCTCATTTTCATCCTGTGTCTCCTCCCGCTTCTCCTCCTCCTCCTCCTCCTCACCTCACCTCTCCTCCAGCTTCTCCTCCTTCTCCTCCTCCTCCTCCTCCACCTTCTCCTCCTTCTCCTCCTCCTCTTCCCCCTCTTCCTCCTCCTTCTCCTCCTCCGCCTCTGATTCCTCCTCCTCCTGCTCCTCCTCCTCATCATAAGCGTCATCATCAGCATCAGCATCAGCATCAGCATCATAATCATCAGCATCAGCATCAGCATCAGCCGTGTCAGCATCATCAGCATCATCAGCAGCAGCATCATCAGCATCGTCATCCTCCTCATCAGCATCAGCAACATCATAATCATCAGCATCATCATTGGAGACAGCAGCATAATCATCAGCTGCAGCAGCAGCATCAGCCTCAACATCAGCACGACCACCATCATTATCAGCAGCATCATCACTATCATCATCATCATCATCATCATCATCATCAGCATCATCATCATCATCATCATCATCATCATCATCATCATCAGCA
>CAUYUJ010019792.1:132969-150418 GCA_963575745.1 Prorocentrum cordatum
TGATGATGAGGATGAGGAGAAGGAGAAGGAGAAGGAGGAGGAGGAGGAGGAGGAGGAGGAGGAAGAGGAGACGGCGAACGCAGTAGGAGAAATACGAGGAGGGAGGGAGGGGAGTGGAGAAGGTGGAGCATAAGGAGCAAGAAGAGAAGGAGGACGGCGAGCGGGAAGAGGAGGAGGAAGATGAGGAGTAGGAGGAGGAGGAGGAGGAGGAAGGAGGAAAAGGAAGAGAAACTGGATGTGTCAGAAGGCTGCATTCTCCCACCTCCTCCTGCTCCCTTTCTTATCGCATTACTGTTTCTCTTCATCCTCCTCCATCATCCGTCGACTGCCCCTCTTTATCCGCTTGCTTACCCGCGCTTTCTCACTCTCCCCTGCTCTTTTGCATCCTCGTCGTCCTCGTCATTGCCCCCCCCCCCTGCTTCTTTGAGAATAACGGCCATCGCGCGCCTGGCTGCGGCCGTGACGTGGATCACCTGCTGCCCCTTCGCGTCCATCTGGAGTTCCAGCTCGCCACCGATGCGCCTCTCTCGCCGTTGTCGTCAGCGTCGTCGTCGTCGTCGTCGTCGTCGCCGCCGCCGCCGCAGCCGCCGACGACGTCGTCGTCGTCTTTGCGTCGCCGTATTCGTATGTTGTCGTCGTAGCCGTCGTTGTCGCTGTTGTGGTCGTCGCCATGGTCGTCGTCGTGGTCGCGGCCACCACCGCCGCCGCTATCACAGTTCCCTTCCTCCTCCGCCGTCATCCCTCCTCTCCCCTCCTGCGCCTCCTATTCCCTCCCCCCCCCCTTCCCCCGCTCCACGCGCCTCCCTCCCTCCCTCCTCCCTGCGCCATCCCTCCTTCCCAAGGCGCCTGGACCACGAGCACGAGCCGCTGCAGGCCCGCACGGGCAAGCCCAGGACGCACGCGCACCGACGACGGGCCCCGGCAGCTCGGCACAGAGAGAGGCGCGCCGGAAGCTCGTCCAGCCCAGGGCGCCCAAGCCGCCGCCCTTCCCCGCCAGCCGACGCGCCGCTGCCAGAGCAGGCGCGGGCGAGCAGCGGGCGAAGAGGAGGCCTTGGGCGTGGCTTAATGGGGGGGTCACACATGGGGGGGGTCAGAAAAGGTCCCCTTTCGTGCCCCTTCCGGGCCCCTCCAGAGCCCCAGGGGGCTCGTTTATAGGTACCGTTTGGGTACCTTTTCGGACCACCCTCGCCACCCCCCCATTTATGACCCCCCCATTACGCGGCGCCCAAAGGCCCGGGTGGCCGCACGGCCCGGCAGAGGTGGCGGCGCCGGCAGGGGCAGGGGGCGAAGCCCGACGGCCAAGACAGCGGGCGGGCGGATGGCAGCGAGGAGGGCCTCGTGCCCGCGGGCAGACGGGCCGCCGAGGAGCCCGACGGCGCAGACGGAGACGGCCCCGAAGCAGAAGGCGCCACCGCCGCCGGAGTCCGAGGCAGCGCGGGCGGCAGAGGGGGCACGCCCCGAGGAGCAGGCGGGCAAGACGTGCCAGCACGACACCCCCGTGCACGGCGAGCACGAGGTCAAGGATGAGGCGCTCCAGGAGGAAGTCCCCGAGGCGGCCGACTGGGCACCGGAGGCGGGACGCCTCGGGGAGGAGCTGCGGCGAGGAGAGCAGAGCGGCACTGGCGCCCAGAGGAGTCCTGTGGACGAGCGAACGGAAGGCGACGTCATGCGGCTGGCGGACGCCGCACTGGCGGGTGCCGAGGCGGCGCCGACAGAGGACCCGGACTTGGGCGAGGAGGCGATGGACATGCTCGACGAATGCGAGGAGGCGATGACGTGGCCCTGGCGGGTGGAGGAGGAGGAGGAGGAGGAGGAGGAGGAGGAGGAGGAGGAGGAGGAGGAGGAGGAGGAGGAGGAGGAGGGGGAGGGGGTAGCACGAGAGGAGAGGAGGAGGAAGGAAGGAGAGGAGGAGGAGGAGAGGCGGAGGGGAAGGGGAGGAGGAGGGGAGGAAAGAGGGAGGAGGAGGAAGGAGGAGGAGGAGCAGCAGGAGGAGGGAGGAGGAGCAGAAGGAAGAAGAGGAGGAGGAGGAGGAGTGACAGAAGCGCCTTTCAGCAGGCGAGCTCTGGTAGGTTGCACGAGCTGACGGCGTCCTGTGGTCAGGCGGAGCGACGATTGCTACTCCTGCGTCGCCGGGACGTCTGGAGGCCTCGCGAAGGCCTGCGAGGACGGGAGGTGGACTGTCTGGGGCGCACAGAGACGTACTACCGCTGTTGGCGTGAAAAACGCCAATCTAGAAACGACGCCGCGAAATGCCCGTCCCTAGACCCCCCGTTTCAATGTTGCGTTCGCGGCCATTGTCGGGGTGCAAGCATCGGCATAAAAAGAACGCCCAAATCTTCACCGCCAAGGCAGCCACGCTTTCAACATTGAAGTTGGGGTCACGGGGGTCCTTAGTACATCAGCGTTGACCTCCACGCCTGGTGGGCGCTTTTCACGCCAATGGCGGTACTCCGTACCACCACGGGCTGAAGGCGAACTAAAGGCAATCTAAAGACAAAGCCACAGGCAAGTGTGTTTTATTCTACAGTAGGCGAACCCTTCTTTTCGCATTGATGAAGAAAATCAATAGAAAGTCTTTCAGCGCGACAAGAGGGCTTGCCGATTGGAAACCGATGAAGAAAAATCCATAGAAAGCATGTCAACGCGAGAGAAGGGTTTGCCTATTGAAAACAAAAATGCCTATGGATTTGCCTTCAGATTGCCCTTAGTTTGCTGCTGGCACAGCGCCGCCCCGAGGCCCAGCGGAGGGCTCGCGCCGGGGGGGGGGCGCCGCGTGGGCTCTCTCCCCCCCCTGGAGCGGCGACGCCGGCGGCAACGGTGGCGAGGACGGTGGGCACCGCGGTGGGCACGGCGGGGGCGGTGGCGGGAGCGGTGGCGGGGACGGCGGGGACGGTGGCGGGGACCGTGAGGACCATGATGAGTGGGGGGAAAAAAGCAACAAAAAAACAAAAACAAAAAAAAAACACCCAAAATAAAACATCAAAACAACACACACACAAAACAAACAAAAACAAAAAAAACATAACAAAAACACGACGGCGGGGGGGACGGTGGTGGGGACGGTGGTGGGGACGGCGGACCGTGGGGGCGGTGGCGGGGGGGGCGGCTGCCTCGCTGGCCGCGCCCTGCTGGCTGCCTGGCTGGCTGCCCGGCTGGCTGCCCCGGGGGCTGCCTGGCCGGCTGCTCGCCCCGCGGAGTGCCCGGTTGGCTGCCCGGTCGGCTGCCTCGCTGTGGGCTCTGCTGGCCGCCTGCCCAGACCCCCTCGAGCAATGAAAAGATCATGGCGGGAGGTGCTTCCTCATCTTCGGCCTCCGGGGGCCCTCGCCGGGCCTCGGGAGCGTCAACAAAAAAAGGCTCGGGATGCGAAGCCGGTCATGGGGAAAGGGTCGGGAGGACTTCTGGGGGTCGACGTAAGGAACAAATCATGACGTCGGGGGTCTGGGTACTTGGCTGGTTGTCAGACACCGGCAGCACTGGCGTTGCTGGAACGGTTGCGGGGAGTCTGACAGCGTCACCGAGGGCAACCGTCGGGCGGAGACGGTCAGTGGCCGCTGGGAAAGGGGAGAGGGCGCCTGTCTGTCTGACATGGCATCCGTCGGGGCGATGGACATCAACCATCAGGGGCGCGAGGATAAAAGCCATCGTCTCGAATGATGTTCAAAGCCGTCAGATGGAACCCGTATGACATGTCCCCTCCTTCGAGGCGCGCGTCCGACCCGAACACATAGTACACCCATCTCGTAGTACATCGTTCTGCGGGCGGTGTGGCCAGAAAGCGCCCGCCACGGCGCATGCACTGGAAGCTCTCTCGGTGCGCGCGTCGCCCCTGGGGGGGCGACGCACACCCAGTGTTAGCATGTTGGGGTGACGCCGACTGCCTGCTGTCACGAGTGCTTCCTCGGAGCAGCCACCGCGCGTCCCCACGTGGCACTAGAGAAGAAAAAAACAAAAGCAAAGAAAACGGCCTAGACATCAGCTTCTGGCGCTCCGCGCGGACTTCTTGGGTCCGCGCTGGATCCCCCTCCCTGGCGCGCGGAGCCAGGGGCGGCACTGGAGGCGCCGCCGGTGTGGCCCAGCGCGGATCCAAGAAGTCCGCGCGGAGCGCCAAAAAGCTCGTATTTACGTCGTCTTCTTTCTTTCTCTCGCTGTGCCGCGTGGGGACGCGCGGTGGCTGCTCCGAGGAAGCACTCCTGGCAGCAGGCAGTCGGCGTCACCCCAGCACGCTGCCAAAGACTGCTTGCGAGCGGCCGGGAGCTTACACAAGGGGTGGCGTCCGAGGCTTGGGCATCACGGCGGGGGCCGGCCGCAGCCGCGCGATGTCCACAGGGAGAGGCGCCGAATAATGCACGCCGCGACGCCGAAGACCACGCCGAGCACGCTGAGTATGCACGCTGAGCACGCTATACTAGGACGAGGAGGAGGGGGAGAAGGAACGAGGACCGCGAAGCGCGAAGCGCGAATAACTTCGCGCCCTCGAGGGAGCCCTTGCTATAGCACCCCGACGTGCTCATGGCATCGCTTTATCCCTCGCGGCACGGCGGCGGCCGCCGTGCCACCAGGCCGCCGGCGCTGCGGCCGGTGCGGCGGCGGCGGCGCGAGAACGGGGGGGGGGGGGCGGAGCTCCCGTGCGCAGGGCCTGCGCCCTGGGGGTGTCTCCTCGCGAGTGCGTGGCACGTCGCTGGGAGCGGGCGGGGGGGGGGGGGGGGGGGGGGGGGGGGGGGGGGGGTGGGGGGCACGGGCAGAGGCGGAGGCACCGTGTCGCCGCCTCCCCCCTCCTCCACCGTTTTCCCTCCACCCACGTGCCTCCTGTGTCCTCCCTCCTCCTCCTCCTCCTCCTCCTCCTCCTCCTCCTTCTCCTCCTCCTCCCCTCTTCAATACTCCCTTCTCCCTCCGAGCTCCTGGTTCCTCCTCATTCTTCCGAGTTCCTGGCTCCTCCTGGTTCCTCCGACCTCCTCCTCCTCCTCCTCCTCCTCCTCGTCATCGTCGTCATCATCAGTATCATCATCAGCAGCAGCAACAGCAGCATCTTCATACTGATCCTCATCCTCATCCACATCCTTCATTATCCTGATTATCCTCATCCTCCCCCTCCTCCTCCTCCTCCTCCTCCTCCTCCTCCTCTCCTCCTCCTCCTCCTCCTCATCATCATCATCATCATCATCATCACATCATCATCCATCATCATCATCATCATCATCATCATCATCATCATCATCATCATCATCATCATCATCATCATCCTCATCCTCATCCTCATCCTCATCCTCATCCTCCTCTTCCCCTCGTCCACCTCCACGCCATGTCCTCGTCCTCGTCCTCCTCCTCCTCGTTCTCCTCCACGTTCTCCTCATCCTCTTCCTCCTCCTCATCCTCCTCCTCATCCTCATCCTCCGTATCATCATCATCCCCATCCTCCTCCATCATGTTCATATTATCATACGAAACCAAATTCGCCCCAGTGGCAGCAGTTGTGCTGGCTAAGCTATGTCTGGAACGGGCCGCTTCCGCTGCGAAGATGAGGCTGAGGTCTCTTTCTCTTTCTCTCATTATCTCTCGGTATCGCTCTCTCTCTCTTTTCTCTCTCTCTCTCTATCCTCTCTCCCTCTCGCCTTCTCTCTCTCTCTCCCACACAATACACATATACATGTATATATGTATGTAAACAAGACTGCATTGGCGCTTCGCGCCATGCACTTTGGCCGGTGAAGTGTGGCATGCAGGCGGAAGGACAGGAAGGTATACCGACACATTCGAGATAACTCGGTGTTGCCTTGTCCGACATGGTCGTCATAATAATAATGTGAGTTGTTGTCCCTCCCTCATGTCTCCTCATTCTCGCCTACCCCGCGACTTCTCCTCTAGCCTCCTCAGCTCTTTTTGCGGAGGCCTCTTGGGGGCCGCACGAAAGTTTAAAGGATTCTTGGGGCCGTGTGGAGGCCTCTGGGCGCCTTCTGGGGGCCTCTGGGCGCTCCCTTGGGCCACCACGCTTCCAACTGCGGCCTCCCTGAACGACCAGGAGGAGGAGGAGGAGGAGGAGGAGGAGGAGGAGGAGGAGGAGGAGGAGGAGGAGGAGGAGGAGGGGTCACGATGTGGAGTGCTCCGGGGCGCGTTTCTATCTTGGGCCGTCATGGGGCTCTCTTCGGGCCACCTTGGATCCTGCCGGGCTGCTCTGGAGCCTCCTTAGACTCCCTGGAAGCCCTTTCGGGCAGTTTTGGGGCGGTGTTCCAGCCTCCTGGCCAGTCTCGGACGCCTGGAAGACAGAAACACATGGCATTCCCACGAGCACCCTTGGACATCCATGCTTGTTCGCGTTTCGCAGGCATCTTGGGGGTCTTCTTTTGGTCGTCTTCGGACGTACAGTGGTGGGTGTCTGGCTGTGCCTGGGGCCTGTTGGGGCCCTCGGGGGCCCGCTCGGCCGCCCTCCTGACCGCTTTCAGCCCGCTGCCTGGCCCAGCAAGGGCTTCCAGGAGCTGCGAGAAGCCCCGGGACCTGCTGCAGCGGCGTCAGGGAGGACCTCAGGGCCAAGGATCGACGGGGTCCGCTTCCCCCGCCTCTCCCCTGGCTGGTAGAAAATATCCTGGCAAAGCCACCTAACAGCGATGTGTATAAGCATATCTGTCAGCCTCAGCCTGCCTCAGCCTCAGCCTCAGCCTGCCTCGGCCTCAGCCTGCATCAGCCTCAGTCTCAGCCTGCCTCAGCCGCAGCTTGCCTCAGCCTCAGCCACAGCCTCAGCCTCAGCCTTAGCCTGCCTCAGCTTCAGCCTCAGCCTCAGCCTGCCTCGGCTTGCCTCAGCCTCAGCTTCAGCCTGCCTCGGCCTCAGCCTCAGCCTCAGCCTGCCTCGGCCTCAGCCTGCCTCGGCCTCAGCCTGCCTCAGCTCGTGCATTCAAAATGTGGCACAGGACTAGTTTTCTGGGAACACGAAGATCACGAAGTGGCCCACAGTTGGCTCCGGGCAATCAAAATATGGTACAGGAATGGTGTTCTGGGAACACGAAGAACACGAGTTAACACGAAGTGGCCCACAGTATGCTCCGGGCAATCAAAATATGGTGCAGGAATGGTGTTCTGGGAACACGAAGAACACGAAGTGACCTACAGTTGGCTCCGGGCAATCAAAATATGGTGCAAGAACGGTGTTCTGGGAACGCGAAGAACACGAAGTGGCCCACAGTTGGCTCCGGGCATTCAAAATGTGCCCTGGGAATGGTGTTCTGGGAACACGAAGAAACACGAAGTGGCCTACAGTTGGCTCCGGGCATTCAAAATGTGGCCTGGGAATGGTGTTCTGGGAACACGAAGAACACGAAGTGGCCTACAGTTGGCTCCGGGCATTCAAAATGTGTCCTGGGAATGGTGTTCTGGGAATGGATTCCTGAGGACCCCTAAGGATTCCTAAGTGATTCCTCAAAAATCCTGGGGCTGGCGGATCCGTCTGGTTCCCTGTCCGGGTTCCGCCCGGACCCCCCTGGGGCGTCAAGATGCTATATTTTGACACCGCTAGAAACCTATCAGCGAAAGCTGTGAGGTAATATAGAATTATCCCGGCAAAGCAACCTAACAGCGATGTGTATAAACATATCTGTCAGCCTCAGCCTGCCTCAGCCTCAGCCTCAGCCTGCCTCAGCCTCAGCCTGCATCAGCCTCAGCCTCAGCCTGCCTCAGCCGCAGCTTGCCTGAGCCTCAGCCACAGCCTCAGCCTCAGCCTCAGCCTGCCTCAGCTCTTCAGACTAGCCTGCCTCGGGCTTTGGCCTCAGCCTCACCTCAGCCACAGCCTGCCTCGGCCTCAGCCTCTAGGCCTCAAACCTGCATCAGCCGCACGTCATCCTCTCGTCCTCAGCCCCTGTCGTGCTGCGCATCACCCTCACCCTCAACCTCAGCCTCATCAGCAGCCTGCATCATCATCAGCCTCGAGCCGGCCTCCCGCAGCCTGCCTCGGTTGCCTCAGACACAGCCTCCATAAAAAAAAAAGCCCTCAGCCTCAGCCTGCCTCAGCTCAGCCTCTCTGCCCAGCCTGCCATCGTTTCAGCCTCAGCCTCACCTCACCTGCCTCGGACCACCTCAGCCTCAGCCTGCCTAGCCTCAATCGTCACCTCTCAGCCTCAGCCTGCATCAGCCTCAGCCTCAGCCTCAGCCTGCCTCAGCATCAGCCTGCCTCAGCCTCAGCCTCAGCCTGCCTCAGCCTCAGCCTCAGCCTCAGCCTCAGCCTGCCTCAGCCTCAGCCTGACTCAGCCTCAGCCTCAGCCTCAGCCTCAGCCTGCCTCGGCTTGCCTCAGCCTCAGCCTCAGCCTGCCTCGGCCTCAGCCTGCCTCGGCCTCAGCCTGCCTCGGCCTCAGCCTGCCTCGGCCTCAGCCTGCCTCAGCTCGGGCATTCAAAATATGGCACAGGACTGGTGTTCTGGGAACACGAAGATCACGAAGTGGCCCACAGTTGGCTCCGGGCATTCAAAATGTGGTACAGGAATGGTGTTCTGGGAACATGAAGAACACGAAGTGAACACGAATATCATGAAGTGGCCCACGGTTGGCTCCGTGCAATCAAAACATGGTACAGGAATGGCGTTCTGGGAACACGAAGAACACGAAGTGGCCTACAGTTGGCTCCGGGCATTCAAAATGTGGCCTGGGAATGGTGTTCTGGGAACACGAAGAACACGAAGTGGCTTACAGTATGCTCCAGGCAATCGAAATATGGTGCAGGAATGGTGTTCTGGGAACACGAAGAACACGAAGTGACCTACAGTTGGCTCCGGGCATTCAAAATGTGGCCTGGGAATGGTGTTCTGGGAACACGAAGAACACGAAGTGGCCTACAGTTGGCTCCGGGCATTCAAAATGTGGCCTGGGAATGGTGTTCTGGGAATGGATTCCTAAGGATCCCTAAGAATTTCTTAGGATTCCTTAAATTTCCTGGGGCTGGCGGATCCGTCTGGTTCCCTGTCCGGGTTCCGCCCGGACCCCCCTGGGGCGTCAAGATGCTCTTCTGACACCACTAGAAACCTATCAGCAAAAGCTGTTAGGTAAAAAGAACGGTATGCAGCCCCCATACTACAAATAGCGTGATCGTCCCGTAACGGTCCTTGGTGGACACTATCTCCGAGCACCCATGCTGCTGGACAACAGGCTACCCGACTGCCGCCGTCAGTGGATCCAGAAAGGTTAGCAGTGGAACAGACGCTGGCCGAACATATTTGGACCAACCGCCACGCTCCTCCGCCTCCTCCTCAACCTCCTCCTCCTCTTCCTCCTCCTCCTCCTCATCCTCCTTCTCCTCCTCCTCCCCCTACTTCTCGATCCTTTCTCCTCCTTTTCCTTCTGCTCCTGTCCCTCCTCAAATCGCTCCTCCAACAATCCCTCCTTCTCATCCATCTCATCCTCTAAACCCACGCGCCTCTCGATCCACTCACGCATGGTGACGGCTTTATCGAAACCGCGGAAGAGGTTCCCCTTGGCCCACTGCACCCCCTTGTCGGTCCCAGCGTTTGACAAGGTGGCAAGCTCCTCTTGGAAGAGAGGGAAGGGGGAGGAGGAGGAAGACGATGAGGAGGAGGAAACGGAGGAGGAAGAGGATGAGGAGAAGGAGAAGGGAGGAGGAAGAGGAGGAGGAGGAGGAGGAGGAGGAGGAGGAGGAGGAGGAGGAGGAGGAGGAGAAGAGGAGGGAGGAGGTAGGAGGAGGAGGAGGAGGAGGAGGAGGAGGAGGAGGAGGAGGAGGAGGAGGAGGAGGACGATAGGTGCGAGGATGTGAGGGAGCAGGAGGAGGAGGTGGTGGAGAGGAGGTGGAAGGAGGAGGAGGAGGAGGAGGAGGAGGAGGAGGGAGGACGAGGAGGAGAGGAGGGAGAGGAGGAGCCAGGAATGCCACGGCGCCAGCCCTCAAAAATGCCTCACACAGCCTGGTCGGGGCGGAGGAAAGGGAGGAGGAAGAGGGAGAGGAGGGGCAGGAGGAGGAGAAGGAGAAGGAGAAGGAGAAGGAGAAGGAGAAGGAGAAGGAGAAGGAGAAGGAGAAGGAGAAGGGAGGAGGAGGAGGAGGAGGAGGAGGAGGAGGATTTTTACAGTGCATCGAATAGCCAGAGACTAAAAGCCAGGGCAGAAAATTCAGGCGTCGGCCGAGCTGCTGACTTTCTTGGACGGCGGCAAACCTTTTACACAGCCGCTACAAGACTTCCAGCCGAGCGTTGGTTAAAGCGTGCGACCATAGCTCTGCAACTGAGCAAGGCTCTTTCAAGGAATCGGAGCGAGCCTTCGCCCAAACACCACACTCTCCACAAAAATACAGAGATGCCTTTTTCTCCACAGCGCATGAGAGGAATGGACAGGCTCGCCAGCAATCCACGGCTCGATTCGCTCAGGTAGCGGGGTCGAGGCCAGGGGACCGCCATGAAGAGTCGATCGAGCCAAGCTCGAGCAGGCTTCACCCACTTGCATGGGTCGCGTGTTCTCCCTCCTCCCCCGCACGCACGCGACGCATACACACACACTCTCACACTCTCACACCAACATCCTCCTCCACAAACGAAGCAAGGCAAGCGCTGGCGAGCCTGGCTCGCAGAGCTGGGGCGGAGTCCTGGACCTCCGCGCGGCACGAGGTACAACTCCACGCGATCCCGTCAAAAGGTCCGCCCATGAGAGCTACGCCTGGCATCGGCCTCGATCCACCGGCGCCGACGAAGGGCAAAACCGATGGGTTGCTCCGAGAGGCGACGGTCGGGCTCGGCTCTGAGGGAGGCACACTCAAGAATGGTACAGGCGTGCCGCGGCAAGACCTGGCGGGCCTGCTGGACTACAGAGCTGTGGTCTCTGACCACGTCGTCAGGCACGCACCTGGCACTCAGCTGCTCGATCGTCAGCTAACCCACCAGCCAGGGGATTCGGCACGACATGATCTCAGCAGAAACTATCGATGAAACGCTCTCGCTGTTGGGAGTCCTCGAGGAGGCGAGAGGGAACATGCGAGAGGAAGACGGGGGCGGGGCGGGGATCGAAGAGCTCCCAAAATTCCCACCACAAGTCGTTGGTCAACTTGGAGCAGTGAGCTCTGCTGCTGAGGGAGGAGGAGGAGCAGGAGGATGAGCAGAATCATGAGGGTCAGAGAAGCAGGTGTGGAGAGGCGGAGAAGGAGGAGGAGAAGGAGTGTGAGGAGGAGGAGGAGGAGGAGCAGGAGGAGGATGATGATGAGGAGGAGGAAAACGACGAATATGAACAATAGTAAATGGTAAAAATGGAATGAGGAAGCAATAAGCAGGGTGAGTGGATGCAAGAGGAAGGAAATGGGACGAGGAGGGGTGAAGGGACGAGGGACTAGGGAGGAGGCGAGGACGAAGAGGACGAATCGCATGATGATGAAGATGATGGTGATGATGATGATGATGATACTGATGATGATGATGATGAGGAGGAGGAGGAGGAGAAGAGAAAGGCGGATGATGAGAGTCATTACTCAGAAATCGCTCAAGTCAGCACTGGCAAGCAGTGGGGAAGAGGAAGCGACTGAAGAGCATGAGGATATTTAACGAGGAGAACAATGGAAAAGGAAGAGAAACATGTGATGGGGGGAAAAACGGAGCAACGAAGAACGGGAAGGAATGGGAGAGGAGGAAAACGAGGAAGAGAGAGGTGGGAGGGATGAGGTGGGAGGTTAGGAACACGCACGCGGTCGAGGCCGCGCGCCGAAAACGCGCTCGGAGGCCGCACGCCGCACACGCTGCGAGCGGTCCCGCACACAAGAGAGGGGGCGAGGCAGAAAAGGGCGGCTGCGGAGGGGAGGAGGAGGGGGGGGGGGCGCTCTCACGCGGCAGCGCTACAGGGAGCGCGCGGGGCGGCCAGGCTGCGGGGCAGCCCCTCGCAGCAGCGCGGGGCGGCGTCGCGGGCGCACCCAGGGGCGGGCGGGGCCAGCAGCCGCAGTGCGGGCGGCGCCCAGCAAGCAGCGGGGCGCCCCGGCAGGAGGCGCAGGGAGGCGGCAGCTGGGGCGCGCGGCGGCGGGCTGAGCAGGCCAGCGCGGTGCAGCGGACGGTGAAGCAATCGCCAGGAGGCAAGCCAGCAGGCAGAGCGCCACAGGGCAGCCGGGCGGTCCAGGCCGGGCAGGGGCGAGGTGGCAGCGGGGAGGCGGAGAAGCAAAACCCATGCCAGGGCAGGTGCGCGCAACGCAGCCACCGACAGGGCGGCGCCGAGTGCAAGTGGAACATGGGCGTGGGCTCCCAACCGGAAGGGAGGCAAAAGCGGGGGGGGAGAGCCGCAACGGTGGGGCGGCAAGAGGTGCTGGCAGGGGCAGCGGCCAGCCTGCAGAGCCCAGGAGCGGGTGTGCTGTGAGCGCTCCACACGACCGAGGTGGGGCCCGGGGCGCTGGCGCAAAACGGCGACTGGCGGCGGGCAAGGCGGGCGCTGCACCACGGCGGAGCCAGCGTGGGGGGGGGAGCGGCCCGCAGCCAGTGTGAACACGGCGTGCGGGCAGAGGCCCCCGAACGCGCGGGTCGCGACACCTGGGTGGGCTGCCGCGTCGGCGCGCAGGGGCAGGGGGGGGGGGGCGTCCGCAAGCCAGACGGGCATTGGCCAGCTGGCGGCGGGCGGGCAGGGGCACTCCGCCAGGGCGGGGCGCGCCAGGGCCAGGTGGGGGCGCACCTCTGTGGTGGACGGCGCGCCCGCTGGAGAGCACTTATCAGTGGCGACCAAGCAGGTGGAAAGGCGAGGCCAGCCCGGGCGCCCAGGTGCACCACCTGGGGTGGATGGCGCGCCTGGGGCCAGGCGGCGGGCGCACCACCAGTCGTCGAGGCGCGCCAAGGGAGAGCACCTCACTGGTGCGCAGACAGGAGTGACAAGGACAAGGCGCCTCTCACAGGAGGGGAGGGCGCCAGGCGGAGCGCCCCCCCCTGGTGTGGGGGGTGCGCTGGGGACGAACCTAACTGAGTGCGGAGATCGGTGGAAACGGTGCGGGCAGGGCACCTCCCGGGGTGGTAGGCGCCACGCGGCCGTCGATCGTCACACCCCAGGTAAATCGGGAAGCGCCTAACTGGTGCGCAGACAGGTGGGAAAGGCGCGGGCGCCCACTGGGTTGGAAGGCACCACGCAGTCGTCACAGCCACGGTGGGCTGCCGTCGCGTCGAAGGGGTCACCACCTGACGGGCCACGGTCGCCTGTCGCCCCTAGGGCCCACGCAGCTGGGACTGGTCCCCAGCGGGCCAGGTCAGTTCGCTGGGCCGTTTGCCCCCGTGCCCCTTTTCCGGCCGCCAGGTTCTGGCGGCCCTGTTGTTGCCGCCACACTGCGCTCCAATCGACGTCCAGGTTGCGGTTGCGGCACAGGGCGCGGATGTCGTAGTCGGCGTCGGCCAGTTCGCGCAGGAAGGCCCGGCTGAAGTCGTCGCATAACCGCGGGAGTTGTAGGTCCCCTTGCCGTGGCCTTTCCCGTCCCGCTTGTCGCAAGCTCTGTTCCAGCCTTCCACGAAGAGCGCGCCACGAGCAGCTTTCAAGCGATTGACACTGCTCCGCGCTGCTCCACAGGGGCGCCCACGGGATCTTGCATCTGGGCGCCTTGCGCAGACGATCTTGGGGATCGCCCCCGTCCCTCCGCCCAGAGGGTTCCTCGGCTGCTCTCGGCCTGGCCCAGCCCCGCGAGCGCTCGCACTAGTTGTCCCGCCCCCACGAGCCCCCCCTCGCCCTCCACCTTCCGCACCTTCCGCGCGGCAGGTTCCACGCCACGGCGGCCGCCGCCGCGTCCGCCATGGCGGCTTCCGCCGAGGCCGCAGCAGCGGTTTCGGCGGCGGCGGCGTCCGCCGCGGCGCGGCACCTGCCGCGCGGAAGGTGCGGAAGGTGGAGGGCGAGGGCCACTGAGACCAACCTCCGGCCCACGCAGGCCCGGGCCGGGCCGCAGCCCTGGCTCCTGATCCGCCGTACTTTGGATGATTTTCCGACCTAAAATTGTGTCGGAAATCCACGCCAAAGGAGCCTCAAGGGCGGAAATCGACGCTCAAAGGGGCCTCAAAAGTAGGGCGGAAATTTCCGCCCTACTTTCGAAATCGCCCAAAGTAGGGCGGATCAGGAGTCAGGGCGGCCCACGCAGACCCGGGCCGGGCCGCAGGGCGAGGCCTCCATGCATGGTGCCCCGGCATCGTGCTGGCCGTCTCCCGCGGCGGGGCGGGCGGCGACGGGCGCCGAGCGCTTAAGGGCGCCAGGGCCGCCTCGTGCCGGGGGCGCCCCCGAGCGGCGTGCCCCTCCGTGGGGGCCGGGCCGGGTGAGTGTTGCCGGGCCCGCCCCGGGTCGTCAGCCAGAGCGCAGTGCTGCGCACGCAAAAGTTTCCCAGACATGGTGGCGTCGTAAAAGAATCAGGACGGGAGGTTTTTCGCTATTTTCGGCCCCCTGGGGGCCCTCGCCGGGCCTCGGGACCGTCAAAAAACGAGTCAGGACGAGAAGCCCGTCCCTGGGAAAGAGTCTGGGCTTCCGGGGACGCCGTCCTGAAAAAATCAGGACGTCGCATGTCTGGGTTTTTTTTGAGGGGAGGAGCAGGAGATGGGAGCGGACAGCGGCGATGATCTACGCGAGTCGCCTCGCAAAGCGTGCGCACGACGATGGTGTACGACGCGGGGCCGCCTAGCGAACGTGGCCCGCTGTGCACCTCATAGGTGCTGTCCTCTGCCCAGACATGCGACGTCCTGATTTTTTCAGGACGGCGCCCCTGGAAGTCCAGACCCTTTCCCCGGGGCCGGTTTTCGTCCTGACTCGTTTTCTGACCGCCCCGAGGCCCGGCGAGGGCCCCCAGGGGCCGAAAATAGCGAAAAACCTTCCGCCCTGATTTTTGTTTACGACGCCATCACGTCTGGGTCTCATGGGCGCTGTCCTCTGTGCGCCTCCTCGACTGGCCCTAGGCGCAGGCCCTTCCCCCGGCCAGGGTCGGGCAGCGGCCGCTCTCCCCGCCCGCCGGCCCGCGCGTGCCGGCAGGCAGCCCCCCTGCAGGCCCGCCTCGCCCCCGTGGAGACCCAGACAGATGGCGTCGTAAAAAAAGCACGGAGCTCCTTGTTCCCTGCAAGACGAAGCCAGGACGAGGATGCATTCGGGTGCGGATACATCCGCCGACCCCTTGGGGTCACGGCGTCCCAGACGTGATGGCGTCGTAAAACAAGCAAGGGCGGGAGGTTTTTCCCTATTCTCGGCCCCTGGGGGCCCTCGCCGGGCCTCGGGGCCGTCAGAAACCGAGTCAGGACGAACAACCGGCCCCGGGGAAAGGGTCTGGACTTCCAGGGGCGCCGTCCTGAAAAAATCAGGACGTCGCATGTCTGGGGACGTACCCAGACATGCGACGTCCTGATTTTTTCAGGACGGCGCCCCCGGAAGCCCAGACTCTTTCCCAGGGACGGGCTTCTCGTCATGACTCGTTTTCTGACGGTCCCGAGGCCCGGCGAGGGCCTCCCGGGGCCAAAAATAGCGAAAAACCTCCCGCCCTGCTTTTTTAACGACACCATCTGTCTGGGTAGGTCCCCAGGGCGGACGTCGGGGGCTGGTCCCTGGTGAATCCCTGAGACACTGGGCTTCATCAGGGGGAGGCACCTTTCGAGTATCCCACGGTCGTTGCCCATGAGGAGGCCCAGGCGAGCGCGCGTCGAAAGGACCCCCCCAAGAGAAAAGCCGGAAGTGGCACAGCGCTCGCACGGCCGCGGCCCCGCCCCTGGGCAACTTGCCTGGTTCTGCTGAGGCGCTGACGCCTGGCCCAACGCCTGCGTCCAGCTCCCCAGACCCCCTCGCGTCGTGAAAAAAACACCACGGGAGGTTCTTCACTACTTTCAGCCCCCGGGGGCCCGCACCGGGCCTCGGGACCGTTAAGGAACGGCTCAGGATGAACAGGCCGGTCCCGGGGAAGGTGTCCAGACCTCTCCCTGACTCCGGATCCGCCCTACTTTGGGGAAATTCGTAGGTAGGGCTTGGAATTCCCGCCTTACTTTTCAAGCCCCGCTGATGCCAATTTCCGCCCTACTTTTCTGCTGCTGTTTCCGCCCTACTTCTGTGGATTTCCGCCCTACTTCATGCTGGGTGCAGCACTTTCCGCCCTACGTTTTCGGCCTCTTATAGGTGGACTTCCGACGCAGTTTCAAGTTGGGAAAAAAGCCAAAAAGCAGGGCGGATCTGGCGTCAGGGTCCAGACCTCTGGGGGTCGACGTGGTGCAAAAAGCACGACGTCGGGGGTCTGGGCCTCGCCCCAGGCCGGTCGCCTCACGCGTAGCCATCTCCCCGGAGGGGCGGAGCGCCGACGGGGGCACGGCAGGGTGCGCGTCCCGCGTCCGTGCGCCGCGCGCGCAGGTGCCTCGGGCGTCGGGGCGAGGCGCCCTTGAGACGCGGATGGGCGCGGTCAAGGGTGGGAGGGGGGAGGAGGCAGGAGTTAAGGGGGAGGAGGCAGGCAGCAAGAGGAGGCAGGAAGCAAGGGTCGGGCTGCAGGAGGGGGAGGCAGGCTGCAAGAGGCAGCCAGCGAAAGAGGAGATCGGGCCACGACGGTGAAAGAGAGCATCAAGCCGACGCTCGCCAGACCAGACAAAGCGAGAGGCAGAGTGGGCGCGTCAGGCGCGTCTGCTCTTCCCCACCGCCCGACGCTGTGGCTAGGAAGAACGGGTTCTCGGACCGAGGGCGCTGAAGAAAAAGCGGATCGCCGCGGCCAAGGTGGGAGGAGAGAGGAGCAGGAGGAGGAGGAGGACAGGCTGTCAAGGTGAAGGTATGAGGGGCGAGGAGGACGAAGAGAAGGAGGAGAAGGAGGAGGAGGAGGAAGCGAGGAGGAGGGAGGGAGGGCGAGGGGGATAGAAAGCGAGTCTGTGGCATGAAGCAGGGGGGGGGAGGCGGGGAGCTCCGCCGACTTCCAGGTGGCCAGGAAGTCGATGAGGGCCGACCTCAGGGCCTCCTCCTCGGCGGTGAACCTGCCCTCCTCCCATGGAGTCCGCCTCCTCCTCCTCCTCCTCCTCGTCCTCCCCTCCACCTCCTCCCTCCTCCTCCTCGGCTCCTGCTTCCTCTGCTCCTGCTTCCTCCGGTTCCTCATCTCCCCTCCTCCTCCTTCCTCCTGCCTCGTCACGACCCCCTCGTCGTCCTCCTCCTCCCTCACCTCCTCCTCCTCCTCCTCCTCCTCCGACTACTACTACTACTACTACACTACTACTACTACTACTACTACTACCACTACTAACTACTACTACTACTGCTACTACTACTACTACCACCACTACTACTACTACTACTACTACTACTACTACTACTACTACTACTACTACTACTACTACTACTACCACAACCACCACAACTACTACTACTACTACTACTACTACTACTACTACTACTACTACTACTACTACTACTACTACTACTACTACTACTACTACTAACTACTACTACTACTACTGCTAATACGACTACGACGACTATTACGATTGCGACTGCGTCGACGACGACCAGGACTACTAAAACTACTCCCAATACCACTACTCCCACTACTACTA
>CAUYUJ010019792.1:150518-158018 GCA_963575745.1 Prorocentrum cordatum
TAATATCAATAATAATAATGATGATACGAATGATACCAACAATAAAAATAAACATACTAACACTAATAATGATGGAAATACTAATTGTACTTCTACGCCTACTCCTCGCCCTCCTCCTCCTCCCCCTCCTGCTCCTCATCCTCCTCCTCCTCGACCTTCTCCGCCCTCTCGTCGTCCTCCTCCTCCTTCCTCACCCTCCTCGTTCAA
Organism: Prorocentrum cordatum; assembly: GCA_963575745.1. Classification (NCBI taxonomy): domain Eukaryota; class Dinophyceae; order Prorocentrales; family Prorocentraceae; genus Prorocentrum; species Prorocentrum cordatum. Next base: position 150,726 of record CAUYUJ010019792.1, read on the forward strand.
CTCTTCTGAACCCTCATCCTTCTGCTCGTCCTCCTGCTCCTCCCCCCCCCGCTTCTCCTCAACATCCTCCTCAACCTCCTCCTCCTCCTCCTCATCCTCCTCCTCCTCGTCCGTCGCCCCCTCTACCTTCTCATCTTTCTCCTCCTCCTCCGTCTCCTCCTCATCTTCCTATTCAGTATATCCTCCTCCTCCTCCCTCTCCTCCTCCTCCTCCTCTTGAACCCATATATCCTCCTCCGCCTCTCCTGCTCATCCTCTTCCTCCTCCTCCTCCTACTCCTCCGTCTCCTCCTCCTCCTCTGATCCTCCTCCTCCTCCTCCTCCTCCCCCTCCTCCTCCTCCTCCTTCTCCTCCTCCTCCTCCTCCTCCAACTCCTCCCCCTTCCCCCAATATACTCCTCCTACTGATCCTCCTCCTCCTTCTCTTCTCTTCTCCTCCTCCTCCTCCCCCTTCCACCTCTTGTTCCTCCTCCTATTAGTTTCTTCCTCCTTCTCCTCCTCCTCCTTCTCCTCCTCCTTTTTTCTCACCCTCCCCCTTCTGCGTCTTCCCCCCCTCCTTTTTCTACTCGCCCTCCTCCCTCCTCCTCCTGGTCCTCCTCCTCCTCCTCATGATCATCCTCTTCGTCAAAGTCTCCCGCCTGGCTGAACTACTGAGACACTGAAGAATCCAGATCCCCCAACACGTAGTCCCTGCGCAGGGACAATTCCGCCATCACCACCATCATCAGCATTATTATCATCATCACCATCATCAACATCATCATAATCAGCAGCAGCAGCAGCATCAACATCATCAGTATCATCATGATCATACTCGGCATCATCCTCAGCATCATCGGCAGCATCAACGTCAGTATCATCATCATAATCACCAGCATCACCATCATCATCATCATCATCATCATCATCATCATCATCATCATCATCATCATCATCATCATCGTCAACATCATCATCATTATCACCCTCATGCTCAACCTCATCATTATCAGCCTGATCACCCTCCTCCTCATCCGCATCCTCATCATCGTCAGCAGCACCAACATCATCAACATCATCACCATCATGATCAGCATAAGCATCATCATCAGCAACATCATCAACACCATCAGCATCATCATCACCATCATCAGCAGCATCAACCTCATCATCGGCAGCATCGTCGTCATCCTCATCAGCATCGTCATCATCATCATCATCATCATCATCATCATCATCATCATCATAAACATCAGCATCATCAGCATCAATATCGGCATCGCCATCATCATCTGTAACATCAGCATCAGCAGCCTCACCATCATCAGCATCATCATCATCATCAACATCGTCGTCATCATCATCATGATCATCATCATCACCATCATCACTACCACCACCACCACCATCGTCAACATCAACATCATCATCAGCGGCATCACCGTCGTCGGTGTCATCATCATCATCGTCAGCATCATCATCACCACCAGCATCATCAGCATTAAGTCTCCTCAGCATGATCAGTCCCCGTCAAACGCATCAACATCAGCATCATCACCATTGCCGCCAGCATCAACACCATCAACAGCACAAGCACAATCATCGTCACCATCGTCCTCCCCCTCCGTCTCCTCTTCCTCATGATCATCATGATCATCATCATCATCATCATCACCATCACCATCACCATCATCACCACAGCATAATCATCATTATCGTCGGCGTCGCCTTCTTCTTCGTCATCATCGTCCTCCTCCTCATCATCTCCATCACCATCCTCCTCCTCCTCATCATCGTCGTCAACATCATCAGCAACAACATCATCACCATCATCACAATCGTCACCATCATCATCAAGCATAATCAGGACCATCATCCTCGTCCTCATCCTCATTCCCGTACTCCTCCATCATCATCATCGTCTCGTCATCATCATCATCATCATCATCATCATCGTCATCATCATCATAAGCATCATCATCATCAACATCAACAATATCATCAGCCACAGCATCAATATCAGGTCGATGTGCCTTTCTTGGACAGAGACGGAAGCTGGCCTCCTCCACCTCCTCCACCTCCTCCTCCACCTCCTCCTCCTCCTCCATATTCCTCCTCCTCCTCCTCCTCCTCCTCTATTTCCTCCTCCTCCTCCTCCTCCTCTTCCTCCTCCTCCTCCTGCTGCTGCTCCTCCTACTTATCCCTCCTCCTGCTCCTCCTCCTGTTCCTCCTCCTTCTCCTCCTCCTCCTCCTCCTTTCGGTTCCTTATAAATGATTCCTCCCTGCCGCACCCCAAGGCCCGTCGAAAGAGCGGGACGGGCGTTTCGCCTGAGACTTCCACACCATTTGTGACTCTGAAGCTGAAAGTTCGGCGACAGATTCATAGATGGAGGGCGGGTGGTGTTCAAAACGTGGCTTTCGCCGTAGCACCGCGCACACTCGTCATTTAACAGGTACAAAAATTTTACGGATGGAGGGCTGGTCGTTTTCAACATGCTGCTCTCGCCTTGGCGCCGCGCACATCCGTTTGAGCAGTTTGCAGAAGCTTCACGGATGGAGGGCGGGCGGCTTTCAACATGTAGCTCTCGCCGCAGCGCCGCGCACATTCGTTTTGAGAGTGTGCAAGGCTTTCATGGATGAAAGGCGGGTGGTTTACAAACTGCTGCGCTAGCCCTAGCGTTGCGCACGTTCGTCTTACATGTTACACGAGCTTCATACATGGAGGGCGGGTGGTTTTCAACATGTGTCTCTCGCCTTAGCGCGCACATTCGTTTCAAACATGCGTAAGAGTTTTACGGATGGAGGAGGAGTCGTTTTCAAAATGTGGCTCTCGCCTTAGCGCCGCGCGCACTCGTTTTGATCAGTTGCAAGAGTTTCGCAGGTTGTGATGGTTTACAAATCAGAAATGGTGTTTTGGAAAGACTCTTGAACTCATGACTGCCAGGGCGCAACAGTTACGCTGGCTCGCGGTGCTGGGATCCCAGGAATGGTGTTCTGGCATGGTTCAAGATCGCCAAGAAGCAACAGTCAGGTTAGTTCGTGGCGTTGAAGTCCTGAGACTGGTTTTTTGGCAGGTTCCAAGAAAGTCACTCGGACGTCCCCCAAGACGGCAGTTCCTTCAGTGGAAATGATACCTTGTACGGGCCTATGAAAAGGGAGCTTGCAGGGAGGGTGTATTCCAGCATCGCTGGGGAGTCTTGTGCTTACACGGGTCCTAATCCTTCTCCTCCTCCTCCTCCTAATCCTTCTCCTCCTCCTCCTCCTCCTCCTCCTCCTCCTCCTCCTCCTCCTCCTCCTCCTCCTCCTCCTCCTCCCCCTCCTCCTCCTCCCCCTCCTCCTAAATGCTCCTCCTCCTCCTCCCTCCCTCCCTCCTCCCTCCCTCCCTCCCTCCCTCCTTCCCTCCCTCCTCCGCTCCCCCCCCCTCCCTCCTCGTCCTCCTCCTCCCTGCTCCGCGGCGGCGTGCCTGCCGTCCGGCAGCTGGCTGAAGAACGCCTCGCGGCGCTCCTCCCTGCTGTCGTTCTGCCGCGCCAGCTGCAGCACGCGGGCGCCCCTCTCGTCCGTGACGGCCTGCGTCGAGACGCGCAGTAGCACACCACAGCGGAGACCATCATCATCAACAACATCAGCGTCACCATCACCATCACCAACACCGTCACCGTCACCGCCACCTTCACCGTCACCATCACCCTCCTGCTCCTCCTCCTCCTCCTCCTCCTCCTTCTCCTGGCCTTCCTCCTCCTCCTCCTCATCATCATCACCATCACCAGCATCACCATCATCACCAGCACCAGTACGATCACAATCACCAGGAGACTCCTAATCATGATCATCATCACCATCATCAGCATCAGCACTGCATCAGCATCAGCATCATCATCAACACCACAACCACCATCATCATCATCATCAGCATCAGCATCGCCATCACCAGCATCATCAGCATCCTCATCCTCACGTTCCTCCTTCTCCTTCTCCTCGTCATCATCATCAGCATCATCATCAGCATCAGCATCATCTTCATCATCCCCATCCTCCTCCTCCTTTTCATCATCATCGTCAGCAGAATCATCATCTTCACTAGCATCATCATCATCAGCATCATCAGCATCACCATCATCAACATCGTCATCATCATCAGCAGCATCAACATCATCAGCATCGCCATCATCACCATCATCATCAGCATCATCAGCTTCATCATCAACACCATCATTATCAGCATCATCATCACCATCATCGTCATCATCATTAGCTTCATCATCCCCATCCTCCTCCTCATCTTCATCATCATCATCTGCAGCATCATAATAATAGTCATCATCAGCAGCATCATCACCATCAGCATCAGAATCAGCATCATCAGCATCACCATGATCAGCCACATTGCCATCATAATCAGCATCATCATCAGCATCATCATCAGCATCATCGTCACCATCATCAGCACCATCATCAGCAGCATCAGCATCAGCATCATCATCAGCATCACCAGCTTCATCATCATCAGCAGCATCATCAGCATCATCAGCATCATCATCAGCATCATCACCATCATCATCAGCATCATCATCATCATCACCATCATCAGCATCTTCATTATCATCATCCCCATCCTCATCCTCTTCATCATTACCATCATCATAATCATCAGCATCATCAGAACAGTCATCCTCATCATCATCAGCAGCATCATCATCATCACTATCAGCATCGTCAGCATCACCATCATCATCAACATCGCAGCATCATCGTCAGCATCATCATCACCATCATCATCACCATCATCATCACCATCATCAGCTCTATCATTACCACCATCATCATTATCGTCACCATCATCATCACCGTCACCATCACCGCCAGCATCATCATTCTCAACATCCCCATCCCCCTCCTCTCCTTCATCAGCATCATCATCATCATCATCACCAGCATCACCATAATAGTTATCATCATCAGCAGCATGCGCATCACCATCATCATCAGTATGAGCATCATCAGCATCAACATCATCATCAACATCGCCATCACCATCAGCACCATCACCATCATCATCACCATCATCATCAGCATCATCATCATCACCATCATCATCAGTATCATCAGCTTCATCATCATCATCACCATCATTACCATCAGCAGCATCAGCATCATCATCACGATCTCCCTCCCCATATTCATCATCATCATCAAGAGCATCAGCATCATCATAATAGTTATCATCATCATCTCAAAATAAGACACACCATCAGCATCAGCATCAGCATCAGCATCATCAGCATCATCAACATCGCCATCATCATCAGCATCATCACCATGATCATCAGCATCATCAGCATAATCATCAGCACTATCACCATCATCATCACCAGCTGCATCACCATCACCATCATCATCATCATCATCATCATCATCATCATCATCATCGTCACCATCATCATCATCAGCAGCATCATCATCATCACCATTATCATCACAATCGTCCTTCGCTTCTTCACCAGCATCATCAGCATCACCAGCGTCATCGAAACAGACATTATAATCAGCAGCATCATCTTCATCATCATCATCATCATCATCATCATCATCATCATCTGTACCACCATCATCATCAACATCAGCATCATCACCATCATCGTCACCGTCAGCATCAGCATCACAATCATCATCAGGATCATCAGCATCATGATCATCACCATCATCATCTTCATCATCATCACCATCATCACTAGCATCATCAGAATCATCATCACCATCATCATCATCATCCACATCTTCCTCCTCTTCTTCATCGCCATCACCATCATCATCAACATCATCACCATCATCGTCATCATAATCATTAGCATCATCATAATATACATCATGACAATCATCCGCAGCATCCTCATCACCATCATCATCAGTATCATCATCATCATCGTCACCATCATCATCAGCATCGCCATCATCATCAGCATCATCATCAGCATCAGCATCAGCAGCATCATCACCATCATCATCTGCATCATCATCAGCATCATCATGAGTACCATCATCACCATCATCAGCATCACCAGCTTCACCTTCATCACCATCATTATCACCATCATCATCAGCATCATCATCATCATCATCACCATCAACCTCTTCCTCCTCTTCATCATCATCATCATAATCATCAGCGTTATCATAAAGGCCATCATCATCATCATCAGCAGCATCATCACAATCGTCAGCATCAGCATCATCATCATCACCATCATCATCAACATCACCACCATCATCAGCATCATCATCAACATCATCATTAGCATCATCATCAGCATTATAACATCATCATCATCAGCATCATCATCAGCATCAGCACCACCATCATCGTCATCATCAACAGCATCATCATCATCATCATCTTCATCAGCACCAACATCACCATCATCACCAGCATCTCCATCCTCCTCTGCATCACCATCATCATAATCATCAGCATCATCATAGTAGCCATTATCATCATCAGCAGCTTCATCACCACAATCATCATCATTATCAGCATCATCAGCATCACCATCATCAACAACATCACCATCATGACCAGCATCATCATCAGCATCATCAGCATCATCATCACCAACATCAACAGCATCACCAGCTTCATTATCATCACCATTCGCATCAGCATCATCAGCTGCATCTTCATTACCATTATCATTATCATCATCACCATCATCATCACCATCATCATCCTCTTCTCGATCATCACCATGATCATCATCATCATCACCATCATCATCAGCATCATCATCATCATCACCATCACCAGCATCATCAGCATCACCATCAGCATCATCAACATCACCATCATCATCAGCATCATCATCAGCATCAGCATCAGCATCAGCTTCAGCATCATCACCAGCATCATCATCACCACCATCATCATCAGCATCATCATAATCAGCATCACCATCATCATTACCATCATCATCACCATCATCATCAGCATCATCCGCATCAGCATCATCATCAGCATCATCAGCCGCATCCGCATCAAACTCCTTTATCATCATCATCATCATAAGCATCAGCCTCATCATAACACTCAGTATCATCATCATCATCAGCAGCATCAGCATCACCATCATCATCAGTATCAGCATCATCCGCATCACCACCATCATCAACATCATCATCAGCAGCATCAGCATCATCAGCAGCATCATCAGCTTCATCATCAGCACCATCAGTATCATCATCACCATTATCATCAGCATCATAATCTTCATCATCATTACCATCATCATCAGCATCATCAGCATCATCTTCATCACCACCATCATC
>CAUYUJ010019792.1:163018-170817 GCA_963575745.1 Prorocentrum cordatum
AAAAGGTTCTTCGAACATTCTTTGGTGGGGCTTTGGGCGAACCAGGACGCTTCGCCACTGCTTGAGACATGCTCTCTCGGCGACGCTGCCGGCATGCTCGGCAGGCGCGGGGTGCGGCGCACCTCGCGCGGGCGAGGGAGAAGTGCGGTCGCCGCGGCCGCCGCGCACAGAGTCTCTCTCTCTCTCTCTCCCTCTGCGCTCCGAGCTCGCGCCCGGGGCCAGTGCGCCGCGCCTTCGCTTGAGGCCCTCGGGCCGCGGCGCGACGACGACGACGACGACGACGACGACGACGCCGACGACGACGACGACGACGACGAGGCCGACGACGACGCCGACGACGACGACGACGACGATGCCGACGGCGACGAGGCCTTCGCAGCGCTGGCCACCTCGGGGTGGGCCGCCGCCTGCGACACCGTCAGGGGCCCCCGCTCCGCCAGCAGGGCCTTCAGCGCGGCGCGCAGGGCCTCCTCCGACGGCGTGAAGGCGTCCGCCGGCAGCCGGCCGAAGAACGCCTGCGCCGCGGCCCCGCAGGAGGCGACGCCGCCGCCGACGCCGACGACGCCGACGCCGACGACGACGACGACGACGACGCCGACGACGCCGACGACGACGCCGACGGCGACGACAACGGCGACGCCGACGGCGACGACGGCGAAGACGCCGACGATGACGACGGCGGCGGCGACGGCGGCGGCGACGACGGCGGCGGCGGTGGGCGGCGGCGAGGCCGCCTCCGCCGCGGCGCTGCTGCCGCCGGCTGGCAGGCCGCCGGGTGCGCCGCCCGGCGGGGCCTTCGGCACGGGCGCGGCCGGCGCGCCGGCGCGCGGGGGCCTCGCGGCCTCCGCGGCAGCGGCGGTGGCCTCGCCGGCGGCCAGCGTGACGTGGCCGTCCCGGGTCGCGGAAAGGGTCACCTGGGCGGTTACCTCCCTCCTGTCTCCCCCCTCCTCCTCCCTCCTCCTCCTCCTCTTCTTCTCCTTCTTCTGATTCGTCTATGTCTTCTTCTTCTTCTTTTTCTTCTTCCTCTTCTTCTGCTTCGTCTTCTTCATGCTTTTATGATCACTATTCCTCCTCCTCCTCCTCCTCCTTCTCCTCCTCCTCCTGCTCCTCCTCCTCCTTCTCCCCCTTCCTGACCCTCCTCCTCCTCCTACTCCGTCCGTCCTGCTCCTTGCTCCCCCTCCCTCACTCCCTCCCCCCCTCCACATCCCCCCCACCTCCCTCCTGACGGGGGACCAAGTTGGGTCTGCCTGCGACATGCGGAGTGACGTCTTTTGGCACTCAACTCCCTACCCCTAGGCGGCGATTGGGGGCTCTCTCGGGAGCGTCCAAGCAGGGTCGGCGTCTTACCACGATGCTTGGCAACAGGAACCCCGGGTGCGATCTAGGAGACAGTCGCCCAGCCTCTAGCCTCGAGGAGTGGCTGCTTCGCACCACGACGCACGAGCCACTGTTTGGCACTGGCATCCGCAGGGCGTGGCCTGCAGTTGCTGAGCAGTTCAAGCAGCGGTCGAGCCATCGGTATGCAACCCACATCACAGGCCCTGTCAGGAGGAGGAGGAGGAGGAGGAGGAGGAGGAGGAGGAGGAGGAGGAGGAGGAGGGGGAGGAGGAGGAGGAGGAGGAGGAGGAGGAGGGGGAGGAGGAGGAGGAGGAGAAGGAGGAGGGGCAGGAGGAGGAGGAGGAGGAGGAGGAAACCCACTGCGCCTGACTCTTGGCATGTGCCTCAGGCGAATGGTAGGGCTGACTCCGGTTCGATTGGATGTTTCAGGGGTTTGCTGAGCGATGTGGCCAACATCAGTGCCAGTCTTCTGTGGAGGGAGACTTTCATGCATGTTTGCGGAGAGTGTCTCGAGCAGATGGACGAGCGCGTTCCACTACTCGCAAAATAACTGCTCGCAAATGGCCTGGATCCGCCGCGGGGGATCTACGATAAACTGCATCAACACAAACATGTGTTTTTCGGACGTCTGCGAGCCGGCACTCTGCGAGTAGTGGAACGTGCTCGGCGAGCAGAGGGCAGGCATTCGGCAGCTACATAAGTTAAGCCCAGCAGCTTCGGAACCTCAGGATGAGAAAACATCTTGCGCAAATGCTACACACACACACCTCGTGTCGGAAATTACTGGACGCCTTCCAGGAGAAAAGAAGCTGGACGTGTTGAGTGTGACCTGTGCCCGCGCTGCTGGGAATGCTCCGAGACCCCTCGCCACGAGTACTGTACTGACCGTGCCGATACAATGCCGACCATCAAATGCACAGTGACACGGACCAGCTCGTTAGTCGGGCTCTTGCGCAGGGCGACGCTACATCATGATGTTAGCACCGAGGAGTCATCCCGAAGTCAATGGATGGCTGGAGGCCCCATCAAGCCTAGATTTCTGAGGTCGGGCTCGTGGGACGCCCCCGTCTTCGCCTTCGGGGACGCTACTGGTGGGCCCCACTCTAGGAATGCGTCTTTGGGGGGCGCGTGGGGATTGCAGTTGTCTCGATTAGGAGCTTCGAGCCTGTAGTCTTGGGCCCTGGTATTGCTGGAGCTCTAGCAGGAGATGCCCCAGCTGCTCCCAGAGGCGAGCTTCGAGGATTCGACGTCGCTGTTCGATTTCGCCCAGGCGTCCTCATGTACTGTGCTGGCAACGACGCGGTGGTGTCGGCTTTGTACTCCAAGGCTCATCTGCCTCTCAAAGGCGCCATTGGGACGATCTGGAAGGACATCGGAAAGCTTCTGATCGGCGGGCACCCGTCGCTCGTCTCCGCCGTCTGGGCTGCGCCACATTTGGACGCTGCTTTGGGCCCGAAGAACAGAAGTTCCATGTATAGGGGGCAAACAAACCTACCTCGCTTTTGACCACCCTCGCTTCCAAGAGATACCAAACGATGCCAAACTACGGCCTGTAGTGGTCAGGCCGCTTGACGAGGAGGCGCGTGGTATGACTTGGTTTTGCCTGGAAGCGAAAGCGGGGTAGGCAATTCACGCTCTGAGTAGCCGCGTGTTGGGGAATGCCCCGTCTCCTCTGCCGTGTCCCCTCCTCCTGCATGTTGGCCCAACTCGATACAACGGCACCCCCGTTCAGTTAGCCCTCCGCCAGCGCAGTTACTCTGCCCAGCCGCCGACGCAAAAAAAGGGTTGGGGAATGCCGCTGCAGGCACCTTGCCGGGGAGGCGGCGGAGGAGGCACGAGCGCCCCAGAGGTGCAGATGGCTCACAGCCACAAGGCGGAGCGAAGGGCTGCTCTCGCGTGGCAAAACAACAAAAAACGCCTCCTCCTCCTCCTCCTCCTCCTCCTCCTCCTCCTCCTCCTCCTCCTCCTCCTCCTCCTCCTCCTCCTCCTCCTCCTCTCTCTCCTTCTAGGTCCACCCGTAGCCATGGCAGCGACCTCGAGAGGGCTTGCTCGTCACTGCCCACAGGAGCCAGATGGGCCACCTCCTCCCGACGAGCTGACGAGCTGAAGGCGCCAGCGTCTGTCAGACGCCGCCCTCCCCCTCCCCAGGGCCGGTCTGCAAGAGGGGGGAGGGATCACAGCTGGGAGCCCGGCGAGCGACTCCTGGAGCGGCCGCTCCCTGGAGTCGCCCGCGGGTGGGCGATCAGTGCAAGAGTAAGAGGTCAGAAGGCAAAAAGCGGCAGCAGACAGGAGAGGGAGGAGAGAGAGAGAGAGAGAGAGAGCCTCCTCCTCCTCATACTACCCTCCCTCAATCCTCATCTCTCCTCCTCCTCCTCCTCCTCCTCCTCCTCCTCCTCCTCCTCCCCCTCCTCCTCCTCCCCCCCGCGCGCTTCTTCCTCCCAGCGCTCATTGCACGACACCGTCGCGCGCTACTCTCGCTGCGTCCCTTCGTCCAGTAAGGCAGCCAAGACCGCCCAGCTACAGTCGAGATGTTATGACCCTCACTTTATGTCTGATGTGATGTCTCGTCCACCTGAGGGCTGCGGTGTGCATGTAGGCGGGGGGGGGGCGCTCCGCTATGACTTATTCCCAGGCCGTTCAAGCGTGGTCGTGCATTAGTGTGGAGCGTCAAGGATTAACTCAGATTGTTAATCCATGTTTTGTCGCCCCAATTCGATCTCTCGCACACGGCAGGAGTACACTGATCGGGTTTGAAGGGGCTCACACCGAAGGCCCAAGGGCTTATGTGAGTTAGGTGTATCGTTTATCATCGTTTTCTTTACTAATTTCTTTATGTATCTCTCTCTCTCTCTGTCAGCTTCTCTACAGTTCTAGATATGTATAAATAGAAAGGTAGATATTGATGTCGCATCGCAACTGTTCTGACTCCTGATTATACACTCACTCCCCCAAACTCTTCCTGCGGCACTATGACACCAACGGTTAAGCACTCGAAAGACACAACCTAGGACAGAGCTCCTCTTCATCATCCACCTCCTCCTCTTCTTATTAGCATGTGTCTCCTTATGTTCATTCGTCTTAGGTATTTTCTCATTCGCAAGATTTCCTTCTTCTTCTTCATACTATGTTCTTCGCCTAAGAATTCGTATTATGATTATGGTTGATACTAGTTGTATTAATGCTAGTAGTCTTGGTTTCCTTATTCGTATTAAGACTAGTTCTACTAGTCTTACTATTCGTATTATCATTATCATTATTATTGCTATGATTCCTCCTCCTCCTCCTCCTCCTCCTCCTCCTCCTCCCTCCCTCCTTCCCTCCCTCCCTCCTTCCCTCCCTCCCTGCCTCCTCCTCCTTCTCCTCCTCCTCCTCCTCCGCCCCCTCCTTATCCTCTCTCCTCCTCATCCTCCTCCTCCTCCTCCTCTTCGTCTCCTCCTCTCCTCATACTCCTCCTCTCTCATCTCCCTCTTCCTTCTCTCCTCCCCCATCCTCCTCCTCCTCCTCCTCCTGCTCCTTCTCCTTCCTCTGCCTCCTCCTCCTTCTCCTCCTCCTCCTCCTCCTCCTCCCTGCGAGGTGGGTGGCGGAGGGAGAGGTCGCCTGCCCGGGTATCCGCCTGTTCACCCACGCCGACAGCGACACGGCGCCCGTCCTGGGCACGTCTTACCGATCCCCATCCCCACTGGCATGACATTGGCCCCACTGGCCGATTTACGAAACCAGATGGGGATATGAGTTGTTCCCTTCGGGGCTCGAGGCTCGAGGGGTCTACCCCTTGCTGGGGGGGGGGGACGGTGGGGCTGAGTTGCCATGGCCCAGTGGAGACGGGGATACGGTCAGGACCCTTTGCTTAGCATGTCGCGGCAGCGGCCCTGGCGATACGCTCTACCTTAAGAGCGAATAGCGTGTCACTCCGCTCCGCGGGAGGCTGGAAACAACGCGAGACATTGAAGCCTGGGGACTAGGACGCGCCGAAGCGTGGTGGGCCAGAACTGGCGGAGCGACACGCTAAGCTAAAACTCCTGACCGCATCCATCCCCCCCTGGTCCGTCGCTTCCAGGCCATAACTCGGGTCGCCAGCGGCCGTTCGGGGCGATCCGGGCACCCCCAGAGCGCTCCCGATGAGGCGCAGCCGCTAGAAGGCATCCCGAGGCTGGTTGCCGCCGAGAACCGACGAACACGTCCGAAAACCTGCAACCTCGAGCCGCGGACCTCGAGCCTCGAACCTCGAGCCTCGAGCCTCGAACATCTCGGGCCACTGGCCTCGAGCCTCGAGCCTCGAAGGACGTCCTGGGCAGCAGCCGGTCGGCCACCGCAGCGGCCCGCAGCAGGCAGTCTCGCAGCTCGGTCTCGGACGCCGTCAGCCGCGAGGGCGGCAGCCTGGCGAAGAAGATCTCGGCCATGGCCGCGACGCCCGGGCCGCGGCGAGCGGCGCCGCGAAGGGTTTCCCCACGGCCGCTGTCGCCAGGCAGGGAGGGGAGGAAGGGAGGGAGAGAGGGAGGGAGGGAGGGAGGGAGAGAGGGAGGGAGAGAGGGAGAGAGGTGGGAGGAGGATGAGGAGGGGAGGAGTGAGGAGGAGGAGGAGTGGAGGAGGAGGAGGAAGGAGAGGTAGGAGGAGGAGGAGGAGGAGGAGGAAGGGGAGGAAGGGGAGGCGGAGGAGGAGGTGGAGGAGGAGGAGAAGGAGGCGAAGGAGGAGAAGGAAGAGGAGGGAAGGCGGTGGAGGAGGAGAGGAGGAGGAGGAGGAGAACGAAGAGGAGGGAGGAGGAGGAGGTGGAGGAGGGGAGGAGGAGGAGGAGGAGGAGGATGAGGATGAGGAGGAGGATGAGGAGGAGAAGGAGGAGGAGGAGGAGGAGGAGGAGGAGGAGGAGGGGAGGAGGAGGAGGAGGAGGAGGAGGAGGGGCAGGAGGAGCAGGAGGAGGAGGCGGAGGCGGAGGAGGAGGAGGAGGAGGAGGAGCGGGAGGGAGGGGGGGAGGATGACAATTCGGGAGAATTCGGCGACGACGATGTCGGGTTTCGCCTGGACGACGGGTGCTGCCTCGGGACCCAGAAGCGCTTCGGGCCCCTGGCGCAGCACAAAGCATTGCTGGCACCAAAGCGTTCGAAAGACAACATTCGATATTGCTCACTTTGGCCCAAGCCGGTTAGTGAGAAGCCTCAACAACTCTCCGAGACCCCAGGAGAAACAGAAGACCTGGGGGACTCGGACTCTAGTGTGGCAAAACTTTGCCCTTAGACAGGCAAGATACTATATACTTCCCATTTCTAGTGGGCGGGGCACAAGGATTAAAAAGCCCTTTGATACTCCGCCCGTCAGACGCTGTGGCTCGACGGCCACTAATTTTGCACCACCACGTGGAGCAGTATTCAGCATAGGCGGAGGAGGCGGAGGAGGAGAAGGAGGAGGAGGAGGAGACGGAGGAGGAGGAGGATGAGAAGGAGGAGAAGAAGGAGGAGGAGGAGGAGGGGGAGGAGGAGGAGAAGGAGGAGAAGGAAGAGGAGGAGGAGGAGGAGGAGGAGAAGAAGGAGCAGGACCAGTGGAAACCCAAGAGTCATCAACGATGTTGGAATAAAACCTCCCGCCAAGCCTCCTCTTCAGGGGCCCGTACAATGGTTCATTTCCACTGAGGGAACTGCCTCGTTAGAACACAACCGTATGAAGACCCTGAAGCATGCCAAAACATTGTCCTCGGGATTCTAACGCCACGTATTAACCTGACTGTTGCGTCTTGACGATCTTGAACCCTGCCAGAACGCCATTCCTGGGACTTGAACACCACGAATCAGCGTAACTGTTGCACCCTCATAATCCTGAATCCTTCCACAGCACCATGTCTGGTTTGCTGATCACGGAAATCCGTGCAACGTCTTCAAAATTCACAAAATGTGGGCGGAGCTAAGCCGAGAGCCACATTCTCAAAAGAAACCGCCCTCAATCCTTGAAACTATTTTACAACGAATGGTGCGCGACGCAAATGCGAGAACCACATTTTGAAAACCACCCGCCTTCAATCTGTGAAACTCTTGCATGCGGATGCGCGCGGCGCTAAGACGAGAGCCACATTTTGAAAACCACCCGCCCTCAATCCGTGAATCTCTTGCAATTTTGCACAACGAATGCGCGCGGCGCTAAGGCGAGAGCCACGTTTTGAAAACCACCCGCCCTCAATCCGTGAAGCTCTCGCAAATCTCAAAAACGAATACGCGCGGCGCTAAGGCGAGAGTCACGTTTTGAAAACCACCCGCCCTCCATCTGTGAAACAATTGTCAAGTTTTAAGCTTCAAGGTCATAAGTGGTGAGGAAGTTTCAGGCGAAACGCCCGGCTCGCTCTAAAAACTGGCCTCGGGGTGCGAGGAAGAGGAGGAGAAGGAGGAGGAGAAGGAGCAAGAGGATAAGTTATTTATAAGGAAAAAAGAATGTAGGAGGAGGGGGAGGAGGAGGAGGAGGAGGAGGAGGAGGAGGAGGAA
>CAUYUJ010019793.1:0-59580 GCA_963575745.1 Prorocentrum cordatum
TCGGCGTGAGACAGAAGAAATGAAATCTTTGATAGGTCACGACAACCAGCCGTGACGGGTTACGTATGGATGTACCCCGTCACGGCTGGTCTGCGCGTCTGTCAACAGCAGATGGGGACGCCCTTCAACACACACGTTGAATATCAATGACGCGTTGTGGTGCGTGACTGCTTCGCGCGCGCAGCACGATTTGCATTATGAAGACCAACTCGGAACACTAATCCCAAGCATATGCGATAGCGGCGCTCTTCAAAACTCACGCCAACGATCGAATAAACGATGCGCGTGTGTTGGTGCTGCAAGCGTGCGGCTGACATGGCGAATTAAATGCAGTTTTTTTTAGTAATTGGCGACCGTGACGCCCGTCAGGACACAAGCAACATCTCCATGACACGATGCGTGGGGCGGCTGCTGCGGGAGCGCGCGCACGCGGGCGAAGACATTGAGGCCTTCGGTGGAGCTCCACGTAGCGGGTCCGATGAGGGCGCTGCCACTGTAGGGCCACAGAACGTGCGAGGTGTGTGTGTGTGTGTGCCAACTAAGACCTGTGTCCGCGTGCGGGCGCTGCCAATGGGGCCTTCGGTGGAACCCCCTGTGGGGACATGCAACATGTGAACGGTATGCCGACATGAAAGCGCATCCGCATGCGGACGCTGCGACCGTGGCCATCCGTGGATCTCCTTCTGGTGCCGCGAAGCGTGAAAAGGCTATGCCAAAATGGACCCGAGTCCGCATGAGGGCGCTGCCACTGGGACCGTCGGTTGAACTCCTACTGTGGCCTCGAGAAACTTGAAATATCCACTAAAACTTCCACTGCCGCTCCATACGGAACCTCTAGGCGTGTGGGTGGTGTGCCAAAATAGACCTGAGTCCGCATGCGGGCGCTTCCTCTGGACTCATCGGTGGAGCCCCATAAAGGGGGTCACGACACGTGTGAAGTGCGTGTGTGTGTGTGTGTGTGTGTGTGTGTGCCGAAACTGGTACGGGGTACGCATGCGAGCACCGCCACTGGGGCCTACAGTGGAGCTCCGTGTGGCTGCGGTGATGATGAGGGTGCTGATGCTAATGACACGGATGATGCTGATGGTGGTGATGCTGATTGTGGTCAGGCGAATCACGATGAGGATGAGGACGACGATGGAGAGGGAGGATGGGGAGATGAGGCGACGCATGGGCGCTGCTGATGTTCAGAAAAGACCCAGCACCACACGATGGTTGGACAGTAGGGCATCACCTATCCATCCTCACTGACCTTCGGGCTCCAGCGCTGAACACGTTCGCATCCGAGCTTGGACGCTGGAAACGTGAAGTGAACACTTGAACCATTCAATGTGTGTCAGCGCTGAGCCCAAACAATTGGTTTTTGCACGCTCGATGTGGCCCCTGGGTAGTGGCAACCATGGGATGCAACTAACTTGCCGAACTTGAAAGTGTCAACTCCGCTCTCGCGCTATCATCCAACCCGCCCACCCGCAACTTGGTTTGCCACACCCATGCGGGAGCGATTGCGATGATTGCTGGGTGTTGGCTGGTGCATATCTGCGGCCGCGCTAGCCCGCGCATGCTCGCGCGCGCAGCGGGCAGCAAATTTGGCGCGACCGACGCGAACGCGGTGGCGCTGACCGCTCGGCACTCCCACCGGGCACTTCAGTGCGAGTCGGCGACTTGGGCGGGCGCGGTACAATGTCAACGTCGACAACGGTAGACACGATGATGATAATAACGATGCTGGCGACGATGCTGACAGCGACGACGGGGCAGCCAGTGACGGCGCCGACACTGATCACGCCGACGACGATGACGGCTTCTTCGCGTCGGTGATGAGGGTTTCGGAAGAAATTCAAAATGCGCGCGCGGCAGACGCGCGAGAGTGGCTCGCACAGTATTATTTGACCCGGATCGTGCCAGCCCAGCACGCACGCAAGGGCGTTCGAACAATTGCGCGCGCGAAACTCGTTTGGTAGCATTTTACGAAAACATTGAAACACGCATCGTTTCGTTGCGAATTCGCAATAAAACGCGCGCACGTTGTTGTTGAACATCCGTGTTGCGAAACCATGTGTCATTTTTTCTGTTTTTTCGACACTCGATTTTTTAATCCTTCCAAAACAGATAATGGTTCGAGGATTTTGGCATGCGCGCGCGACGACGCGCGCGTCCGCATGTCGCCCCATTTGTTGCCAAGGGTTTGAAATGATCTGTTATAAACGAATGCGCTTGCATAATACATTTTCGAAGGAAGCCGAAGGGGGACCAACCGACACCAGCCTGGCTGGAAAGTATGAATTCAGATGTGGGGTGGACATTCGGACATAATTATATGTGCTTTACATAGGTTCCCGGGGTATCGATAAGTCCGGGGGGTAGGATGGTAGAACCTATCTTCTTTTTAGAAAGGAACATACATGCGTGGCGCAACGTGCGGCATGCAGTCTGTGCTGCGGGAACCAAGTGGTGCAAGCTAAGTGGTGCAAGCTGCGGGATGAAAAGTAACTGGTTCAATCCGCGTGGTGCAATTTGTGGGGTGCAATGTATGGGGTGGACTATATGTGATACGATTGATGTTTACCGCATCCGCGCGTGACCACCTCCAACGTTCGTTCACAAAAACTCGTCAACCACCCATCCCCAACTTGTTCGCAAAACTCATGCAAGCCTTGCGTGGCACCACTCATTCATCAGAACTTGCCCGCAAATCTAAACAAACGCAATAACGCGCGAACCCTGCTCACGAAGATGGTGGCTAACACGGGCGATTGCTGATGGTGACAACTACATCGGCGACGACGGCGATGATGATGACGGCGGTGGCGATGATGACGAGGGCGACGACATCGTCGATAACGATGGTGATGACGATGGTGGTGATGATGACGCTGGGGATGGGGATGAGGATGCCAATGATGATGGTGGTGGTGGTGGTGAAGATAGAACTGACTAGAACGATGAAGCGCGCGCGGGCAACATATTTGAATCCGTGGCTACCGTGTAACTGGGAAACCATTTGGTGCTCATGTGCTCATGCGTTTGGTTGTTTTAGGGCCGGTGTCTTCGACTGCTTAAGGAGACGCTGGCTTTGGACAGAATTTCGATGTGCGCGCGCGCGGTAACGCGCGCGCGGCCACCATTGCATTATGTCGCAAGGAATTGGCGGGTGCGCGATGATCGTTGGACGTTCTTGGCACGCGCGCGCTAGGGGTCCGCATGTTCTCACGTGACCAAATGGCTGAACACCCAAGGTGATCTAATGATTTCAACGCACGCGCGAGCAACGCTCTGGCAACTCGTCGTTGAAACATCGAGTGGCCATGCGATAGCGGCTGAGCAGCCATGTCTTGCGATTTCTTGGACAAAGCAATGTTGACCTGATTATGACATCCGCGCGCGGCGGGGCGCGCATGTGCCCCGCTCTTACAACAACGCCACATCAGTGAGGCACGCCTGCGCACCGAATTCGATTGTTTGGCAGGGGTGAAGGGGGAAGGCGACACTGGCGCTGCCTGGGATGCTATGGCTTCCAATTCAGGACGGCCTAGCGTGCGTAACAAGAACGAAGCACAACGCGTGGATTATTTCAACAACTTTTGAGAGGTCCAGCGGAGTGGAGTTGCACCCAGACCAAGACGAGGCTTCTCGAGTCGAAAACATCTCTCAATGTGCTATGTTGTACGGAACGCTTCTGCGAATAATTTCCTCGCGTATAGACAGGATATGGCATGCAGCTGGAAATGTGCGACCGATTAAGTAAGCGTGATCTCCGCCACCGTACCGCTGAGCAAGGAGTCGGCGTGTCCTCGGATCCTGAGCCCAATCGTCTAAACCTCAATCCTCACTCCTGAAGGGTCTCGACGGGGCCCGGGCCCCCCGCTCTACAATCCCCCGAGAATTTCCGCGCGCCCCCCGGCCCCCCCCGCGCGCCCCCTGGGCCCCTGGCTTTCTGTGCCCAAGAGGGCCCCAAGACGGGCCGAGACGGCGCAAGAGGGCCTCAAGACGGCCCAAAAGGGCCCCGAGACGCCCGAAGATCGGCCCAATACGCCCAGGACGTCCTCAATATTGCCGAAGATGCCTCCATAACGGCCCAAGAGGCCACCCAGAAGTTGAGAATAGGAGTGGGATGTGGGAGAGATCTTTATCCAGCACGCGCGAAACAAACTGCTGGAATGAACCGCTGACTCGAGCCTAATGGTTGCAGGCCGTGCTTGCTGCGACGCGCGTGCTGAACAACTGCGTGAGAGCTCGCCAGGATGCTGGGCTGGTCGGGAATATGCCTTTCGACTCTGGTCTTCTCCGTTGGTGACTGTCCACGGCGCAGACGCAACCGCCCCCTGGGACACATCGCTGGCATCTCTGCTGTAAGAGAGTGCAGCGCAAGAGAATGTCACCAGCGCGCAAGGAATCATTCACATGTGCCGCGGCCTCTTCTCCGGCTGCGCTGCAGCGTTGCGCCGCGGGGCAACTGCAGGGCATTCGTTGCCTGGGTGGCCCTCGGCCCTCTGCGCCGCGATCGCGGCGTGTCCAGGAAGGGGCCGAGCGCCGCGCTTGGCTTCGAGCCGGAGTCGGGCGCAGGGCGCTCCGGCGCAGGGCGCCTGGCCCTCGGGGCCGCCATCGGGCCGGGCGCAGCATTTGGCGAAACGTCGGGCCAGGCGGGCCCGACGGGAGTGGGTCCGATCCCATCTTGGCGTCTTCGCGCCTTGGCTGCGGCCGCCGAGACTTAGGCTGAGCCCCAACGACCTCCGGAACTTGTTCCTGCTTGGCCTGTGCCTGGGTACGCGGCCGGTCGGGCAACTTCCGGAGGTCTACCTCGTGCTCGCTCTTCGCGTCGTCGACGTCGTCGTTGTGCTTCCGCTTCTCCTCTTCTTGCCTCCAATGCCTGGCGAAGTTGCGGGCTGGCTCGCTGCTGTCCGAGACGGAATCGCCCTCGTGCTTGACGTCCGCATCGCGCGCGTGCTTCTGCCACTTCTCCGGGTATTCCTCCACGAGCGCCGGCAACCGCCTCAACTCGTCGCCCCGGTGCCTCTGTCCAACCTCGGTGCACGCTGAGGGCTGAGCTTCTCTTGGGCCGCGGCCGTCAAGTCGCGTCACCCCCGCGCGCCAGCGCGCGATGGGGGCGTCCGGGAGCTTGGCGCCGCGCGCCGCGCGACGCAGCATTCGTGGCCCCACGTCGCCGCAGTGAGCCTTTTTGGCGGCGGCGTGCGCGGAGTGGAAAACCTGCGCCTGCGGCCGAACAATCGGACAGACCTTCGCCTGAACCCCGCGAGGAGGGCGTCCTGGGCGACCTTGCCCGTCGCGAGGGCGTCTGCGAGCGCGCCCTGGGCGCTGGTCCAGCGCGGCTTCCAGACCAGGCCTGCGAGCAAGTGCTGCTTCAGTCCCGTGGTCTCGCATAGCATATGCTGTCCAGTGGGGCATTTCGTGCTCTCGTTCGCGATCGCTGCGGGCACAGACATAGCACCCGCGCGCAAGACGATCTCGATGTCGAACTCGCGCGCCTCCAGCCGGCGAGTCAAGTCCGCCGCGGACGCAACCCTGTAGAAAATCTCTTGGAAGAAACCCGGCAAGGAGGGTGCCCTCCTTGACGGCCCCGCTGAGATTATGCATCTCTGCTGCGAACGTGCCCCCGCGCGCGCGCCTGCTTCCGCGACCAGAAGTCGATCGCGAGGAAGCTGTCGTCCAAAGTGCCGCAGAGGCCTGCCGCCAGATACTCGATGCAACTCATTTTGCGCCTTGAACCACTCCAGGAGCCAGGAGCTGGTCGTGCGCGTCGCGGCAACGAGGCGCCGCGTTGGCGTCGCTGCACCTCTGCAGGTAGCCCACGAAAACATAACCATCGGCGTGGCACATCGTCACCCAGGCCACGCCTCCGCGCATGCTCATGAACTGCTGGTGGATGTCCTCAGGCATCTGCTCGCCCCCCTTGAGTGTCCCCAGAGTTGGGTGAACTATCGGGCGCAGCTGGGGCAAGTAGTGGTCCTGGCTGCGCTCAATGTCGAGGTTCTGCGGGTTCTGCTTGTGCATGACACCGCGGCGCTCGAAGATGCCGTACTTCATTTCCTTGATCGGCCCAAACGCCCGCTCCGCTACCAAAGTTGAGAAGAATAGCCAAGGCCGCGCTAACGGCGATGTCGGTGAACGGCGACGTTGGGAATCTGGTTTTTGTGACACCGAGCTCGCGCAGAGCAAATTGTAAGACATCGCGCGGCAAAGTGTGCAAATGTATCAAGCGAAAACGACGCAGGGAATTGTGCGAAAGCACGAGCCATCATTTCCTACAATTGGTTTGGCCACGAACCAGTTCCACCTACAATGTCGAAACTTACATCGCCGTTACCTACATGTCCATTAGAGCGTCTACGGAGACATGGGATGTTGGAGAATGTTCTCCAGTGCGTGTGGAACATATTGCTACCTTGAACCGCTGACTCGATCCGAATGGTTACAGACCGTGCTGGCTGCGAAGCATGTGCTGAACAACTGCATGAGAGCTCACCTGAATGATGGGCTGGTCGGGAATCTATTTTTCGACTCGAGAGGTCTCCCAAAAATGCTCCAAGAGGCCCAAATCGCTGATTTCCCACAACGTTTTTGAAAGATTTTGGTGCTCTCGCCTTTTCGGCTGCCCGGCGCTCCAAGGCGGCCCAAGGGGCCCCCGGGGCCGCCCCGAAGCGGCCCCAGGGGCGCCCGAGCCCACGGCGGCCCAAGAGGCGCCAAAGACGGCCCCAAAAGTAGCCCAAGAGAGGAAGCACGAACAGAAAATCCGAGCCCTCCACCCAAAGAGGTCCAGGTCCCCAGGAGGCCCCAAGAGGCGCCCTGGAGTTCCGCCTCCTGGCAATGCCATGCGCGCGCATCACTTGAGTAGCTTCTTCGCGGCCTGCTGCCTGGCCCATTGACTGCGGCCGGGAGGTTGCCCCTTGGCAACCTTCTTGAGCATCCTCTTGCCGTGGTCGCTCAGAAATCCACGGCGCTCGCGCTGCGGGTTTCCGACGGCGAGCGCCGACGTGAAACCGCGTCCAGAACGCGCAGTGCTGCTCCACTCTTTGCAAGAACCGAGCGGGTGGGGCTCGTGCAACTTGTGCCGGTTGACTACGGGCGCTCTCGGAATCGCGGCCGCCCCGTTAAACGGCCCAGGGTGGCAGGGTGTCTTCGAAAACTGGTTGGCCAAAGATCGCGGAGCCGCGCCCCCGCAGACATTGAATTGGATCCTCGATCGCAGTCCGCCCTCTGGCGAGTGAGCTGTGAGATCTAGCTGCGCTTTAGATCCTCGCAGCTGCCTCCTCAAATCCTTCTCCCGCGGAACCCTATCCCTATCCGCTTCTGTACTCGCGTTCAGAGGCTGGCCAAGATGATGGCGGACTTGGCAGCCCATCGCCCGAGTAAAGGCACGACTACCCCCCCGCGCCCAGGCGCGCGAAGATGGCCCGCCCGCGAGCTGGCTACGCTGTCTGCTACTTCGTCGATCTAGAAATAGAGCTGATCAGCCCCTACCGCAGAGACACTCCGTTCCTCGCGGTGGCTCTCGACCTTCACTGAAACAAGCCACCTCTCTGGGTGCTGCTGAAGCAGATCGCGCAACTGGTGCTGCGCGTCAAGGTGTGACTCGCAATTGATGCCAGCTCTGATCTTGGCCAGATTATTGACCAGATATGATGAGTCCGTCACAAAATAAGCAGATGCCACATGAAAGACCGCACGTGCAAATTCTAGCAGGTGCAAGGTCCCCCCCGTGTTGGCCGACTGCCTCTCGCCTGGGACATTGCCGAAGCCTGATGCATGGGTGCTAAGTCCTGCGACAGTGTAGATACCCTCACTGCCCAGGCCTCTCGCGGCTGCCCACAACCAGGCTACTCTACGCAAAACAAAGTCCTGCGTGTCCTCCCCTCCGGCGGCGTCTCCTCCGCCAAAAACGAACCCGTTGACGACCGCCTCGCCGAGCTCCCCACCCAGCCTGCGGAAGTCTACAACATCGGGCGGAGCGGGAACAGCCGTCCAGGACTTGGGCATCAGCCCGTGGATCCAGAAGTTCGGAATGTTCTGCGCGTCGGCTAGGGCATGGTGAACAACAAAGCTGGAAACCTTGCAGAAGCCGGCGTTTGGCGGACATCCCCACGCCATGTGGGCATCAGGCTCAAAGAGCAGATCCGCACCTTCTGCAGGTGCTGTCACCCGAAACGATGAATTCTTGCATCCTACTGCGGGTCCAACTGTCGTCCGTCGCAGGGAACGTGCCCTTCCTCGTGCATATGTTCAACTCGCGGCGCCAATCGAACATGTCCGCGACCTGCTTGAGTCCCTGGCCGTTCCAAGAATTCGCAGCAGCCTCGGACCGCAGCTTCCTCTCGAGACTCGTGGCTAGAGCCTCTCGGATCACGGCGAGGTCCACTTTGCCTCTGCCTAGGAGAGACTCGTCAATAGCGAAAAGCTCACCAACGTCACTCTCCAACACCCAAGGCCCCCGAGGCCCCCAACCAATGTGGCAATGGTGGCAGCAGCAGGTGCGGCAACTCCTCCCCAGCGATTCCTAGCAGGTTCGTCGCTGAGCCTGGCGGGAACTTTCCTCCAGACCTTTCGGGTCCTGTCCGCGTGAAACGCCTTGTCTGTGAGGATCAAGAACCGCGCTTCTATCGTGTCAAACGGGCCCAAGGAAAACATGATCGCGCCTACCATACTCTTGCGCCAATGAAGTGGCGAGGTGCCTTCCCCCCTTCGCGACCCCCCCCCCCCCCCCCCCCCCCCCCCCGAAAGACGACCTAATGCCCTCCTCCACCCCAGAACAACCGAAGGTGCGGTACCGTGTGCCTTGCCAGAATTTAGCGACTTGGCAAAGGCCGCTGCCAGGGCCATCTTCTTAGCCCATCTCTTGCACGACATGTTGCCTTTCGAGCGCTTCTGCAGCTCGCTGAGCCTCTTAGCCGCAGCAACTCGACGCGAAGACTGCTTGGGCCGAGCAGCACTGACTCTGCCCCGATCGATTCCTAGACCCGCTGCATCAAGCCTGACCCGCGTCACGACGCCGTGCTCTTGAAAACAAGAAACTGCTTCAACTGCTGGGCAACCTCTGCGCTAGAACAGAAGATGCGAGACTTGCCAGCCATGGGCAGATGGCCCCTTCTAAGCTTCTGACTAGCTCGAGGCCTGTTTGGGACAGTTGGCGAAACGCACGCTTGCTCGTGCCGTGCATGCGCTGTGCTGCGCCATCGACCCAAGTGCGCAGACTGGGCTCACTTGGTGCACCTGTGACGAGATGTGCGCAGACGCGGTGCAAGGCAACTCCCCCCAGGTCCACTGCTCCACTACTTCAGGGAATAAGCGGCAACTCTGAGTCCACATGTTGCGAGTGGCCTCCATTGTCTCTCGAGAAACGCACGGCCATGTGCACCTGGAATTCTAATGCGAGGTAGCAAGGACGACAATTCAACTCTGAAGCTTTCTCAGGTATGAGGTCCCAGCGAAGACCATCGTATAACCCTTTCGCATCCCAGAGCAAACTGCCACTCTGGAAATCTGGGAAACTCGAGTTGGCCGCCTCCTCGCCCCGAAAGAGCCTAATCGGTGCCACCTGCAGAGCCGACGAGCCCGCTAGAGCCGTGCCCCACGACCCCGCACTCTCCTTCGTCCAGGCAGCTCTGTCGGAGTTGCGCGCTCCACCCCAAAAGCGGACAGGTCAAACGAGGAGCCCGATAGCCCTGTCGGCTTCCAGGCTCTTGACTTGCATAGTGGCTAGAATGGCCAGAACCTGCCAGGGCCATCAGCAGAGGCGCTCAACTTCGGTGAGCAGGTCCGCCGGACCTTGGAGTCCCGCCCTGGGGAGCCATGCGCAATCTTGCTTCGACATCTGATCGGCACCTGGTGCTCTGTCTAGGGGCGCCGCCACTCGCTTCGGGAGGTGCTCAATGGCGATGGGCCGAGGTTCGAGAGCCTTCGCGCGCGATTGCGTTTTTTCCAGTGGGCAAATGCTCAATCGAAGGTGGTCGGGCCCCCCTTCCACTCGAGGCTACAAATTTTCCCTCTGGCCTCCATGCGCTGGCACGAGTCCAGCGCCACATCGCCCCAAACCCTCATCCCTCCGACGAACGCAGGCTCATCTTTCAAACGACGGTACAACCCTCAGCCTCCCAGCTGGTCCTGTTGCGTGGCCCACCGGTGAAACTTGCCTGGGCTGGCTTGCAAGACAGAGCGCTGAGCACGGACATAATCCTGGTAAGCTTGCCTGCTGAAGTCTCTAATGGAGTCATCCGTGAGCTTCCAAATGGCCCGGAGACTGCGGCTCCACTTGGCCCTCGAGGTGGGTGTGAGCGGAAGCAACGGAGAAACAGGCAAAGGGACCAACAAGTCTCCATGACGCTCGCCTAACCTACGGGCCTCATTGGAGCCTCTGTCGTTCAGGGGCCCCACAAGATCAGACGAGATGAAATCAACCGTAGAGCACCAATGGGCGACAGGGTCTCTGGAGGACACAAAGTGGGCACCTTGGGCCTCAGGCCTCTTGCGGAGTTTTGAAGGGTGCCCCTGCCCCTGTACTTGCCCTGGCCCCTAGGGCCTCGCCAGGTGGATGGGGCGGGGTCTGCAGAGGGCCCATCCTCTGCACCCATGGCCGCGCCTCCAGGAGGGGCGGGGTATGCGGAGGCACTAACCTCGGCACCCTGCGTCACGCCTCCAGCAGCCACTGCCCCATGGTCACCGAACTGCTCCGCGATCTCATCCTGGCCACTGCGCTCCTCCTCATCGAGCCCCCAGTCCAGCAGCCCCAGGCACTGCAAGGGCGGTGGCATCTTGAACCTCATAGGCTTGCGGGAGGTGAGCGGCGTTTTGACTGACAGCTCTGGCTCCTCAGCCTTGGCAGTCTGGCGGAGAAGACGTTGTCGGGACCGCTTGCTGTCTGGGTCCGCCTGTCGCCTCGGCCTCGGTGGGAACTGGAATCTCTGTGGCGTCTTCAGGACCCATCTCTGCGCAGTCTCGAACTTGA
Source organism: Prorocentrum cordatum (assembly GCA_963575745.1). NCBI lineage: Eukaryota > Dinophyceae > Prorocentrales > Prorocentraceae > Prorocentrum > Prorocentrum cordatum. The sequence goes on from CAUYUJ010019793.1 coordinate 10,958, forward strand.
GCCGCAATCTGGCCATATTGCCGACATGCGATTTACCTGCACCATAGCAGGATTTGTCGCCAATTTCCATCGAAAGCGCGAACCTGACCATCGACGGGGTAATGGCAGCGTAATCGATCATGCGCTTCTGACCTGCACTGCGTGTGTACTCACCACCCTTGGGCACGCGAATCAGACCGTCAACTAAGGATGGCCAACCTGACCTCTGTAGTTCTAGCGTGGTCGCGTTGAAGTCACCGATCACTAGCCGAGGTGTTCTGATAGACTGCAGCAGCGTACCCAAATTGATCAGCTTCGTGACATTCATACCATGGATACCAAACTCGCCGGTAAGATAGATGTCGAACGAAGCCGAAGTAGACTGGCCACCAGTCTTGAGCTGGCAGCCTACGAAAATTCTGAAGTCAACTCCAGACAAGGTCGTCTCGGGCTCCTGAATTTGACGAAAGCCCATCTGCATCTGTGCCTGACTAGCTAGATGTCTGAAGCTCCGGAACTGATATGTTTTACGAACGCACATGGAAATTCCACCCGCCTCACTGACACTCTTGAGGCTCCATGAAGGCACCAAGAGGCTCCATGAAGGCCCCAAGGAGCCCCCAAACCAGCCCCCAAAAGGCCTCCCAAAGGGCTCCAAGAGCCCCCGGGAAACCTCCCACGATATCCACATTAACATCCAATAGGCTTCGTACCCACAGCCCAGACACGGTGGCGGGATGGGCCGAAGCCCATTAGATCCGCCGCCCCCTGCTGATTCATCACAGGGGTGCCTTGCGTGCTAGATCCTCTAGGTTTTGGTTTTGCTTCTTTTCCAAAAGAACTCCCCCTGGGCCTCGCGTCCCGCCGGGGCCCCCGGAAGGTGCTCAATCCGGAAACAAATCCTCCAAGATAGCTCAAGATGGCCTCCAGGATGGCCGCGTTGGCCCGAGATGGTCTCCAAGATGGTCCAGGATGGCCTCCAAGTCCGCCCAAGATGGTCCAAGACGGTCTCCAAAACGGCCCAAGAGAGTTCAAGACACCTCCAAGTTCGCCCAAGAAGCCCGCAAGCCCACACGATCCAAGAGGCCCCCAAGAGGTCCTCCAGGAGGGCCCGAAGAGGCCAACATCGTTGGATTCCTCAGGTTTTTGAAGGATTTTGGCATTTGCTTCTTTTCGGCCTTCCGAAGACCTCAAGACGGCCCAAGAAGCCCCCAAGATCGCCCCAAGATCAACCACGAGGCCTCCAAGATGGCCCCATGACGGCCCAACAGGCCCCCAAGACGGCCCCAAGAGAGACGGCCCAAGAGGCCTCGAAGACGCCCAAGATGGCCTCCAAGACGGGCCCGAAGCGCCACAAGACGGCCCCAAGCCGGTTCAGAGAGGCCCCCAAGACGGCTCCCGACGGCGTCAGACGGGCCAGGAACGACCTAAGACGGCCAAAGAGGCCCCAGGGGAAGTCCCAAAAAGGCCCCAAGAGGCCCTCAAGAGGCTCCAAGAGGATGGCCCCAACATGGCCTCTAAGACGGTCCCACGATGGCCCGATCGAGCTCAAGAGTGCCTCAAGAGGCTCGGAAGAGGCATCCTCCCCCTTCTCCTTTTTCCTCCTCCTCCTCCTCCTCCTCCTCCTCCTCCTCCCCTTCCTCCCCCCCTGCGGTCCCCGAAGGCTTTCCAAACCGACTCGGGGAACACATGGTCTGATAGCTTCGCCCCCCAAGATGCCTCCAAGACGGCCCAAGATGCCTCCAAGACGGCATAACTTGGCGTCAATATTGCCCGAGACGGCCCACGGGGCCTCCAAGAGGTCCTCCAGGAAGGCCCGAAGAGACCAACAACATTCATTTTCCCTAAATGTTTCAAGGATGTTGGCATGTGTTTCTTCTCGCCATTCCGACGGCTCAAGACGGCCCAAGAGGCCTCTTCCTCTTCCTCTTCATGTTCATTCTCGCCCGCGTGTTCCTCGAAAGTTTTTCCAAACCGATTCGGGGAACACATGGTCCGATAGCTTGGCAGGCCTCTGGCCACAACGTTCGGCCACATAGGCGCTTCCGAAAGGGCAGGGGGCGGCGGTGATTCGCCGTAGGCTTCTTCGATCCGCCGCCCCCTGTTGATTCATCACAGGGGTGCCTGGCGTGCTAGATCCTTTCGGTTTTGGTTATGGTTCTTTTCCTAAAAGAACTCCCCCTGGGGCTTCGGCCCGTCCCGCCGGCCACCCGGAAAGATCGCCCAGAGGTGGTTGCCAAGGGCTTTTCCTGCTCCAGACGGCTCCAAGACGGCCCAAGATGGCCTCCAAGACGGCCAACATGGCCTCCAAGACGGCTCAGATGGCCCCAAAATGCCTCCCAGATGGCCCAAGATGCCTCCAAGACGGCCTAAGCTAGCCTCAGGATGGTTCAAGACGGCCCAAGAGGTCCCCAAGAGCCCCCCAAGACGCCTCCAAGAGGTTCTCTCAGCGGTTTTCCTTTGGTTCTTGAAGGATGTTGCCATCTGCTTCTTTTCGGCCTTCCGAAGACCTCAAGACGGCCAAAGAGGCCACTAAGATAGCCCCAAAATCGCTCACGAGGCCTCCAAGATGGCCCCATGACGGCCCAAGAAGCCTCCAAAAAGGCCCCAAGAGGGCCCCAAGACGGCCCAAGAGGCCTCCAAGACGCCCAAGATGGCCTCCAAGACGGGCCCGAAGCGCCCCAAGAAGGCCGCAAGTCGGTTCAGAGAGGCCCCCAAGACGGCTCCCGACGTCGTCAGACGGGCCAGGAACGCCATAAGACGGCCAAAGAAGCTCCCGAGAAGCCCCAAAAGGGCCCCAAGAGGCCCTCAACAGGCCCCAAGAAAGCCCAAGATAGCTCCAACATTGCCTCCAAGAGTGCCAAGAGTGCCATCAGAGGCTCGGAAGAGGCATCCTCCCCCTTCTCCTTGTTCCTCCTTCTACTCCTCCTCCCCTGCCTCCCCCCCCGCGTTCCCCGAAACCTTTCCAAACCGACTCGGGGAACACATGGTCCGATAGCTTGACTTCGACTTCCGAAGCCGCCGATGGAGAGCTCCACCGCCCCCTTTCCTCCTCCGCGTTCCAGCCTGCTCTTGCTCATCCCTCCCCTTCCTGCTGCTGAGGCTGCGCTGCCCGCCGCGCGATGCTGCAGAACTGCCGCCGCCAGCTGTACCAAAGCACTTCAACGTATCCCTCACAGAGATCGTGCCTCATGGGGAGCTCGACGGTTCGACGACGACGGCGCCGGCGTCGACAATGACATCGACGACGCGCGCGGCCACTGGGCTCTGACATCATGCGGCCATCCGACCTGCGCGTGCACTCGGAGCAGCCCGCCAGGGGCATCAAGGCAACACCCCACGCGATGACGACGGCGGCGGCGGCGGCGGCCCGCTGGGCTCCGGCAACATTCCGCCTTCCGTCCTGCGCATGCACTCGGAGCAACCCGCCAGCGGCATGAAGGCGTATACCCACGCGTTGGGGTCCGGACAAATGCACGTGCCCGTGCGCTTGGCCTGCGCGACGGGGGCGGCCGGACACGTCTACCCCAGCAAGGGATCTGCCGGCAGCACTGCCCCAGCCCTCCAAGCACAACGCCGGCAGAGGACCCCAATAGAAAGCCACCAGGCCCCGCGCCGCTAGCTCCCGGGTGCCCGATTCTGCTCGGCGGGGGGAGAGAAGGGATGAGACGCCGAACGCGCAAGCGGGAGAACAGGGCCGGCGGGACGAGGCAATGGAAGTGGCAGGCGAGGGGGGGACAGAGAGAGGATAGCAAGCAGGGAGCAGGGGAGGGCGATGGAGAAAAAGGAAGAGGAGGAGAGGGGAAACACCCGCAAGGCTGGAGGGCCCTCGTGGCCATCGCTAAACGCAGCTCGGAAACCTGAGCAGTGGAAGAGGTCTCGAGTCCGATTGCAAGGCCAAGAATTTTGCTTCCAGTGGTTCTGAACCAAAAGCGGGGGAACAACCTGCGGGCGACCACTTCTAGATTGGACGCGCCACTGCGTGTCCAACCCATGGCCGGCACATGATGTAGGCGTCAGCTGCGAAACTCAAGAAGCAAGTAGTCAGGAAGAGAGCTGAGCAAAGCAGGCCTATGCAAAACATAACAAAACAATGCAAGACGAGAGCGGAAAAAATCTGCCACTGTGCGTGCGCGTGTCCCCGAACGGGAAAATGTCGTGGGTCGTCCTGGGGCCCTCTTGGAATCCTCATGGGCCGTCTTGGGGCAATCTCGGAAGCAATCGGAACCGTTTTCGGCCAATCTGGTCCCGAACAAACGAGAACTCCAAATCAGAAGCCGGAAAACGTGTTCGCCAACGTGGGCCCGAAACGATATGTTTCTAACAATCTATGCTGTGCAATCTACGTGGAACATTCTATGTTGTGCAAATTACACTGTGCTCGATTTGGCGCAATAGTCCCACCAACATACCTGCGACTTGGTTTGCAAAACCCATGCGGCGGCGACTGCGGTGACTGCTGGGCGTTGGCTGGCGCATCGGTGCGGCCGCGCTAGTGCGCGCAAACTGGCGCGCACGGCGGCGAGCTGTTCTGGCGTGGCCGCAGGGCGCTTGTACGCGCGGGCACTGCAGTGCGAGTTGCTGGTTCGGGCGGGCGCAGTACAATGGCGACGTCGCCAAAGACACACGGTGATGATCGCAGCGATACTTGGGGGCGATGATGACGATGGCGACGGCAAGGCCAATGACGGTGCCGATGCTGATCACGCCGACAACGTGCTGATGTTGGTCACCTGTCGGTGGTGCAGGTTGTGGACGGATTTCGACAAACGCGCGGCCGACGGGCGCGAATGGCCCGCACGGTACGATTTGATAGGGATCGTGACCCCCCAGCACGCGCGAAAGGACGTCCGAATGATTTCGACATGCGAGAGCGAGAGGCCCGCTCAAGCGCATGTGATGATGATCGGTTCTGAAGCACTGATCATTTGACACCACGATCGCCTCGTGAATATGTGCAAAGCAAAACGCGCAGACCCTCTTGTACACATGCGTTGTGATACAACTGGCTGTTGTGGTTTAGCGCGGAAGTCGATCTTGACATTCGTAGGAAGTCCAAAGTTGTCGAATGACTTCGGCATACGCGCGCGACGCCGCGCGTGAGCGAAGTTGTTTTCGCTTGTCAGATGCAAATGATCCTTGGGAACTGATGAGTGCTGACGAATTGATAAACGAGTGTGCGCGCATAGTGCCACTTGACAATGATGGAAAAAAGGAGGGGGCGATAAAAAGGTTTCCCACTGAAGAATTCACACGCGAAATGGACAATTGGGGCTGGATCATGTTCTGAACAGCGCGGGCCCAGGACCCGATAGTTCGGGTGGGTGGGTGGGTGGACAACGCTGTCTGCGGCCCGCCTTGGCAAACCATCCAGGTGGTGCAATTATCCGCGTCTTGTTCTATTCATTTCCTGCACGATAATGTGTGGTGCCACCTGTGCGGTGTAGTTCATGTTAACGAACGAACTGACACACCCCATCGCTTTGCCAGCATCCCACCCACTCACCCGCAACATGGTCAGCAAAACCCATGCGGTGGCGATTGCGATGCATGCTTGTCGTTTGCTGGTGCATCTCTGTGGCCGCGCCAACCAAAGCGCGCGCAGCGGGAAGCTAATTTGGCGGGGCCGACGCGGCCGCGGTAGGGCTGCCCGCTGGGCACATCCCACTGGGCACTTCACTGCGGTGCGGCGACTTGGGCGGGCGCGGTCTCATGGCAACGTCGACAAAGGTAGACACGATGATGATCGTAGCGATGATGGCGACGATGTTGACAACGACGAAGACCGGCCAGTGCGGGTGCCGATGCGGATCACGCCCGCAACGATGACGGCGTCACGCTTTTTTGAGAACTGATGTTGCGACACCATGTGTTTGTACGTTTGTTTTGGCACTCGGTTTTGAAATCGTTTTTCTTTCGCCCGGGTGAATGCCATGACAAGCCCGATGAGCAGCAGACAACTGGCTGAAGATAACTAGGTTGCCCAATGACTGGAGCTACTTAAACTGAAAACCGGCCTGCGCCGGCTGAGCGAGAAGATATGAGGCGTAGTCGATCCCAAACTCGGGACATGGCGGTGGACAACGCGATCACTTCGAACTGAAGTGGATAATGTGCAACGTCTATATAAACATATTCCATACCTGCAAGGTCGAGCGTTTGCCCGGTCACCGCGTGCACCGTCCAAGCAGCAGGTCCGTGACCGTTGCGGTAACCTCCGTCACTGGTGACCACAACATGTTCCATCAACGCGTCCTCGTCCTCCCCGTGCCAGAGCATGGCGTCCCGGTCGCGCAGCGCCGCGTTCGCAAGATGGTCCGCTGGTTTGTTCCACTCCCTCGGGACCCACCCCACACGCTACGACACCGTACAGTTTTTGACGGATTCGGGCATGCGCGCGCGACGACGCGCGCGCGCACTTCGTCCCATTGTTGCAGACAGAATTCTCGCGACGCCACGCGCGCAAAGGCGTTCAAACGATTTCGGCACGCGCGCGCAAAGCCCGTTTGATTGTATGTTTTGAACACGTTGGAAAATCTACGGTTTCGTATGAAATTTGCAAGAACGCACGCGCAACTGTTGTTTGCTAGTGAAACTCAGTGTTGCGCAACAGGTTGCTCTTAGATGTTGTGTTTGGACTCTCGGTTTTGGCATTCTTACGAAACCAATCCAGTTTTTGAAGGATTCCGGCATGTGCGCGCGCGACGACGCGCGCGTGCGCACTTCGTCTAACGTTTTGCAAGGGATTCTTGACCACTTATGTTTTTTGATTTGACAAAAGAATGGGCGCGCATAGAACTTGTTGCGGAGGATGGCGGGGGGGGGGCGATACCGGCTCGCCTGGGATGGCACGAGTTCGCATGAAGGATGGACGGTGGGGCAGAATCGCATGTAAATTGCAATTCGGAAAGGTGATGTGGTAATCCCAGGCGGGTATGGCAGAGTGTATTCTCATTAAAAAAAAAATCATCGACATGATGCAATCTATGTGGTTTTGATCGCCCTGTCGAACTCGAAGTTGTCAATTCCACTGCACGCGCAATCTTTCCACCGACCCGCCCGCATCTTTGTTTGCAGAACCCATGCGGCAGCGGTTGCGGTGACTGCTTGGCGCTGGCTGGCGCATCGCTGCGGCCGCGCTAGATCGCGCAGGCGCGCGCGTAGACCGGCCAGCTGGCCTGGCGCGAACGACGCGGCCGCGGTGGCGCTGCCCGCTGGCATGCCGTGCTGAAGCGCGGGCGGCCCCGTGCGAGTCGGGAACTCGGGCGGGCGCGGTATCATGGCGACGTCGACAATGGCAGACATGATGATGATGGTAGCGATGCTGGTGACCACGATGGGTGTGACGACGGCAAAACCAATGACGGCGCCGATGCTGATCACGCCGCTGATGATGATGGGGTCTACATGTCGGTGATCAAGGGCGGAGGGGGGGTCGGCATGCGCGCGCGGCCGACGAGCGCGGGTGGCCCGAGTTGTATTGTTTGACCGGGACCGTGCCCCCACCAGCACAGGCGCAAGGGCGTTCGAATGATGTCGACATGCGCGCGCGAGAGGCCCGCTTGGTCGTACTGGAAGAGTTCGCACGAGCGCGTGCGCAGACTTGTTTGGACAATCGTGGGGCAGAACCGACGTTGTTATATGTGGTCGGGGCAATCGATTTTGACCCCCCTACGGAGCCACACGTTTTTTGAATTCCAGCATGCGCGCGCGACGACGCGGGTGTGTACTTCGTCCCATCTTTCGCAAGTGGCTCTTGGGAAATTGTGATTGCTGGTACGCGAATGTGCGCGCGTAGTCTTTTTTGCGGAGGGTGGTGTCTGAAGGGGATTGGTTCAGCGGGTGGTACGAATCCATGAACGATGGGGCGTAACTCATCGTATGTAGACTGCGCATATCCAGTGGTAAATCTTGACTTCTTTTCTAGAGACGGAAATCGATGTGCTGCAATCTACGATGCGCAATCTAGGCGGCGACGGGGCGGCGACGGCAAGCACGGAGCCGCCAGACCGCCAGCCAGACGGACAGCCAGGCCCAGACCACGGGCGGCGAAGAGGCGGCGACGGCGAGCACGGAGCCGCCAGACCGCCAGCCAGGCCCAGACGACAGGCGGTGACGAGGCGGCGACGGCGACGGCGGGCACGGAGCCAGCCAGACCGCCAGCCAGGCCCAGACCCCGTGCGTGCGTTGGGGGAAAGATTGTCTTTGCCCCCTCAAGCTGTCTGGGGGTCCTCTTGGGGCGCTCTCGGGGCCCTGTTCGGCCCACTTGGGGGCCTCCCATGGCTCTCTTGGGGCTCTCTTGAGAGCCTCTTGGGCCTTTCTGGGCACATCATGGGGCCCTCTTGAGCCGTCTTGGGGCTCTCTTGGGCAGCCTTGGGGCCCTCTTTTGGGGCCTCATGGGCCGTCTTGGGGCGATCAACCAGGCATTTTGAGCCGCCTGGGCTCGTCGGAAGCCCGAAAAGGCGAGGACCTAAAAACCTGCAAAGCCATAGGACCATCAATGTTTTTGGCCTCCTGAGCCCTCTGGTGAGAGGTCCTCTCGAGGGCATCTGTGGCCGTCTTGGGCCCCCCTGGGCCGTCTTGAGGTCATCTGCCATCTTGCAACGCTCTTGGCCAGTCTTGGGCTCTCTTGGCGCGCTCTGGGGCCGTCTTGGAGCCCCTGTGGACCCCTCAGGGGCCGCTTTGGGAACCTCTTGGCCGCGTTTGAGGGCCACTTGAGCCGTCTTGGGGGGGCGGGGGCGTATTACGCTGGCCCGGGCGCGGTTCCCCCCTCCCCTGGACACCCTCCCTAAAGGGCTTCGCCTTGCCAATCCGTCATCACCCGTACCTCGCTCTCTCCGCCATGCCGGCCGCTGCTCTGCACGGCTGTTTATCAGGGCCCCCCCCCCAGCCCCCCCCTCCAGTCGCAGAGAAGCGCATGCGCACCCCATGCTCCCGAGGCCACGCTCCCTGGCACAAGCACTATTAGTTCGCGCTCCCGGGGCCACGATCCCTCGAAACGCGTCCACGTCCCGAGCTTCCAGGACTGCCCATGCAGGCAACCAAGGCAACCAAGATGGCCCAAGATGCCTCGAAGATGGGCTAAGATGGCTCCAAGGCGGCCCAAGATGCCTCCAAAAGGGCCCCAAAGGGCAAAGAGGACCTCCAACAGGGCCCGAAGAAACCAAAATCATTGATCCCTTGATGTGTTGAATGATCTTCGGATTCTCGCCTTTTCGGGCTTCCGTCAGTTCAAGACGGCCCAGGGAGCGTCCTCTATGGCCCCACGATGGCCCAAGAGACTCCCCACGAGGGCCCAACGATGGGCCAAGAGGACCCCACGAGGGCCCAAGGGGGCATCTAAGCCCGTCCCAAGACGGCCAAAATGGGCCTCCTGTGTGACCCAAGACGGCCTTAGAAGGCCCTTCGACTGCCAAGACGGCACCAAGACGGCCCCATGACGGCTCCCAGGGAGCCACCATACGGCCAAGTGGGTCCCAAGACTGCCCACGAGAGCCACAATACGGCAAAAGAGGGCAGTAAAAATGCCCAAGAGGGCCCCAAGGGACTTCCAAGACTGCCTCACAGGAGGCCCAGACAACCACAAGACGGCCCAACCACGTTTGATGAGAGTTCCCCTAATAGTCAAGACGAAAGGAACCACATGTGACAGCCTTCCTCTTCCTCCTCCTCCTCCTCCTCCTCCTTCTCATCCTGTTCCTCATCACCACCATCACCATAACCGTCACCATCACCATCGCCATCAGCATCAACATCATCATCCGCATCCGCATCAGCAGCAGCAACACCATTATCACCACCAGACGCCCACCACCCACCATCAACCACCACTCACCTATCATAAACCATACTACACAACGCATCATCATACTCAACATCATCATCATCATCATCATCAACATCATCATCATCATCATCACCATCATCATCATCATCATCATCAGCCTCATCATCAACACCATCATCATCAACAACATGATCATCAACATCCTCATCATCACCGTCATCATCAGCATCATCGGCATCATCGTCATCATCAGCATCATCACCATCGTCGGCATCATTGTCATTGGCACCATCATCACCATCATCATCATACTCAGCATCACAATTACCATCACTATCATCACCACCATCAGCATCACCACAAGCACAATCATCATCACCACATCATCATCATCAGCAGCATCATCATCAGCATCGTCATCATTATCACGCAGCTCTCAAGCCTGAAGATACGACGTGTCACACGTGACGGCCTCCCGACCTCCTCGAACAATCGCCACCCAGAATGCTGGGCTGGCAGGGTGGCGGAACTTACCAAAGGCAGCTGGATCACGCTAAACGCGAATTGAGAAAAATCAGCGTCTTGCGCTACTGACCATAGAGGCGTGCACCGTGGCCTCGGTCTCCAGCGGGCTGATCAAAATGGGACCGCCTCTGAAGCAACATCCCTTGCCATACACCCGGCCGAATTGAGCAACCCGCGCGGCCCTCCGAAGACAGGCACGGGTGATGGTATTTGCCCGCTCTTTCACTGACTGGAAAAAGGATGCTCCACCACGCCGAGCACCAGCCCGGGAAGGGAGGAGGAGGAGGCGGACGAGGAGGAGGAGGAGGACGAGGAGGGGGACGGACAGAGGGGACAAGCAGGAGCAGACTAATAGAGAATGTAGGAAGAAAGGCAGGAGTATTGCGGGTAAGCAATGAGACAGAACACGAACGGAGGAAGGCAGGCAGGAAACACAAAGAGAAAGCAGGCAAACCCACCATGCCAAACCGGACTGACAATAAGCGCAAGCCCGCGGGGACCCCAAGACGAGGAGCATGAGGAGGAATCTGTGGAGCAGGAGCAGGAGAGGGGGACAGGAGGCGGACGCAAGACCCCTGAGATCTCGTAGACACCAGGCCTTCTCATCTGGCCAATGCAAGAGCAACTCCTCCTGTTCCTGCTACGCTTCTCGTGGTCGCGTTCACGATCGTACTCCGGATGCTTCCGCTCCACCTGCTCCTCCTCAACAGTCCTCCTGCTCCTCCTGGTGTGCTGGTGTGCTGCCTGGCATGGTCGCGCAAGTACGACACCAGACGCCTACAACCCAAACGCGCGGCCACTCCCGAACAGTGCAATCCGACCCAGTGGACACCCAACCTTGTAACAATGATGTCCTGTCCCTCAGGATTGGCTGTCTGCGCCTAGGGTAAAGTAGCCTTGCCTCACCTCCTACCTCCAGGTTCGAGCCTGACTCCCGAGTGACAATGGCAGTGGGGGGACAACAGCTCTCTAGGTCCCTGCGGTTACAGAGACTATGGTCGGGAACTTCTGCTTAGCTTGTCGCGGCGGCGGCCCCAGCGACACGCTATGCCATGCGAGCGGATAGCGTGTCGCTCCGTTCCGCGGGGCGGGAGGCTTGGGACGTTGAAGCCTGGGGACTGGGAAGTTTCTGACCCTGTAGCTTGCGCAGGTCATGCGGGTACGTGGGGCTAGATGACACATCAGCTCTGGTTTGTGTCCGAGTCCTGCTCCTCCTGCACCTTTTACTGCTACTCATCATGCAGCACATGCATCTCGTACTCCGACTTGTCACGCTGCTGTCCACCCATTCTCCCTCTTCACCGTCATTTTGCTGCTCATCCTCGTTCTTGTACGTCTTTTTCTCTTTCTCCTCCTCCCCTTCCTCTCCTCCTCCTCCTCCTCCTCCTCCTCCTCCTCCTCTAGGCTGCTGGAAGGTCTCGCTAATGGAGCACCCCCTGTGCTTTACCTGCGCTGTCACATCCCTGCCTGCCTCCCGCTCCCCTCTCTCTCCCGGTTCCACCATTATGCTTCCTCGTCCATCCTCCTCCAATCTCCTGCACACTCCCCCAACCTCAGGCATCTACCCTCCTTCCTCTTTCATCCTGTCCACTCGACTCCTCTCTCTTTCACCGCTACTTGCCCCACTGCCATGCTTCTCCTTCTGATCCGCCGTCCTGCAGCCTACTCCAATTCCCTCTACTCGGATCGACCCTCCACCACAATTATCTTCTTTCGTATGTTCCTGCTCCTGCTCCCTCATCGTCCGTATTACCCTCATCATGAACCTCCTCCTCACCTCCCGCCCCCCAGGTGCCGCAAGACGGCCATGAGCCCAATAGATCTGGGTGGTGGCGTTATGGTCCATGCCAACGCCATACAAGCCACCGGGGTGGGTGACAGTCATATCCTCTCTTGGACGGGAGGAAGATGCAACAATAGGAAAAACGGCAAGGCACGGACAACATCGGGCGCAGATATGCAGGGGTTCCACAAAGGCAAGCCGATCTGGAGGATGCAGCTGGCGTCAATGGCTCAGTGAGCAGAGCCCTCTACGACTCGGCCACGGCCCTGGCGCAGACAATGCACTTTTCTCGAACCCGCCCGTGCCGCGTCCCACGAAAATGAATGTCAGAAGAAGATGGACCCAGAGAGGTGGGAACGCTTAGCACGAAACGTGGGGGAACAGTGATGTATCGATACTCCTCCTCCCCAGACATCTCCCTGGGTGCGCTCTAACACAGATTCCGAGGCGGATCCAGGGTGGCGAGAAGTGCCCGCCACGAGGCCCATGGATGCGAAAGAGGGGAAAAGGTCTTGGTGTCGGTATGACTTCTCCTCTGAGAGCGAAGTACAAGAGGAAGATAAGGACGCCCGTTGCCAAAGACGGTCCTGGATCAGCGGCCTGAGTGTCGGGGCGGCGGTGATCTCGCCGCTGAGGTGCATGTCCTCGCAGCACGGGCGAACTGGGATTGTGCGACTGGCCCGCAGGTGTTTTTTCCTCATATCCTAAGATGGGTTTTTTGTTTTTATTTGGACGCCTCCTACTCCTCCTTCCTCCTCCTCCCCATACCTAGACTGACTCATACACAGACTTACTCATACACAGACTTACTCACACTCAGACCTGGTCATGTTAACTTACTCATGCTCATACCTACTCATACTCAGACCTACTCATCCTCAGACGTACTCATGCTGAGACTCACTCAGACCCAGACTTACTCATACTCAGACCTTCTCATTGTCTGACTTACTCACCACACAGCATATTGTGAAGATGTCTCAGGCGGGGCGCTGGTTTCAGCACCCCTAAAAGGAGCTGCCGAGGGGTATTGCACGGTCCCGTTCGCGGCCGTGTTGTGGGGATGTCTCAAGCGGTTTGCCTGTCTTCTGTCTCAACATCTTTCGCTTGGAGACAGGATTGTGAGGACGTCTCAGGCGGGTCGCTGGTTGCAGCTACCTAAAGGGAACCGCCGAGGGGTATTGCACGGTCCCGTTCGCGGCCGTTATGTGGGGATGCCTCGAGCGTTTTGCCTGTTTTCTCTCTCACCATCCTTCGCTGTCGGAGCAGATTTGGAAGATGCCTCGAGCGAGGCGCTCATGTTCGCTCCCCAGGGGGGGGGGGGGCAGATCTTGAGGATGTCTCGTTCGGTTTGCCCGTGTTGGTGGCCAGGCTCGTGGGCACATATTCTCCCCAGGATGCCACAGGAGGCTCCAGCAGGCTTCGGGAGGCCCCAGGAGGCCAAATGAGGTCCCAGGAGGATCAGGAGGCCACAGGAAGATTCAAGAGGCCACAGGATGTCCCAAGAGGCTCCAGGAGGCCCCAGGAAGCTCCAGGAGGCCCCAGGAAGCCACAGGAGGCCCCAGGAGGCCACAGGAAGCGCCATGCGGCCCAGGCAACAGGAGGCCCCGAGAGGCCCCAGGAGCAGGAGGCCTCAGAAGGCAACAATAATGGCTCCAATCCCATGTGGCTTACGTATGCTCCTATATATTGGGCCTCACCTGGAGCTCGAATCCTTGATGTTATACGTATGTGTCTACATCGAATAGATGTATATGGATTGTCCTTCTCCTGTGTATACGATCATACACGTTTTACGTGTTTTCCTATATCTGAATATATATATATATATATATAGGGCTTCCCCTGGGGCACGAGTCCTTTGTGTTTTACGTGTGCTCCTATAGACAACCCTTCTCCTGTGGCTCCAATCCGCAATGATTTATGTACGTCTGTTTCTACAGATCGGGCTTCTCCTGGCACGACTCCTCAATAGGAGGTCCCAGGAGGCTCCAGGAGGCTACGCGAGGCTCCAGGAGGCCTCAGGAGGCCACTCGAAGCCCCAAGAGGCCCCAGGAGGCCCCACGAGGCTCCTGGAGGCCCCAGGAAGGCCCAAGAAGTTTCTGGAGGCCGCGGGAGGCCCCAAGCTCATGCGCAGAGACACACTCGTACTACCCAGACTCATTCACGCTCCAATCCGTACGAAGTTAGATTCATGACCAGACCGTCACAACTCAAGCCCGCTCACATTCGAAAACTTTTGCGCCTAGACTCTCACGGTGGACAGGTCCATGCGAATAGATGCATATATGGGGAGCTCCACGCAGTGAATATTTCTACAGCCGCGGAGCAAAGAAGAGGATGACAAACGCCGACAACGGAGAGCCACTCAGGTCGCTCCAGAAATGGTCAAACCTTCCAAGGATCAACACACACACACTTACACCTTTTCGAGGCTCTGGTGGCGGAAGGCAGTGGGCGGCGGAAGTGCCCCCCCCCCCCGCCGCGAAGACATGCTTTTGTTTCTGGTGGAAGCATGGCTTCCGGAGTCGCGGTTCGCACTGGCAACGTTGGTTCCAACAGCTTCAGCCCTCGAAAGGGCAACAACCGTGGAAAACTGTGACTCACATACGTTCGATGGTGTGCGGGATAACAACAGATCGTAACACGCATTCGCTGGCCTCCTGTCAAGATGCTGGCGAGTTGACCCGCACGTGCGGAAGCAATTCTAAACAAGAGATGAGAAGATTGTGAAAAGGTGGGGACGGCTGGAAGCACGTGATGGAAAATGAAGTTCGCGAAACGCTGTGAATACCCAACAACAAGCAACAACAAGAAAACCGAATACCTATACGACCACCCTGCGGGTGATAAGGAGGTAAGGGGGGGGAGGAGCCCAGCAATGGGCAACATCACCATCATCACCATCATCACCATCATCATCATCACCATCATCATCACCATCATCACCATCATCACCATCATCACCATCATCACCATCATCACCATCATCACCATCATCACCATCATCACCATCATCATCATCATCATCATCATCATCACCATCATCATCACCATCATCATCATAATCATCATCATAATCATCATCGTCGTCATCATCATCAACACCGTCATAATCGGGACACCGACGGGACACCGGCGGGACACCGGTTGCCGGAAGGGAATCATTTGGTCCGGCCGCGCCTCAGCCACAATGGGACACCGGCGGGACACCGCGCGCCACCGGTTGCTGGAAGGGAATCATTTGGTCCGGCCGCGCCTCAGCCACAGGAAACTTTCCTCTCGCCCGCCCTCGCAGCTTCGCCTCGCCCGCACGCACGAAACCGAAATCGATTTCCCGGTAGGGGGCTCTCCGTTCCACTTCGATCTCACCCCCAAACCTCCGACCATAAATCGATGGGGTAGCTCCAAGTTCACGCCGACCGCCGAAAAGCTCAACGGCACGGCAGCAGAACGAGTTGAGATTGTCCAGGACTGGTGAAGAATGGGCGTGATTCCCGAGGTCAAAGCAACGTGGTCCCGTCGGGGCTACGGTAAGGGCCTTGGCTAAACAAACATTGGATAAAGAATCCAAGAACTGGAAGCTGGTGGAACCCCAATCGCCGATTGGCCCTTGGTATCCCCGCCGCCCTCATCAGATAAGGAATCCTCCAGGGTCTGAAGCCCCCTTGGCACATTCCTGAAGCGCCGCTCCGACGGTAGCGGTGGGCGACCGGGAGTGCCATCTGAGAAGCAGCGGGGGCTTCGGAAGCGCAGTCGGGGCAGGCTGAGTCTCTGGCACACGGGCAGAGGCCCCACCAAAACAGAGCAGCGGCTACGCAACGATGACGAGCAGATGCCCCGACGGGTGGGGTCGTAAGTAGGATCGCTCGGGCGCGCGCGAATGCCTACCCACCCCCGAAACATGAGGCCAATGCCGCCCGATTTGGCGACCGAGCGCGCCGATTCTGTTGGGAAGCGGGACCCGGCGCCAGTCCACGCGCCTTCATCCATGCTTGCGCCTCCTCGATGCATGGCCCTGGCTGAGAAAATACCCTCCCGCCGTCTCAGAACGCCGTCCCCCTCGCGCCGCTCCCTCCAGCGCGCCGCCAGCTGGAACCTGCTTCTGTCATCGGTATTCTTGGACCTATCCACATCCCCACTGGCAAAGCCTCGAACCTAGGTGGGGGCAGATGCCCTCTCCGTCGGGTCTCGCGTCACCTAACCCGACCTCGAGGGGGTAGGCTGGTGGCGCCAGTGAACCCTGGCCCGCTGGGAATGGGGATAGGTCTGACGATGCTGTCCTCATAGGAGGCCTCCTGAATGGGGTACTAGTAGATGGGCTCGGGGGATCGCGCCGCATCGCCGATGCATCGCCGATGCGTCGGCGATGCATCGGCGACGTCGGCGGTGCATCGATGACGCCAGCGCAGAGAAAATCCGCCGACCATGTCGGCGTGTGTGAGGGGCTTGTCCGTTCAAGTCGTCATCTCCGTCATTCGTTGGTCGTCGTCTCTGTCGTCCCCTTTCCCTGCCTCCGCCTTTCCCTGGGCTCGTCGAAGCTCGAAGCTCCCCCCCTTTCCCAGGGACCTCCTCAGCGCGCCGCCAGCCAAAGCGAAGTTGAGCAACGTCGTCATTGAGTCGAAGGGAAGCCCCTTCCCTTCGATCCCTTCCCCGCCGGGGGGGGGGGGGGGGGGGGGGCATGGGGGGGGGTTCAGATACGACGACCCCCCCCCCCCCGGGAATCCTGGAGCCCAAACAAGCCCAAAGACGGGCCAAGAATGTCCCAAGAGGCCCCAAAGACAGTCCAAGAGAACCCCGAATCGCCGAACGATCTGTCCAAGACGCCTTGACGGCCTCCAGGCGGCCCAAGAGGCCTGCAAAGCGCCCCAAGAGGCCTCCAGGAGCTTTCCCACGAGAGCCCCAAGAGGTAACATTCATGGATTTCCCATACGTTTTTGAAAAAATGTGGCGGTCGTGCCTCTTCCGCTTCCCAACGCGCCAAGACAGCCCAAGAGGCCCCCAAGATCGCCCCGAGACGGGCCAAGAGGCCCCCAAGAGGGCCCCCTAACGGCCGAACAGAGCCCCAAGACGGCCCGAGACGCCTCCAAGACGGCCCAAGAGGCCCCCAAGACGGCTCCAGGAGAGTGCCCCGACGGGTCCCCCAAGAGGCCCCGAAGAAGCCCAAAGAGGCCCCAAGAGGCTCCCAAGGGGCCCCCAAACTGCCCCCCAAGAGACCTTCGAGAGCGCTCGGGAGAGACCCCAAGAAGCACCCCTGAGGACTCAACCCACATCAGCGTCGTCGTCGCTACCGCCGCCGCCGCCGTCGTCGTTCCCCTTCAGAGACGGGTCCCGGAGCTCACAAAGGCCTCTGGACGAGCGAAGATTGCCCCGAGACGCCTTCAAGACAGTTCAATAAAACGTTGAATCGCCGAACGATCTGTGCAAGACGCCTTCGCAGCCTCTGGACGGCCCCATAGGACTGCAAGACGGCGCAACATGCCTCCAGGCGCAATCCCACGAAGGCCCAAGCAAGCAAAATCCTTCGATTCCCGCCCATTTTCAATAGATTCTTGCGTTCTCGAGTCTTTCGCTCCCCGAGGCTCCCAGACAACCCCACAGGCCCCCAAGATCGCCCCGAGACGCTCCAAGAAGCCTCCAACAGAGTCCTAAAACGGTCCACGAGGGCCCCATTACGGGCCACAACGCCCCCAGCACCAATGCCCTCAAGCCTCGAAGAGGCCCCGCACTGCCCCCCAGCGGCCCACGAGAGCGTTCGAAACAAACCCCAGCACGCACTCCTCAGGACTCCCACCCACGCCAGAGTCTTCCCAGACGGCCGAAAAAGCTTCCAAGAACATCTCCTGGGAGGCCAGAAGAAACGAAGCACAACGATTTTCATTATTTTTTCCAATGCCTCTCGAGATTCGCTCCTTGTTGGCCTGCAGACGGCCCGAGACGGCTCAAGAAGCCCCCGAGATCGCCCCAGGAGCGCCCAAAACGCCTCCACGATGGCCCCAAGACAGCCCGAGAGGGCCCCAAGACGACCACAAGACGGCTCCAAGACCTGCCCGATGGCCGCCAAGCCGGCCAAGATTCCCCCTCACTTCCCCCAACATGGCATTCAAAGAGTCTCTAAAAAGGACACGATGGCCCCAACAGGGCGATGGCTCCAAGACGGGAGGACGGCCCAAGATGACCTCAAGGCGGCCCAAGAAGCCATCAAAACCGCCCAAGAGAGCTCCAAAAGGGTCCTCCAGAAGGCCCGAAGAAGCAAACAAAACTGATTGCCAACACAATGTTTGATATATTCTCGCTGCGAACATCCGTCCGCTCAAGACGGCCCTAGCAGCCTCCAAGAGTGCTCCAAAACGGCCCCAAAGACCCCCGAAATGACCCAAGAGGCTTCCAAGACGGCATCAAGACGGTGCAAGGGGGGCCATAGATGGCCCAGGACCGCACCAAAAGAGCCCCGAGCTAGCCCACGAGGGCCTTCGGAGGAATCCAAGACGGCCCAGGAAGGCCACCAGACCGCCAAGATGGCCCAAGACAGCCAAAGAGGGGTCCACCAGGCCCATCTGGAGTACCCGAAAAGACAAACATCAGCAATCTCCTAAAGTTATTGAAAGATTTTCGCTTCGGGCTTCTGTCAGCCCAAGACGGCCCAAGAAACATCCAAGATTGCCCAACGACAGCCCAGGAGAGCCCAAAATTGCCCAGGAGGCCTACAAGAGTGCCTCGAGTCGGTGCAAGAGGAGCCCTGGACGGCCCAAGACGGCCTCGAGAGAGCTCCAGGCTGTCCCAAGAAAGCGTCTGGCCTCCTCCTCTTCCTCCTCCTCCTCCTCCTCCTCCTCCTCCTCCTCCTCCTCCTCCTCCCCCCCTCTGCTGGTTCAAGAACCATTTGGCTCATCCGCCCCGTGTGGGCCGCTGGGCCGCGCCGAGCCTCCACGAGGCGTTCTTGGGGTCGCGCGCAATAGGCGGAGGGGTCCGCCTTGCAGCGCGCGTTGCTGATTCGGCGCAACTTCGACGTGGACGACATGGGCAGGTCTGCCTCCCGTGGCCGTGGGAAGGCGGTCCGCTTCCAGGGCGGCTGGTCTCGCTGCCAGGCTTGCCGTCGCTGCGAGTGGGACGAGTGTCTCGCTGCTCGAGCGTGGGTGTGCAGCTGCGGGGCGACTGTCGTTCAGTACGCAGCGCGATAGCCCTCGCGGCCGCGCGGCAGCCGCCAGGGCGGCGGAGGAGGTGGCCAGTCGGCGCTGCTGAAGCCAGGCGAGGCGCTGGTATCAGCGACGGAGGCGATCGTTGGGGCTGCTGCGGAGCAGGGCGGCGAGGTGCCCAGCGAGCTCAAGCAGGCCCTCCACGTGGTGCAGCAGCGCGCTCAGGCCGCCGCCGCCAAGGCTGCCGAGCCCTCGCACGAGGACGCCTTCCGTAAGGCGGCTGGTGAGTGCAAAGACCTGAATAGGCGCCATCAGGGGGCCGTGGATCAGGTCCTGCGCTGTCGCGCGGCGCTGACAGCGGCCGAGGGGCGCGAGAAGGACCTCGCGATGCAGCTGGCGGAGGCCGAGGCGGCGAAGCAAAAGGCGGCGGCCGCAGTCGCGGCGCTGGCTAAGGTGCCGACGACTCCTGGGCAGCCTCCAGGCTCAGCACCGCCGCCCGATGCCGAGGGCGAGCTGTTCCAGCTGGTGTGGGACGACTCGGTCTTCACGGGCGAGGCCATCGAGGAGCTGGACGAGGGCGAGCGCCAGGCCATGGACGCTCTCCGCCGTGAGTTGTGTACTACCAAGGCCCAGTTGGAGTCGCACTCGACGGCGGTGAAGGCCAAGCTGGCGCAGGCCAAGGCGCTCGCGGGCTACGTGTCGATGGCGTTCGCGTTGATCGACAGGCCGTGGACTCCAGCGAGTTCGAGCAGCGCTTTTTCTTCGGTAATATCACGTCTATGGGGCCCCAGGCGTGGCAGTTTGTGCATGACAGCACGCAGGAGTATGATTACGTGAGCTTCGTCGAGACGCACGTCAGGACCTCGGCGCAGCTCAGCAGTTGGCGCCGCAAGGCCAAGCGCCAAGGATGGCGGCTGATGTGCAACCCAGCCCGACCGAGCAAGGGGTCTGGTACGGAGGGTGGCGAGTGGATCCTCGCCCGCAGCCACCTGCATGCCAGCAGCTTGGCAGCGACCACTCCCGCGCCCAAGCAGCTGCGGGCGCCGTCCACCTCGGACTTGGACGGCTTTCAGGCCAGCGTCCTGCACATGAAAGGGTTCGCGCTGGTGGCGATTGTGTTCTACGCCTTCTCCTCCATGGGTTGGGCGCAGGACAACTTGCGGCGGTGCGCGCGCCTCGGCGCGCTGGTCACGGCGCTCCAGCTGCCGTGGTTCATCCTCGGGGACTTCAACATGGGCGCGTCCGTGTTGCAGCACCGTGGCTTCGTCAAGCGCGTTGGTGGGCGCATCCTGCAGTGCGAGGCCGCCGTCACTTGTGATGCAGGGCAGTGTGGGTCGCACATCGACTTCGGCCTGTGCTCGGCCTCATGCCTACCGTACCTCGCGAGCTTCACCGACGTGCAAGCGGTGCCTTGGACGACCCACTGCGGGCTCGTGCTGGGCATTCGCAGCAGTGGCGAGCAGCTTTTTTCAAGACAACTGGTGGTGCCGCGGCCCCTGCCTTAAGGGTGTCGGCCGGCGCCGCCGCGGTCCACTTCAGCCAAGAAGTTGGAGGCGTCCGCGCGAGCCGAGGCTGCGAAGGAGAAGCGGACAGCCTTCCTGCACGGCATGTTCGGCGACCGTTTGGACGGTGATGACGCGGTGTCTACGGCCGACAGCGACGGCTTTGGTGACGACTCCGACCTGGCCTCGTCCGTGGGCGACTTCGAGGGGCTCGATAGCATCGTCGAGCAGGCCAGTCGCCAGCAGCCTTGCGGTGGCGGGGGCCCTTCGCCGTGCGCAGGCGGGTCCGACGCCTTCATCGCTCCCGCGGGCATCCTCACCACGTTCGGCCCTTCGCCGCTGTTGGCGGCGGTTCCAGCAGTGCGGCCCCAGGCGCCGGTGCCCTTTTCAGTCCCCGCGCCGACCACACAAGGGCACCGGGCCTTGGCGGCGGACCCAGGGCGGTCGCGGCCAAGTATGAGTATGGATGCAGCGGACGATGACCCATTCGCAGAGGTGGATGATTCAGCCGAGTGTCTACGTGCCCTGGCGGGTGACGAGACGGGGCCAGTCGACCCTGAGTGTGGCGTGGACGAGGGTAATCGCGAGTCGGTCGATGGGGCCGACGGTAATCAGTGCAAGGAATCCGCTCCCTGTGCGAGGCAATCACGGTCTCGGACATCCCACCGCGTTCCCTCGTCTGCGGCGGTGTCCAGCGCGGCTGCACATGCTGATCCTGATCTCGGCCCCCAGGAGAGGCACAGCGGCGGTGCTGATGAAGCGAGCTACTGGATCTCGGAGTCCACCTGGCAGGAAGCGGCCTCGTCGCGGACCTCGAGCTTCGCGAGCTCTGCGCCGTGGACGGTGATATCCGACTCCATCGCGTACCGCCTCGGAGGTCACGGCATCGCAGGCATCAGCCACCAGTACAGCCAGTGGGTCAGGCAGGTTGAGGAGGCAGTTCGACGGCATCATGAGGCACCTGCGGATCACACTGCAGGGGCGTCACGAGCAGCGGGACCCCGTCTACGCGACGGTTACGTCAGCCAGGTCAGTGTCGACGAGCCTCCGGAGATCATCGGTAGCGGGCAGTCGATCAGCTGGTGGGCCGCGGTGCACACAGTCGTCAGCAAGCTCGGCAAGCTCAGCATGGCCCAGCACACGTCGGTCAACTACGCTCGTGAGCGACCTCGGCTGCAGCAGGAATGTCGCAGACTTGCGCGCAGGAGTCCCGCTCTTGCCCGACGAGCGCTTGCAGGACGGCGGCATGTGTCCGGACCTTCGCAGCGCTCGAGGCGGTTTCCTGAGTTGACCTGGAAGGAATTTCGGCGTCAGTTGTTCCTTGTCAGCAACCTGGACGCTCACGAGGTTGTAGCGCTCGCCGACGCGGCCTGTGCTGCACTTCGCCGCGCTCGAGGACGGGCTCTCGGAGCGTCCCTCAGGCAGTTCAAGGAGTGGATGGTTACGCCCGACGGCACCACGACGCCGTTCCGCTCCCTCAAGAAGGGCCCCGAGATTGATGATGAAGTACACGCGGTAGGCGGCGTCCACCTGGTCCACCCTCGGGACGTCGTCGACCACAAGGCCAAGACGTGGCACGGGCTCTGGGCCCCGCAGCCTGAGGACGGCGACGAGCTGGACGCCTTCTGGTTCGAGTTGCGGCAGTACCTCGGCGAGGGAGATGCGCCGTCCTTGGACCTTCAGCGGTTGCGGGCAGCTTTGTCTCATATGCGGCCACGTACTGGACGAGGAGTCGATCAGCTTCGCCCCACGGACATCGAGCGGCTCCCCGACTCGGCCTTACGCGAGCTGCTCGCGATCTACGAGACTGCTGAGCACCTCGGTAGCTGGCCCTGGCAACTCCTCCTCGTCACGGGCCAGCTCTTGGCCAAGCGGCAAGGGGGCGAGCGTGTAATCGGGCTCACGTGCATGGTGGCGCGTGTGTGGAGTCAGGCGCGCGAGGATGACGTGCGGCTCTGGGCGGACGCCACCTCCCCCACGTGGGACGCGGCGGCGCGGGGCAACTCGGCGGTGTTCGAGGCCTTCGTCAGGGCCACCGACGAGGAGGCCTACAGCACGCTCGGCTTCGCGTGCGCGCACGCCATGCTGGACGTGAAGTCCTTCTACGACTCCATGAGCTGGGTCAAGCTGGGCAGGGCGGCGCTGCGGCTCGGCTTCCCGCCGACGGTGCTCACCCTCGAGCTCCAGCAGTGCATGGCGCCGAGGGTTCTTCTCATGCACGGCGCGGCGTCCGAGGCTTTCCAGCCCACCAGGTCCATCGTGCAGGGGCCCAGGTCGGGCACGAGGTTCGCGCGGTGCATGACCTACTTCGTCCTGGAGAGGGTCACGCAGCAGGCCCCTTCAGCGGCGCTCCAGCCGAGGATTTGGGTCGACGGCCTGTCTGAGTTCGCGGTGGGTACGAGCGCTGCCGTCACGAGCACCATGACCGAGGTAGTCAGTACTACTTGCGACCAGTTTGTGTCCGACGGCCTGGCCATCTCGCCGAAGAGTGTCATTGTGTGTAATCGACCGCGTGACCTTCGTCGCATTGTTGCTGCAGTTCGGAAGCGGGGGCATGTTGTTCACGGTGCTCGATGCGCCCCTTGCCTTGGTGTGGATCTTCGGGCTGGCAGAGGTGGTCCTCGCCCTACTCGAGGAGCCCGCATGCAGAAGTCGGGGGTGTCGCATTTGCGTGTTCGAGGCTTTGCTCGGGCCAGCAAGCAGTATCGCACTTGCCTCAAGATCGAGAACGCGTCCCCGCAGGCGGCCGCCACGTACGGGCACCAGGTGTACGGCGTGTTCGGCCAGGCTCGGCAGCAGCTCCGACAACGACTCGGAGCAGTTTGCGCAGCTTCTGGTCGTGGACGTTGCCTCACCACGGTGCTGCAGATCCGCATGGGAGCTCAAGATCCAGCTCGTCGGCTTCCCCGCGGGCAGCTCGACATGTGGTTCCGCGGCTGGCAGCACTCACCGGCGTTGCGGCAGCGAGTGCAGCAGGCGTGGGTGTCGATTCACGACTGTCTTCGTGCCGCTCCCGCTGGACACCGACCTCGGCTTGTACGCGGGCCTATATCAGCCGTTCAGGCACTTCTTCTTGATTACGATTGGCAGCCAGTTGGGCCCCTAGGGTGGGCAAGGCTTTGCGATGACGGACAATGGGAGCGCTGGGCCTTTCCTCACGCCGATGAGTTAGCCGATGGGTCCGCTCGGCGCCTGATCGACGCCTTCGACGCGACCGTGCTTGAGCATCTGTGGCGGCAGGCGTCGGAGCATTGGTGTGGAGAGGGCTTGCAGGGCGAAGCCGACCTCGACTCGCTGCGGGCCACGGTGAAGATGCTTGATGCCGCGACTCGTGGACGGTCGCTGGCGTCCCTCCTCATCACCATCGCGGCGGGCGGCACGTGGCCTGGCTCGCGTCTCGAGGAGTCCTTCGACGACATCGACGGTCAGGACACCTGGTGTCCTCGGTGCCAGTGTTGCGTCGAGACCCCGATGCATCGACACTGGGAGTGCAGTGCCAACATCTGGTCCAAGGCGTACGAGCTGAGCGGGCACCTGGTGGGCAGGGCCATGGCCGAGGGCGACGCCTACCCGTGTTTCTGGTTGCGCGGGATGATCCCTGCGGCTTGGACGGCAGTACCCGAGCCTATGGATCATGATGATTGGAGCTACCTCGGCGTGGCCAACCTTGACGACGCGGTCCTCGGCACGGGCACGCTGCACCAGCCGCTCGCCCTATTTGGTGACGCTAGCGGAGGGGCCGACTCCAAGCATCCGCGACTTCGTCGGGTCGGTGTTGCAGTATGCCGGGTGTCCGCTGGCGCCGTGGACGTGGAGGCTGCTATCTTAAGGCCGCTGTCTGGCCCACGCCAAACAGTTCATCGTGGTGAACTTCGGGCCTTGGTGCTAGCCGCGGGCCACTCCCGTGGGCCGACTGTTTTCTTCACGGATAACTTGGCCGTGTGTGATGGATGGTGGGCTCGATTGGACCAACGGCCTACTGGTCCCGACAGCGACTTGTGGTACGCTTTGTCGCGAATCTTCCTGCAGCGGGCTCGTAGCGAGTTCTCTGTCGAGCACGTCAACTCGCACCTCAGTGCCGCGGAGGCGGCTGCTCGAGGAGTACCTGCAGAGGTGTTGCGAGGCAATGCCATGGCCGACGTCCTGGCGGGCCATGCTGCCAAGCAGTGCCGACTACCAGCGGATGTTCGAGCACGTGTGCGTGATGTGGAGTACATGGCCGCCATGGTGCGGTGGAGGCAATTGCGCTCGACGCTGGACGCCGCGGCGGCTCGGGACGCCAGGCCGTCCCAGCGCAGGAAGCGTCGGCCACGGCGCGTCCCACCAGCGCCACGAGTGGCAGCAGCCTTTTCTTCCCAGCATGTGCTTCATGCGGATGGTCGCAGTTGCCAGCGATGCCGTTGTTCCGCAGGGCACTCCACCCAGACCGAGTGGCTCTCCAGGTCGTGTGGGGGCTTGGTCGATGCGGAAGCTGGACTGGCCAGGTTGGGGCCCATTGCTGGAGGTGTTGATGGTGTTCTCAAGATTGCCGATCAGGATGTGGACAGCTCGCACACGATGAGGTGGCATCGAGATCTAGATGTATGGTTCTGCCGAACATGCGGGTGCTTCGCGCGTCCTGCCCTTCGCGCCCTAAGTCGTGGGCTGCTGGCTCCGTGTCTCGGACGACCATCTGACACGGGAAGCGTGTACTTGGACAGGCTGAGTAGGGGTCTTTGGCCCAAGGTGGGCGCACCTCAGGGGTACGTCGAGCAGCACTTGGACCTTGACGATGATGAGCACCTTCGAAGAGCCAGCCCTGGAGGACAGGTTGCACGGTCTGGTGCTCCGCAGGCGCGAGTGGCGGGCAGGTGGCCCAGAGCCTCGGCACCAGGACGGAGGCGGCGTCCGCGGCCGAGCTCCTGCAGGCCCGAGGGGCTCGCGCTGAGGCGACGGGCGGCCAGGCCCACTGCTGACGGCGCGGGCTTGCGGTGGGGCCGCGGGCGCAGCCCTGCGTCAGGCCCCGCAGTCGAGGGCGGGGCGAGGCGACGCCCGCGCTCCACCTCGGGGCCTGAGCTGAGGGCGACCTGCGCGAGGCTTCTGGCGGCAGCTCGGCGCCCGCTGGACGAGGTCGACGGGCCAGCTGGCAGCGTGGTGGCGCCAGCTGGGTTGGGCGCGGAGGCGCCTCCCGTTGGAGCAGTCAGGCGGTGTCGGAGCGCTTCGCCGTCCGGAGCTTCGCGGGCGACGCGGCCTCGCGTCGAGCCTCGTGCGGCCCCAGGCGGCGGTGCCCTTTTCAGTCCCCGCGCCGACCACAAAAGGGCACCGGGCATTGGCGATGTGCGGGCGGCTTGCCCAGCAGGGGCTGCTGGCGCTGGCGCGGGCGCCCGCGGAGGCGCTGCTGGCGGGGCTGCTGCTGGCATGGACGGCCTCCCCAGCCAGAGAGGTGGCGAGAGGAGCGACCCAGGGGGGCCAGTCCCGATGGGAGCGGCCCCCCAGGGTCCAAGTTGCGGATCAGGCAGTTGGGGGCACCCTGCGATAAATTGCCCCAGCGACCGACTTGGAGGACGACATCCTGCGCGCCAGCCTGGAGCGCACGGGTGTCCTCGCCAGTTCGACGTCGTCGAGCCCTTCGAGCAGGTGAGCTCCGTGGACGCGGCTGGCGGCGTCGGCAGCGTGTGGCCGACCGTCGGAACCGTGGACGACGTGGAGGTCGGGTCGGCCTTCGGCGACTACGACGAGGCGGTCTGCGAGGACCTCAAACGGGGCCGCTCCGCCGAGCGGCCGTGGCGAGGCGTGAGGCCGCGCCTGCTGGGCGCCGAGGCGGTGGCGCCGCCCGCGGCTCGGCGCAGGCGGGCCCTCTCGCCTCCTGGCGAGCGGCGGGGCCAGAGGGCGCGGCTCGGCGGCGTGGAGCTGCCGCCCGCTCCTGCCGCCCCGAGCTTCGCCGAGCTGGTGCGGCTGGCGGCGGGGGCGCCGCCCGTGCGGGGCCGCGCGGCTGGGCCTCGCTGGGCGGCCTGAGCGCCCGCCGCGGCCCGCGGCCGAGGCCCGCCCCGCGCGCGGCTCGGCCGTGGGCGTTCGCCCGACGGGATCTCCCGCCACGTCCCCCTGTGGGCGGGAGACGGTCGTGGCTACGCTCCGCCCGTGCGGGCGGCCGAGGGGCGCGTGTCGCGCGAAGTCCCCGCGGACTTCAGACGCTCGCCTTCTTGGGTCCGAATGCTCCGAATGCTCCCCCCCCTCTGCTCCCCCTCCTACTACTCTCCTCTGCCTCCTTCTCCTCCTCTTGCTTCTCCTCCACATCCTTCTGCCCCCTCCTCCTCCCTCATCCACCTCCTCCACCCTTCCTCATCATCCTCCCCCTGCATCCCCCTCATCCTCATCTTCGTCGTTCTCAGGGTCTGCGGCACCGGCCGTAAGGCCTTCGCAATGGGGCTCCACATCGAGCCGCATCATCTCCGATGCATCCGCGACGTGTCGCGATCCTCCGACCCCATCTACTGTCAGAGCAACGTGCAGCATAAACAGAAAGTTTCGGAGGTCGGCTCGGATTTCTGAGATCCTCGCGGGCCCCGCCTCCCTGGCGCGCCTCCTGCGCCAGGGGCTGTGCAGGAGGCGCCGCCGGGGAGGCCCAGGGACGATGCAAAACATCTGCGCGCAGCTCCGAAAGCTTACGTGTTATGCTGTTGTTGTGCTCCTCGATTTGCTTCGACCCCATCACGTAATCCTATAGCCTATACGGCCCGACCTAGGACAGAAGACCATCCTTCAAGATCACGAGACCCTCCGCTGGCCAGACTGAAGAATATTCAAGGGCACCCTCCCCCAGGATGCACAAGAAGATTCAACAACCACGAAGAACATTACGGTACCTTTTCTGAACCGACCTCGATCTTAAAGCTTGGTCCGGCCGTACCTCAAGGCCTCCCTTCCTTCACGGTGAGCGCGCGTCTCGCGCACGAGCGCCGCAAGCGCCTCGGCGCGCCTCCCGCTGGCCCGGGCCGGAGGCAGCGGACTCGCGCGAGCGAAGGAGCGCCCGAACGGGGAAGAGGGGGGAGGGAAGGGGAGGAAGAGATGGTGGAGGAGGAGGAGGAGGAGGAGGAGGAGGAGGAGGAGGAGGAGGAGGAGGAGGAGAGGGATGCGAGGTAGGCAGGAAGGGAGGGGAGAGAGGGAGCGGACAAGCTAGGTGCGCCCGCGCCATCCCTTACCATTGCGCTGTTCTTTCTCTATCCACAGACGCGTGCCATAGCGGACCTAGAACTCCAAAGAGAAGCCCATCGTGCTTTGCGCAATCGGAACAAATAAGAAGGAGCTGCGTACATTGGACATTGGAGGAGGTGGCGGCTGAGCAGGCGGGTAAGCAGGAGGGAAAGGAGGATGCGGAAGGAGGACGAGGACAAACAGCGACAGAAGGCGGAGGAGGGGAGATGAGGGGGCGACAACGATGAAAAATGACTCGGTTCTAGAAAAATGGCAGGCGCTCGGGCGAGACCGTCAGCCTGCACGACGGGAGTAAAACACTGATCCGAAAATGAGGCCCACGCCGCAGCGAAAACTGGTGAGTTTCGGGGGACGTCAGAAAAATGACGACCCCAATTGAAATTTGTTGCGAACTCCGGCTGCAAACACTGAACCGTCAAAATTCAAAACGGGCCCGTCAAAAGACGTCGGGAAACCCGAGTCTTGGCGAACTCGAATCTTACATGTTCCCGATCATTTGGGGGGGGAGAGCGGGGATGCCTGGCCAGGGGAAGCATACGACAATAGACACATTGTGAAGTTCCTGCGTGTAAGGAGAATTCGCGGAGAGGGCCGACGATCTTCTGGACAGAGTCAATGGGAGCGATGAGATAAGAGTTCAAAGCGTGAAATTGTGGAGGGGGGAGGAAGAAGTGGACTCGCCCGCGCGCGCGCGAGCGTCCGCGCGCACCGCGCGGATCCCGTGCGCCGCCGCGAGGAAAATCTGGGGCACGGCCTACAGAGGCTCAGGGAGGTCCCAGAAAGAGGTTTGCACATATGACTCTTCGTATGTATGGCCGACTCCGGGCATCATGGACCAACAAAATTGGCACCTCTTAGGGGGGCATCCGCCGGCACTGCCGCCGGCGCTGCCGCCCGAAGTGTACTTCCGCTGCCTTCTGCCGACCTCCTCCCGCCTTCCGAGATGGCCAGTCCCTCGATCCTCGCAGGCGTAGCTTTTTCTGGAACGCCGCATATGCCATGCTGCGTCTCAGCACACATATTTGTGTGTGCACGTGTGGGTACATGTTGCGCCACCACGGGTCTGAAAGCGCCGTGTCGGGATGCCGGGCTCGGGCTGTGTGTTTGCTCCCGGCGGCGCGCAACAATAAGGGGCGGGGGCGGCTGGCTGCTGAGATTCCGGGAAGGGTCCTCAGAAGGAATCGGCCCCCCCCTTCCGTCAGGAGGCTCTCCAAGGGGCTCTCACCCGGGCAGGGGGGCTCCTCGGGGGCGACAGCGGCGGCGAATAGACCAGGGGGAAGAACAATCCATGTATCCAGGGGCGCCGATGGTCCATGCCTTCGGCGAGGCTCCCTGGCGAACACGTGCAATGCACGCCCCAGAGCTATTCGCCTTCATCGTCACCTCCGAGCTCCGTAAGAGGCGGAGATTGGCGGCGCCCACAACGGGGTGGAGGGACGGGGAAGGGCTTCTCGGAGGCTGCTTCTTAGAAGGCGCGGGCCAGACATCCAGAGATGAGGCCCGCGCCTTCTAAGAAGTAGCCTCCTTCTGAGAAGCCTTCCACCCTCCCCCTTCCCTCTCTGCGCGTTGCCGAGATCTTTGGTGCGCCGCTTCAGGGGGCCGCGGAGACGACAAATCCAAGCGCGCAGGTCAATACTGGGGGCACCCTTGTGGGCCCACACTGGAGATCACTCTGGCGACAGATCAAAATCACTCTTGCAGGCAGAGCTGGGACAGAATAACATCCTTCAAGAACATGAGACCCTGCGCCGCCCAAGACACAGAAAATCCAAGGGTGCCCTCCCCAGGGTGCACAAGAACATGAAGCAGGCTCGAAGACTATCAGGGTACCCTCCCAGAGCCGACCTCGATCTCATAAGCCGACATTTGCCCATGATTCGTCGCAAATCTCTGGGCCTCCGCGCGGAAGCGCCGGGAGGCCGCCGGGGAACCTCCCCGACACAGACCCCCGGGGCCACCGTGCACAGGGCCGGGCACCTCCGGCAGCACCCCGACAACTGGAGACGCTCTTGCTCCTCGGGTCCTGAGGGCGCTCCCTCCAGCTCCTGACCAAGGCTTTTCTCTTTCGATGCCGTCAACTCGTTGACCAAGGACGCATGAGAAGGGTGCAAGGGCCTTGGAAGGAGACGTCGACGCTTTGCGAGCGGGGCGCGGCCAGCGACAGCGGCCAAGGATGTGCCGAGGGGGACGGGTGCAAGAGTAACCTTGGAAAGTCGCTCATCCTGACTATGCGGGTTGATTGTACGGGGTACGGGGTGCCTCCGCTCCATGTGGTGTCGCTCCCTCGCTCTTCTCGATGAGACCTAACACGCTCGAAAACTGTCCCTCGGGTCGATGACACCTCGCCTCTCCGGGTGGCGCTAACTCCGCTCCATCCGATGTCTTGATGTTGTTTCGCAACGGGGTCCCCGGGCAGTCTGGACCCTTTCCCCCAATGCATCCCCGCGAGGGCCCTCCCGAAATTCTGGTGCCTTGGGAGCGAAACACAGCGAACACGCAACCGCTTTGTTTTTTATGTCTCAGAGCGCTGAAGGTCCTCGGAGGCTCCTCGAAGGTTGTCCTCAGCCTCTGGGAGATGCCGAAGCCGAGAGGGCACGAGGCACCGCAGGCTCCATGGAGGCCGCCAACATTGGGTCCGAGCGGATGGGGTCGGAGGATTGCGCCGCATCACCGATGCCTCGGCGATGCGTCGGCGAGGTCGGGACGGATCAACTCGGGCCCCGAATCGAGCCCTTATCGATGCATCGGCGATACGGCGCGGTCCAACGACCCCATCCATCCTCGAGTCCTCGAGTTTTCTTTTGTATGCCGCACCCTTCCCGCATCAAGCAGATTCCACCGCCTGGGGCCAGGTTTCGATTGCAAAGGCCACGTCCCAGTGAGGGCGCTTTGGATTCCAAACCCAAGACCATGACCCTCGCCCAACCCTTTAGGGTTTTTTGTGCACAATCTGTATTTTCTCCGGCGGAATCGATCGACCTCGACCCCTTTTCGGGCGCCCCAGACTCCAGGCGCTCCGCTCCGCTAGCCAGGGGGCGGCTCGCCGTCCCAGGGGTGCGGGCCCAGCACCTCCACGCCCAGCCCCGCCCCGCCAGGGCGCCCAGCCTGGCCCTCCTCTCGGGGGGGGACCCAACGGGCAAGATAGCAAGAGGCGGGGTAGAGAATCAGCTCACGCAGCTCGCTCGCCTGGCGCCTCCTGGCGCCGGGAGGCGCCCGTGTATCGAGGAATGGGCCCGGCGGCGGGGCGGAAACCAGCTGCATGCAGCAGATTTCGCACCCCCCCCTTTCCCCATTCCCCCCTTTCGTCCGCCCCGATCCTCCACGCGGCCGTCGGGCAGAACCCGAAGAGCCGCTCCCGGCCGCAGGCCCTGGCGCTTCAGGGCGCGCTCCAGGTCCTCGAGCGACGCCTGCGGGGCCATCCCAGGCGTGCTCGCGTCGTGAAAAAATCAAGACGGGAGGTTTTTCTCCGTTTTCGGCCTCTGGGGGCCCTCACCAGGCCCCAAGATCGTCAGGGAACGACTCGGGATAAAAACCGGTCCTGAGGAAAGGGTCGAGACTTCAGAGGACCCGTATTGAGAAAATCAGGACGTCGCATGTCTGGGACGATAGGGGGGGGGACTGGCACAAGGGGGGGGAACATCGACCTGGAAGCTGCGATACATCGCCAACAGACCGGCGATGGGCCCCCGAGAGTGAATGCGCCCGTTCCTGGGCCGGGATGGGCCATCGGACCCCCATCTACGACGACTGGGCGGTTGGGGGTCGAGGCGTCCCCCCCCCGAGCCTGCCCGCCCCCAACCGTTGCCCCCGAGCCCCGCCTCGTCCCCCGGGGCGGGCACCGCTACGACCCGGCCCGCCGCGCCCGTGCGGTACACGCGGCAGTCCCTGGCGCGCCGCAGCAGGGCCCAGCCGCCCCTCGTCTCGGCACGAGAGGAGCGGGTCCCGAGGCCCACGGGCCCCCGGAGCCCGTGGGGCTCGCCCCGTCGGGGGCCTCCCAGGTGGGGGTCGGCACAGATGGGATGCATCTCGCCGCGACGCCGATACATCGGCGACGCATCGTCGATGCATCGCCGACGTCGGCGATTCAGCGGCGACGGCCGCGTGCTCAAGATCGGGCTCCACATCGAGCCGCATCGCCGATGCATCGGCGATGCAGCGCGATCCTCCGACCCCATCTGCTCGGACCCCATCTGGGAGGCCGAGACCCATGGACCAACCGTTCATCCTGAGCAGTTTCTGGACGGTCCCTGGGCCCTGGGGAGGGCCTCAAGGCCTCGAAAGCGTCGACAGAGCTCCAGGACTAGCTTTACGCGGGAGGCAACTATACCACCGCCGTGCCTGGCCAGTGCCATGGCCCTGGCATGGCCAGGGTGTGCATGTTAGAAGAGCATCATCAACAACTATCTGAGATCCGCGCGGATTTCTTGGCTCGGCGCTGATACCCCTCCCTGGCGCGGCGCCAGAGGCGCCGCCAGGCAAGTCCAGCGCCGCTCCAAGAATAAGACTCCGCGCGGATGTCCAATAGTTTATGCGTATCAGGTGAAGACAACCGAAGCCTACCCCACGAATCATGGATTCCCCTGGATCGATGGGAAGCGTGGGTAGAATTCGGATTCCGCCCCGTGTTCGACTTCGGAACCCTACCCCCCGCACCCATCGAGCTGCCCGAACCGTTGATCGGCGAGGGTAGGGTTGAGATGTCGTCGCCGATATATGCACATGTGTCTTCCTCGACTGATGCCTCCTGTGGGCCTTCCTCAGGAGCAGCCTGTGGACGCTCCCCTCCATGACCTCCCCTTCGATGATGTTTAAATCGCCATGGGGCTCTCATTTTCCCGCCTTCAAAATCGTCGTTTCTGATTATGTTTGGGTCTCAAAATTCTCCATTCTGGGCCAGGGCAGCTGTATGGGTGTATGAGTACCTCTTCCTCCCCTGAGATACAATCGAAACCGAGAGTAAGGATTGAGCGACTTCGCCAGGGAACCCTTGCAGCCTTGCCTCTTCGGCCATCTTCAGTCACTTTCGATGGCAGCCCCGCTCGAAGCGTCTCAACATGAGCGCGCAAGGCATCCTTGTAATCACTCCTTCCCATGCCGAAACCTCTGCGCCGCAGGCGGCTCCTCGGCGGCTGCCGGCCGCAGCGGCCGCGGCAATAGCTGGGCCACCAACTCGGCCGCGCCAGCGAGCGGCGCCTCGGGCTCGTAGGAGCCGCCGCTGCCGAGGCTCAGGGTGTCCCAGTAGTCCTGGGGGCCTCCTCCTCCTCCTCCTCCTCCTCCTCCTCCTCCTCCTCCTCCTCCTCTCCCTCGTCCTCCTCCTCCTCCTCCTGCTCGTCCTCCTGCTCTCTCCCGCCACCGCTGAGCCTCTCCAGAAGACACCGGAGAGCCCCGCCCACCTGGCAGCCAACTGCAACGACTAAAGCCCGCATCTGTGCAGAGAAGCCCGGCCAACGGTGTGGAACGACCAGGTAAACATATCCCAGCTCGCCAGCAAGAGCCCCAGTGGGGACCCAGAGCAGGCTGCGTCGGAGGATCGCGCCGCACTGCCGATGCATCGGCGGCGTCGGGATGGCGCCGATCGGGCCAGGCCCTGCATCAAGCAGCACCAGCGGCGCGATCCTCCGACCCCACCTGCTAGGACACCAAATGGACGGCCTGTGGGGAAACCAAACGGTACCGACGCCGCTACTCCTCGGACCTCTCCCGGGGTGCGTCCTGACCAGCATCTCGAGGCGAATCCAACGGTGGCGACGAGGGCCTCCCCGGAGGCCCGAAAGGGAGAAGACGAGGGAAGGGCAGCGGTATACCTCTGCCTCCTCCGAGGAGCAGTCCCGCTGGCTCAGCACCATGGCGTCGCCGTCGATGACGTACTCCGAGACGCCCGTGAAGAGGGCCTCTGCGGGCGCGGCCAGGCCGACCCCTTCTGTGGCGGCACCCTTCGCCCTCGAGGCCCCTCGGGCGGCCGCCCCCACCCACGTCGTGGCCTGGGCCGACGCGAGGGGCGTCGTCGCGGGAGGGGCCGGTTGGCTGCGGGCAGCCCGCGTAGGAAGGGCGCGCGACGAGGATGCAGGGGCCCTGGAAGGCCATGCTGACGCTTTTCGAGCGAGGCCGGCCAGCGAACGTCGCGAATGATTTCATGCAGCGCAAATGCCTCCAGGAGGGCTAAAGAGTCCCGAGGCCCCGGACCGACGATGGAGATGCCACCCCTGCGGCACTAACGAGCTCCACAGGCACAGCATGCGAACATGGCGCAGGCACGCGAAGGCGGCGCGAGCCGCCACTGGCTCTCACCACTCCAGCGAAGACAAGTCGAGGGCCCTGAGGCGCTGTGGCGGAAGAAGGCGATGTTAAACAACTCGCATGTCCTCAAAGTGGGTCGAAGGGGAAGGATGCAAGTGTAAACCTGGCAAGTTGCTCATCCTTACTATGCCGGCTGACTGCAAGGATGATCGACGTCCCGAAGGAGTGCAGTAGGTTCGTGCGGCGTCGGCGCGCGCAAAAACTTTTGACATCGCGTCGATCGTTCAACCTTGAATCGATCGCGGCCCTGATCGTTCAAGGTTGAATTTCGTCGGGTCCAGTGGCGTCACCGTGTCCTTCGGTGCTTCTGCGTCGCAGAATTAAAACTTGAACGCCTTCGCCGGCGTCGCCAGCGCGCCAACGCCGCATGAACCAACGCCAACGCGCGCCAACGCCGACCGTACCCTTGCATTCTGCGGTCGATTCTTCGGTCCGTCATCAGCGACTTTCGATGGCCAGCCCCGCTCGAAAAGCTTCGGCATGGGCGTCAAAGGCCCCTTTCGTCCTGATCGCGCATCCTTACTATCAGTTTTGACTGTGGGGGTTCGTGAGGTCGCCCCTGACCTTTGGGGCCCACGGCAGCAGCTTGAAGGTGAAGCCCAAGGTCCAGCGCGTCCGCAGCCGCCGATCATCGCCAGGCACATCCTCCACAGAGTGGAGATCGATGTAGCCATCGCTGAACAAGATGTTGCCGACGAAGCTCTCCCCTGACAACATCGCTACATTCCTGCCGTACGCCTCCTTGCCCTCTAGATTGTTCAGAGGGTCTGTGAAGGTCACGGCCTCGGAGTAGAACTCGGACTCGAAGGGCTGGAAGAAGCTCCTGTACTCCCTGGCCAGGCACTTCTTGAGCGCCTCCTTCTTCTCCAAGTATGCGGCGTCCCCGTCCTCGGTGGAGCGTGGATGCTGATGCTGGCACTCCACGGACCTCTCCCGGGTGCATTCCAGGGCGCGAGCTGAACAATGCTTCCCGTGATCGACTTTGCTCTCGTTCTCTGCCGTTCTGTCTTCGCTCCGCCCGCGCGCTGCAAAACGAAGTGAAAACGAAATGTATCCACGGAATCACCCGAACATCGCTTGTTGGCGGCGCGCGCAAGGCGGCACGGGGAGGGGTGGCATGCTTCTAAGAAGGAAGCTGCCTCTCCGAAGGCGACAGCCCTACATCCACAGACACGGCCCACGCCTTCTAAGAAGCAGGGGTGCTTGTAAGAAGTCTTCCTCCCGCCCCCCACCCCCCCTCTTCACGTGGCCGAGTTTAGCGCGCGCCCAGGTGCCTCCCGACCAGGCGTAAGAGGCGAACCCCACCGCGGCGACGACGGTCACCCCACCCCTGCGGGAGGTCCGCGGAGGCGAGAAAACAAGGGAGAGGCACTGCCGACCGGTGCTCTACGACGCGTCGGAGGACAATTTTGGGGGGGAGGGAGAAGATGGGAGCGGGCACCGACCGATCCACTGCCTCTCACGGGGTCCCTAACACACGCGTCGGAGGACAGCGTGTGTGTGTGTGTGTGTGTGTGTGTGTGTGTGAGTGTGTGTGTGTGTGTGTGTGTGCGTCCTGGTGGTGCGTGAAGGCTAGCCCGCCCTGCACCTTGCCGTGTCCTGCGCCCCGCGCAGCTGCGGGCTCGGCAGCTCTGGGACTTACCCGGCCCGTTGTTCGGGGGCTGCACGGGCTGCAAGGCCCTGAGAGGCGGCCGCGTGTGCGTCAAGGGATGCTGGTTTAGCGGCGGTCCCAGTTTTCTGAGCTCGCTGGAGGTCGAGGCCACGGTGCCTCCCACGCCTCCAGGGTCGGGGGCGCAGCAGCAACCGGCGCTAGGTCATGACGGGGCTCACGCTCGAGCGTTTCGGCCCCCCAGCCGCTGGACGCCCATGTGGATTCCTTCTTCCCGCGCGCGACCAAAATCGCGTGTGCGCTTCTCCCCAAGACCTCCGTTTTAGGATCTTGCGATGGGTACGGACAAAAATGAGCACGAGACCAAGAAACCGACGGCGGCCGCTGTTGGGCAGGCTGCCTTCTGCCTCAAGCCTCTCGTGGACGACGCCCGGGGCGACGCCAGCAGCGATCCCGGTTCAACACGGTCAATCAGTGCTGCTGGCCTTCGTGCCCATTGTTTGCGCACTCACACCGACCGTACCGATCCGTGACGCCGGCATCCGCGACCGCCGCTGCGCCATTGGCGGCCGCGGCGCACCGCGGAACGCCTCGGGCGTGGAGAAAGGGAGGGACGAGTACTGGGGGGGGGTGAGGACAGTGCACCTGTTGTGCCCGACAGGAGCTCAAAAGGAGCCCCCATGGGACCCAGGAGGGGCACGGAAGGTGCACGTCCCCCCCCCCCACGGATCGCCCCCCCCCCTCCCCCTGAATTCACACCCGAGCGTCGACGCGGCCTGGGGCGCCGGGCGCCCGCTGCCCGCCCAGCCAGGCCCGGCCGCCCGGCCGCGCGGGGGCCCAGGCGCCCCAGCGCACGGTGTGCCCGGCGGCGCCCAGGGCCACGGCGGCCCCCAGCGCGGCCGAGAGGGCCCTGCCGCCGGCGCCTGGGCGCCGCGGCGCCGGGCGGCGCCGCATGGGCGCCCCACGAAGGGGGGGCGGCGGGGCACACCTGGAGGCCCAGACGTGCTCGCGCGCGTCGTGGGAGAATGGCGGCGGGCAGGTGCTTCTGGCGCTTCTCTGCCTCGGAAGGCCCTCGCGGGGCCGCGGGGCTGCCAAAGCACGGCTCAGCACGACACACCGGTCCTGGGGAAGAGACCCAGTTTTTCCAGGGACCCCGCACTGACAAAAATCAAGGCATCGCGCATCTGGGCGCGGGTCTTAGCTGGATCGAATCGCGAGGTCGGGGATCGACCGAAAGACGGATCGGCACGGGGTCGGGTCGCTTGAGATCGCGGATCGGGCTCGGCCTCTGCAGGCTGGAGAGGGGGTCCAGCTCGCGTCGGATCGGATCGGATCGAAATCGGAATCAGAACTTGGGGATCGGATCAGATCGAATCGGACCGTGAGCAGCCCTGAGAGGCCGCGGCCCTCGAGGCCTTCGAGCCCGGAACCACCGTGGAGGTCGTCGAGGCACGATCCCAGAAGCACTCCCGCGGCGGCGGACATGACAGGCGCGGCCGCGCGTGCAGGGTGAAGCAGAATGAATGACGCGAAGGTGATGGCAAAAGGCGGACGTGGGCTTAAAGCGTGAGGAAGCCGAAACGGTACACGCAGAGGCATCACCATCGAGCGGAAGGCAGCGCATGCAGCTCGCAGAGAGGAATGAGGTCTGGGCGCCACGGAGGCCAGCGGACTGTTGGCACGTGCAAGAGTCCAGGCGATACCACAGGGGGTCACCAATGGGGGAATCGCCACCGGAGATGAGTCGAATTCGAACCAGCTGGTCAGAATCCCAAGCAATTTAGGGGCAGAGCCCAACCACCTGGTACCAATCCCGACCAGGAGAATTGTAAATGTTTCCAGTGACTCTGCATGACCCCCCTCAGGAAACCCATTGGAAATCCTCAGGGTTCACCTGGGTTCCTTACAAATTAGTCAGGACTCCTCATGGTCCCCGAGGACATGGGAAGATTTCAGAACTCGGAAGAAAATGTTCAGAACTCTTGAGTACGTCCTCGAGACTATTCTGGACATCTTGAGGATTCCCCCCCGCAGAACCATCCAAACCGCCCAGAACTGACCAGAACGTCAACCCTCAATCTCCCTTCCTCCTCGATCATTGCTAATTGGGAGGTGGCGACGAGCAATCTGCAGACCGCCATCTCTGAAAATGGTACGGACCTTGATGCGTCCTTGCCTCCTCCAACCTTGCTAAGGAGGAGGGCCTCTCGTGGAGCGCAGAGGAACGCCCCATCGACCAGAGAAGTACGGCGACGACGAGGCGGAAGAAACAGATCACGCGAGCGGAAGGGTGGGATGGTGATGACGACGATGACGACGAAGACCCAAACACACGACGTCGCAACATAACCACGTCGCCGTAAACTTTCAGACGAAGCCAGGACAAAGACAAATTCGGGTGAGGATAAATCGGGAATCTCTCAGATGAGGCACCTCTGGAGGATGGCTTGGGCGCCGCGGCCCTCCCAAAGCGTTGGGAATCTCTGCGAGCGCTCCGAAGCCCTCTGGAACGAATTAATTTAGCCTCGTCCGTCCGATCCGGAATTACGAACAAGACTGTCAAGGCCGTCGTCCTGCTCTGTTGACACCTGGCTGGACCGGTCTGTGAGGGCCCCAGGATCCGAGGAGAGGTGGCCGAGGCGCGCGTCGCCTGCCAGAGTCCCAAGATGCCCCGCGAGGTCCGCCGAAAGCCTTTCCAGGCCCTTCCGTGGCCTCCGAGAGGCCCTCGGGGGCCCCAGCAGGAGCGACCTCACAGCAGGACCTCGACCACACGAAGCCTTCCACAAGAAACCCAACCCTGAGACCACAGGACGTCCATTGATTTTTGGTGTGGGGACGCCACGCTTTCCACAGCAAAACCACCGAAACAAAGAAACCCAGGGCACCCTGGAGGCAAGCAGGGTGTTTCTTGCCATGAATGTCCAGTGTATGGGCAGGAGTGGCCTTTGGTGCGCGGATGTCGGTCGGGCGTTAGCAGGACTGGGTTTAGTTGGGCCTGGTTTACACATGTGTACGGGGGGACGACGCCCCCCCCGCCCCATTCCACTAGCGGGAACTGCCGTCACCCGCGAAACACCAGCTAGGACAGACCGACCTGGTGTGCGGATTCCGGTTCATATTTTGGACTTCGGGACACAATCACTAACTGGCTCCCCGTAACTGAGGTTCTGGCTATACCCGATAAGGGAGCGCAAGGTGGCCAAATCCAAGCCCGCAAGCAGCCTCTGTCGCATCGCGCTCAGCGACCAGGGGGTCCCATTGAGCCCACACCGAAGGTCACTGTGGCGAAGGGTCACTTTTACGTGTAGCCGATCCGAAGCCCCATCAAGAGGACAGAAGGCGGGAAGGCGGCCCACTCCCTCTGCCATGCAGGCGCGCTCGGCCGTCCACCAAGGGCCTCTCCTGGAGCGCGGCCTGGCCAGGATTTCGAGAAGGATCCAGCCGTAGCAGGATCAGTCAGAATCGAACCAGGAGATAAGACGCAGCCAAGACGAGGAACAACTGGGTGAGGATAAATCGAGAATCTCTGAGATCTGGCAGATCTGGAGGATGTCTCGGGCGCCGCGGCCATTTCAGAGCGTTCCAGAATGCTATGAGAGCGTTGTGGGATGCTCTGGGACGGATTTATCATCGTCCGTCCGTCGCCGTCGCTGACCCGTCGCCGCCTCGTCGCGGCCCGTCATCTGACTCAGAATGTCGGTCCGGCGGTAATGTTGCACAACATAGATTGGGCAACATAAGCTGCACCACGTAAATTGCACCATATGAGTTGCATCACATAGATTGCGCCGCATAGGTTGCACAACGTAGATTGCATTTCGCAGGTTGCAACACATGGATGTCACAACACATGTTGCTCCATATGACTTGCATCGTACATTTTCCACACATTGAACTGCATAACGTAGGTTGCATATCGTCTGTTGCACCGCATAGATCGCACAGCGTACATTGCATCACGTAGATTGCACCACATATCTTATCCCATATAGATAGCGCCGCATCGATCGTCTGGGTTCCACTCTAACATGTTCTGAGGACCTGGCCCTAGGCGCGCGCTCTTGCGAATTCTGAAAACAACCATCGGTTTTTCAACATTGACATCACATGATGCCGACCGGTTCTCCCGCGCCGCATGTCGAACTCATCTGACCGCCCTTGCGCGCGTGCTGGGCGAGGGGGGCGCGACCCGTGTCAAACAACACCACGCGGGCCACTTGCGCGCGTCGGCCACACGCGCACGTTGAACTCCTTCCAAAACCTTCATCGTCGACGCGAGGGCATCGTCATCGCTATCGGCGGGAGTGATCAACATCGGCGCGGTCATGGGCCTAGCCGTGGTCATCGCCACCATCGTCACCATCATCACCCCCCTCATCATCGTGTCTACCGTTGTCGGCGTCGCCATGATACAATGCCAGCCCAAGTCGCCGACTCGCACTGAAATGCCTTCTGGTAAATGCCCAGCGGTCAACGCCACCGCGGCCGCGTTGGTCGCGCCGCACTAGCTGGCCGCTACGCGCGCGAGCATGTGTGGGCTAGCCCGGCCACAGATGCACCAGCCAACGCCAAGCAATCACCGCAATCGCCGTCGCATGGGTTTTGCAAACCAACTTGTGGGTGGGTGGGTGGGATGATTGCGCGAGCAATGGAGTTGACAACTCACTGCGAGCATTGGTGAGTTGCACCTCGTAGATTGCACAACGAAGACTGCACCACATTGGTTGCTCTACATAGACAGCACTACATATAGACTGCTAGAAACACGCTGTTTGGGATCCACGCTGGATCACACATTCCGCACAGGCAACCAAGACAGTCCCAGCGGGCCCCAAGACGGCGCAAGAGTTCTCCAAGACGCCGAAACTGGCCTCAAGATGGCCCAAGAAGCCCTTACGATGCTTGCTGTGCCGTTGGTGTTTTTCGGATTTCATTGTTCTCGCCATTTCGGGCTTCCGACGCTCCAAGACGGCCCCATACTCCAGAGGCTCCCAAGGTCGCCCCAAGACAGCTCAAGAGGGCCCCAAGAGGCCCAACAGACGGCCTCAAGGCGGTCCAAGAGGCGACAACTCGAAGTGACACTTCGAGCCCTCCGTCCCAAGAGGACCTCCGAGACGGCCAGCAAACCTTCACGAGGCCCCTAAGAACCTCAGGATGCCTCCAAAAGGCCCAGAAGGGGCCGAAGGAGCTTCCGAGAGACTCCGAGACACAACACAACCGCGTCCAACAAGCTTCCGAAAGGCCTACCAAGAGAACCCCGTATGCATCCAAGAGGCATGTGACCTACAACCCAGGCGCGGTGGCGAGGTGGGACGAAGGCCACTAGATCCACCGCCCCCTGATGATTTATTACAGAGGTACCTGGCGTGGTAGACTTCTTAGAGGTTTCTGGCTCTTTTCAAGACTCCCCCTGGGGCGTCGGCCCAGCGCGCCGGCAACCCGGAAGACCAGGTTGCAATATTTGTTCCTGCT
This sequence comes from Prorocentrum cordatum, assembly GCA_963575745.1. Lineage (NCBI taxonomy): Eukaryota > Dinophyceae > Prorocentrales > Prorocentraceae > Prorocentrum > Prorocentrum cordatum. Next base: position 52,236 of record CAUYUJ010019793.1, read on the forward strand.
CCAGATGGCTCCCAAACGGCCCAATATGGCCTCGAAATTCGGCCTAAGAGAGTCCAGGATGCCTCCAAGTTGCCTCCAGAGGCCCCCTCTTCTTCCTCCTCCGCCTTCTCCTTCCTCTCCTTCTCCTTCTCTTCCTCGCCCTAGTGTCTCCCTAGTGGTTGGGGATCGCAGCGGCTGGGGGAACACATAGTCAAATAGCTTGGCCTGACTTCGGATCAACGTTTGGCCGCACAGGCGTTAGCCAGGGGCGGCGGTGATTCGCCCTAGGCGTCTTCGATCCGCAGCCCCCTGTGGTGTTGCCACATGGGTGCACGGCGTGCCAAATGTCTGGGAAGTTGTGATTCTTTTCTAAAGAACTGCCCCTGGTGCTTCGGCCCAGCCAGCCGGACACATGGAAAGCTTACCAGAACCCGGTTGGCAATGATGTTTCCGCCCAAGATGGCCCCAATACGCCGCCAAGACGGTCTCCAAGACGGCCGGCCACGATGGCCTCAAAGATACCTCCAAGATGGGCACGACGATCCCAAGAGAGCCCAAGATAGCCCTAAGATGGCCTACAAGACGGTCCCAAAACACCTCCAAGACCGCTAGGACAGTCCAAGAGAGCCCACGACGGCCCAAGAAGCGCCCATGAGGCCCCTAAGACGGCCCAACAAGACTCCAAGAGGTCCTCAAGGAAGGCCAGAAGATGCCACAATCATGTAATTGTTTGTTTGAACGATCTTTGCGTTTGCTTCAAAACGACCTTCCGATGACCTTCGGGCGGCACAAGAGGCTCCCAAGGTTGCCCCAAGATCGCCCAAGAGGCTTCTAAGATGGCCACAGCACTGCAGACGCTCCAAAGACGGCCCCCAGAAACTGCCCCAAGACGGCCCAAGAGGCCTCGAAGACGACCCTGAAGCGCCCGAGGGCACGAAGACGGCCCATTGAGATAACCGAGACAGCTTCCGACGGCGTCAGACGGGCCAGGAACGCCATAAGACGGCCAGAGAAAAGAGGCCCCCAAGAAGCCCCCAAAGGCTCCCACGAGGCCCAAGGAGGCCCCAACGAGGCATCCCAGAGGCCCCCAGAAAGATCCCAGGAGGTCCCAAGAGACCCAAGAGGTCTCTCCATCCTTCTCGTAATCTCATTTTTCCCTCCCTCATCCTCCTCTTCCTCCGCCACCTGGTACCCGAGAAACTTCCACAACGGCTGGGGAAGCACATGATCCGATAGCGCGCGTCTTCCAAAAGACAAGGGGCGGCGGTGGTTCGCCGTAGGCGTCTGCGATAGATTTCAGGATGCGGTTGGCGTTGGATAGGTTTTGGGAGTTCTGGACCTTCTAACTGCAGTCGGCCATTCGTACTCAGCCGTTCGTCTCTAGCCGCGCGGGACACGCAGAAAACCTGGAGATCTTGAAACGCATCATTATTGCTACTTCTCGCTCCGCTGATCTTCCTCCACCTGCTCCTCTCCCTCCTCCTCCTCCTCCTCCTCCTCCTCCTCCTTCTCCTCCTCCTGGCCAGTCCACGAGGATCTCCATCATGCTGGGCTTCACGCCCCACCACTCGTCGAAGCCCAAGTAATTCTGCGCGCGCGTGCGAACACACGTGTGCACATGGCGTGACGGAAACGGGCCCTGGCGACAACGGGTCCTGGGCCCCAAGGGCCATCTCACGGGACAAAGCTGTTCATCCATGCTCGTGCTCTGACGGTCCTGGACGGCCCAGGAGCGACCTCACCGAGGCCTCGAGATCGGCGAGAACCTTCCGAGCCCCCTTTCCTTTTTCGGACCCTCTGATCGGACCAGCTTTTCCCACGGGACAGGCTCTTCATCCCGAGTCGTTCTCTCACGCGCCCCGGGCCTGGAGACGGCCTCCCCAAGGTCGAGAACGGCGAGCAACTCCTTGGGCTGGAGACCCTTTCCCCTCAGGACCCCGGCCACGCGTGCGGGAGCGAGCGGCAATCGCGCGGAAGCAGCGGCAAGTACTGGTGCAGTCCCGCGCGCGCGGCGGGCGTGCGGCGGGTCGCGCGCGAGACTGCGCGGAGGGGTCTGCGGGCGCGCCCTGCAGCTGGGCAGAGGGGCCTGCCTGGGCCGTCTGGCATCGCGTCGCCTGATGTCGGATGAGGATCCAGACTTTGTATGTGTGTGTGTGTGTGTGTGTGTGTCCGGTGAGGGATGCGGGGCCCCCGGGGACGAAGCCCATCGTGGCCCCCCATCGTCGCCCCCGATCGCGGACTGTGTAAAGCTGTTGGGGATCTGCTGCAGCAATGGTGTCATGTTCTATCCTCTTAGGGGATCAGGAAAGCACGGGGCAAGCTATATCAAGCATGGCTCTCTGCCGCTGGGAAGGATTCTGGAGAACGCTCAAATTCGCTGGCCCAACGGGCCAGAGGCGTGCTGAGCTATCCGGCAACAAGTTTAGAACGCTTGCAGTTCGCGCGAGCGGGGCGGCCTCTGGGCGCCCCCAGACGAAAAGTACCCCAGCAAGGTCCTCCGAAGAATGCTGGAGCTCCCCAGGGCGGTCTCTCCCCCCCAAAAACAATCCCCTGGGCGGTCTTCTGGACCCCAAGACGCCCACAAGACGGTCCAAAAGGGCTCCGAATCGTTGACCGGCTGGTTCAAGACGCCCCAGAAGGCCTCCAGTCAGCCGAAACAGCGCCCAAGATGTCCCACGAGGGACATTTGGTTTCTTCAGCGGTTCTTGAGTTCTCCACTTTTCGAGCTTCCGACGCTCCAAGACGTGCCAAGAGGCCCCCAAGACCCCTCCAAGACGGCCCCAGAGGCCCCCGAGAGTGCCCCAAGATTGCCCAAGAGGCTCCCAAGACAGCCCAAGAGGGGCCCAAGAGGGGAAACACGAACTGAAAATCAGAGCCACGATCCCTCGTCAGTTACCCTGGGTTCGCGCCTCTAGGGCCAGCATCCCTCGTCAGTTACGCTGCGTCCGCGCTTCCAGGGCCAGGATCCTTTGTAAATTACGCGGCATCCGCGCTCCCAGGACTACGATCCTTGGTAAATGACGGTCCGACCTCACTCCCAGAACCACCTGGGCATTCTGGGGCGCCCAGGCCTTTCAAGCGCTGCAGAAGAAACGTTTCGCCCGAGACATCTTCAGACATTCGACGAGCAGGGTGCGCCATCCTCGAGCGGGCACGCAAAAAAAACAACATTCCTTATGTAAAACAAGCGCGGGGCTAGAGGCATCCTCGAAATTTATGCGCGTGGGAAGCGCCATCCTCGAGCGGGCACACAAACAATCAACTGTTCCATGTTTCTTTGTAAGAAGTTGAGGGCCTCCATATTAATGTATTATCAAAAGGTTCTGTGCAAAACGCTCCGCATCACATTATGTTACAACGGACAACGTGTCTGGGGCCTCCGCTATTTATATGAGGATCCCAGATCGAGGGCACATTTTCCTCGAGCGAGCACGCGCGAAACGTAATTTTCACAACGAATCAAGCTTTACCTTGGTATTTATCACGAATAACTAATTCTGGGGGTGAAACCCTCTAAAACAAAACCCTGGACTGGAGCCCTCTCTGGGAAAAACCTCAAGACTCGTTTCCCTCAAGACCCGTGACCCCCATGGCGAATAGACGCGGGGCCGCCGCACGGCGCAAGCACCGCACCACGCAGCAGGACCAGGAGCTCGGACGCCGCCGCGGGCCTGCGGCCACGGGCTCCTGGGCCCAGGAGCTCGAAGGCACGGAGCCGTCTAAAAAAAATATATAAAATAAAAAAAAGAAAAAATACAAAAAAAAAACGAAGGCACGGAGCCGTCTAAGCATCGGACCGACGACAAGTAGGGGCGGGTCGGAACGAACATCGAAACGATGATGATGGTGATGATGGCGATGGTGATGATGATGGGTTAATGGCGGTGATGATGAGGATCCTCAACGCCATCACCAGCAACACCAACATACATATTTACATAAATACATGTATGCATGCATGCATGCACCCATACCTACCTACCTACCTACTTACCTATCTGCCTACCTACCTACATACATACACACATACGTGCATACAAGCATACATACATGCATACCGTCATACACACATTACATACATACATCCATACATCATCAAAATCCTCCTCCTCCTCATCATCATCATCATCATGATCATCATCACCATCAATATCATCATCATCGTCACCACCATCATCATCATCATCAACATCATCAACATCATCATCATCATCATCATCATCATCGTCGCCACTCCGATCACCATCAGCATCACTATCATCATCAACTACATCATCATCACCACCATCATCATAAGCATCATCATCATCATCATCATCATCATCATCATCATCATCATCATCATCATCATCATCATCATCATCGTAATAATAAGCCGCTTTGGAAACTCGAAGGCCAGCCAGGAAGCCGGGCAAGCATCGGATCGACAGATCGGATCGCATCGAAAGGGGCATCGAGCCAGGCCGCATCCGGCCCAGAGCCATAGTCCGAGATGGACCGACCGCGCCAGGATGCCCAGCAACTCCGCGCAGGGAGGACACTGGGCAACTTCGGATCGGCGGAATACCGGCCTCAGATCGGATCCGAGCCGGCCGGAACCGGCACCGTCGATCGGAACGACATGGGTCCCGTTGGGCGGCTGGGGGTCCATTCTCTGCCACGGGGGCGAGCGAGGTCTCCGATCGCAGGCAGGCGGCTTCTGAATCACCAGAGGAGGAGGAGGAGGGAGGGCGGTGACGCTTTAGGTGTGTGCGCGTCCTGCAGCCTGCCTATAAATGAAGGAAAACAGGCGGTGGGAGGGAGGGAGGGAGGAGGTGGAGTGTACCCAGGAAGGTCGTGGTCACCACTCATTAGCTGCTGCGCTACTGCTGCTGCTGCTGCATACGGAAGGGGAGGACGAGGAAGCGATCCCCAAGCGACCTCCTGTGACTGAATCGCACCGGGATGTGTTCGTTACTTGCACTCTTCCCCGGGTGCCTCGGCCTCGGGGGGGAAATTCTGGGATAAGGAACCGCTTGCGCTTGCGCGCGCGGCGCCCCACTCAGGCCGGGTGGGGGGGCCAGGCTGGCCCTGGCCCAGGACCCAAGGAACCCACAGAGGACGTGCGCGCCCAACCACGCGCATGAATGCGGCCTCCCAGTCCACGAGACCAGCCTCGCGATGCGAATGCTTGCACAACGCGCAGGACTCTCGAGCCCAACGTGGATTCATGCACGTGCGCGTCCTCCTTTCGCTCCTCAGGACTGGTGGGTGCATACCTTCCTGGCCGAGCCGGGAGGGCGTGTGCGCCCACCATGGGCACAGGACGGGCCTGGCCGGGATCGGCGCAGGTGCACACAGTCCAGCTGCAACAACCAGGGACGCGAAGTGGGGAACGACGGCCCCCTGTGCGGCCCCAGGAGCGCCTGGGTGCACCAGGAGCGCTGGAGGAAGAAGAATGGGAGGACCTGCGGTCAGGAGCTCTGGGATCACGGGTCGCCTCTGCGGCCGCAGCGACACGCCATGCCTCGCGAGCGGACAGCGCGTCGCTCCGCTCCGCGGGGCGGAGGCTCGGAAAGGCTCGGGACGTGATGCCTCAGGACCGCGCAGTGGATGGCGTGTCGCGCCGAGGCGTGGTGGGCCAGACCCGGGGCAGCGACGCGTTGTCCAAACATTCCTGGCCGTTAAGAACATGGAGAAACCATCAGGTAGCGGTGCCGCGACTCTCTGGACCTCCCAGATGCGCTCTGACCAGGATTTCGCGGTGAATCCAGCGGTGGCGACGAGGGCCTCCCAGGAAGCCCCAAAGGAAGAACAAGAGGGAAGAGTAGCGGTAGAGGTACCTTTCCCCTCCTCCGAGAACAACGAGCCCCCTGCGAACCTGAACTCTCCCTCATTTCAGCGGGCTCACCGCAGCTGGCGCCCCCGCTCAGGGAGCCGTCGCGCCGCCGCACCTCCGGGGAATGCTCGGGGGCAACTCGTGGGAGCCTCCCCAATGCCATCTTGCTGGCTCTTCCGGATCGACGCTGACCGACGCGAGCCGACGCTAATCGACGTTCGTCGACGCCAAATCGGCGCCAACTAAAGCAAAAGCGGAGCTTACCGTCGCCCACCAGGCGCTAGCGCACGCTCGTGCACTCTAAAGGCGGAATTGCGAGGACGTGCAAAGGGCTCCCAGGACTTGCTACCGAAGGAGGGCGTGCCCCGCCCCGCAAGGCGCCCGAGGCTCGGTGTCTTCGACACGGCCCTGCCTCGGACAGCGGCCCGCTCTGCCCTCCTGCCCTCCTCCTCCTCCTCCTCCTCCCCGCGCCCTCGGTGCTCCTCCACTCCTCCTGGCTGACGGGCTGCTGGTTGACGTATGTTCGGCCCGCCGTTCCCGAAAGGCCCAACGCGGGCTGAGGCGCAACCCCGCCTGGAGGACCACAGCTTGGGAACATCTCCCTGGAATTAGGCGCCCACTCGCCCGCAGCGGGCTTCATAAGTCCTCCACTTCTCCGGGCGGGGGGGGGGAGGCGGGAGGATGGGACTTATCGGACGAGCGTCTGACTCGCGACACGTCCTATTGTACAAACGTCCGACGTCAGACGTTCGTCAAGTGCAATTGTTTCCCCCTCCCCCCCCCACACCGTCGGCGCGAAAGATCCGCGACCGACTGCGACCGATGTTGAAATAAGTCGGTCGCGACCGATCTTGGAATTCGAAGCAACATCGTCAGCAACCGACCTCGTCGGTCGCGAACAGAAGAAATCAGTACCCAATAATGATGAGGACTTCATACTGGAAACCATCGATGCAATAACATCATAGGTCAATTATATTATCCCAGGGGCAGTCGATGAGTTTGGGCTCGGAAGGGTTGTAGGGTCTTTCCTTCGGTTCAACATTTACGTGGCGTCTATGTGGTGTAAGCTTTGTGCATAAAATGGCATGCGCCCGAGAGGCGCCCGCAACCGGCCACGGACGACAACGTGGCGAAAAAGTCTGGACACCGATCCAAAACACGAAGCGTTCACGAGGCACCCAGTGGCGGCAATGCGGCGAAACCTCGGTACACCAATGCAGCACACGAAAAACTCACGAGGCACCCACGGGCGGCAAATTTGCGAAACCTTGATACGTACACCCATCCGATTCCGAAGGTTCACAGAATAAGAACCCTTCCGCACATGTGCTGCTTGGGAAAGCGATGTTCCTGCTGCAGCGTGGCCTCATTTCATGATCGGCGCGTTGCTCCAGTCGTTCAGGGACACGCTCTCACACCAGGGCGGACCAAATTTGTGGATGCGAGTCCTTCTTGGTCGTTGTCGCCCCCCTTCTTTTCCCTCCGCCTTCCCCTGGTCCTTCTGCTCCTCCCGCTGCCGCTGCTCCTACTCCTCATCCTTCCCCC
>CAUYUJ010019793.1:59680-79680 GCA_963575745.1 Prorocentrum cordatum
TCCTCCTCCTCCTCCTCCTCCTCCTCCTCCTCCTCCCCCGCGCCCCAGAGCCCTCATGTCCGAGGAAGGCTCCGGGGCAGCGGGCCGCGAGCGGGTCTGGCGGCGCGGGCCAAGGCGTGCCCGCCCGCGCGCCGGGCCGGCCAGGCGCTACTTAGCGGCCTCCGTCGGCCGATCCTCCTCCCGGTCTGCTGGGCTCGGTGCTCCTCCTCGGCGCTCCCCCTCGGCCTCGGCGCTCTTCCTCGGCGCCCCTTTCCCTCCTCCTTCTCCAGCAGTGGTTGTGGTCGCGTCGTAGCGTAGTGCTGTCGTCGTGCGAGTGCCTGCAGGCGTGGAGAGGCCGCCGGTTCCAGGCCCAGGGGCGTGAGCCACCAGACCCCTGCGTTAGGCGCGCTCGCTGGCCCGGCGACCACCTCAGGCAGCGCTGATGAGCGTGCGCGCCACCTCCCGGAACACGCAGGTGGCGATGGACCTGTGGAGAGTTCTCCTGACGCCCAGGGCCCTCCGGCACTTGCTGTGCGAGCCATTTCCGGGTGGACTCGCCCATGCTTCCCGAGACTTCAAAGCCGAGGGGCTGGAAACCAGCGGCTCCGCTAATTATATTTGCGGCGCTTGGCCTGTTCGGCCAGTCTGGCGGCGGTGCCTCGGGTGTGGGCCCCTCCGGCCTGCAGGCTCTGCTGCGAGGCGGGATGCGCGATCGCTACGTGAAGATAAACCCACTGGCCGTCCCTGTCGGTGCACCTGAGGTCCGCGCGGAGCCCCGGATTGCCTGGCCCGGTGGGTGGGCGAATCCAAGGTCCTCCTCCTCCTCCTCCTCCTCCTCCTCCTCCTCCTCCTCCTCCTCCTCCTCCTCCTCTCCCTCCTACTTTCCCTCCACCCTTTCCCCGTCTTCCATCTCCACTTTCTCGTCTCCCCCCTCCTCCTCGCCCTTCCCCGCCCCCTCCTCAGCCTCCGAGTGCGAAAAGTGACAGTTGCGGGTCCGTGAAAAACGATGAAAGGGCCAGAGAGAGGGCCCAAACCTTCGGCGGATTGATGCTTCAACGGCGGCGCTTCGGTTCAATCTCGGCATATGGACGCCGATGTTGTGCCCCAGGGCCATCAACAACGTATCCAGTATGGAAAGCAGCGGCTCCCCGGGGAAAAGGTCCCGGAACTCTGGAGCAGCGGGCTGGAAACTGGGCGCGGTGTTTCCGCATATTCCCCAGTCCCCCTGTGTCGAGTTGAGTCTAGGCTTTCAATCCGCAGCGTCGCGCGTCTCCTTCTCCTCCTCCTCCCCCGCACCCGTGCCCCACGCCCATCATGAGGCTCGTGGCCCCATGAGAAGCCCCCCCCCCTACGGCCTGGGTGGTTGTCGGCGCATGGCGCCACCGCCCCCACTGCAGCACACCTCTCAGAATAATCGTGGCTCAAGGCTCAAGGGCCTGGTGCCATTTTGGGGTGCTGTCGGCTTTCCAGCTCTCTCCATACTCAAGCTTCTCCATACTCAATCTTCCAGCTAGCTTTTGCCATGGCGAGTGCAGCACCGACGTCGCCAGCAGCCCGTGGCTCCACCCGCGCTCCAGGCACCCCGGTTGGGCACCTCGTCCAGGACCCCTGGGAGAACATGGCCAAAAAGCAGCGCTCTGGACATGGCCCTGACTCCCCAGCGACCCCGCTCCTCGGCGAGATGCGCGCGGAGGATCAGGGGTACGTGCAGATGCCTGGAGGCGACATGGACGGCCCAGCCGAGAGGGACGCTCCACCATTTCGCCAGCCGGATTTCGGCGCTGCCGCGGCCTCCTCGGAGAAGGACGATGAGCCTGTCACGATGGCTGGAATCGCTGCTCTCCTTCAGCAGCAGCTGGGCCCCGTGACTTCGGTGGTGGCAGATCTTAAGAAACGGTTCATGAAGCTCGACAGCAAAGTTACCGACTTGGGCACTTCCCTTGTGGGCCGCTTGGACGACGTGGATGCGAAGCTGATCGATGCAGACCTGCGCATAGAGAAGCTTGAGAGCATGTACGCGGCCATGCAGGCACCCCCCCAGTGCCGCGGATATTGACGAGAAGATCCGGGCGAGCATCCAGCAGGCCTTCGCGAGCCAGGCCTCGCAGCAGGCGCCTCTCACCAAGAACGTCCCGCTGGTCGACAGGAAGGCGGTCACCATGGTGATCGGCAATCTGGACTACTTCGGGGACTTTTCGAAGGCCGCCGATTGGTTGCAGGGCAAGCTCACTTCCTTGAAGGGGCCTGCGCCGACGAACATGTACGTCAAGGGCGACTTAAAGGGCATCGTCTTCGCCGAGTTCTCTGACACCGCAGTGCGGGACCAGGCGGTGGCACTCCTTCGTGGTGCGGCCCTCGCCAGCGGAGGCAAGAAGGTCTGGGCAACGGAAGACCGAGCTGCCAGCGAACGTGCTGCGAGGAACTTCTGCCTGGGCTTGAAGCGGGTTCTGAAGGAGGAGTGGCAGGTCCCGTATACCATCTCGTTTAACAACGCGGCGCCGTACGTGCTCAAGGTGGGGGGCGAGCACGCGCTTACCGTGAACGTCTCCGGCAGCACCGTGGACTACGAGTGGCATGGGGACTGGGCAACTTGGTCCGAGCTCCACAACCACTCCTCGATCAAGGACCTCAGGAAGAAGTCGGACGACCTGCTCTCGCGGGCCACGCAGGGGCTCAAAGGAGGCGCGAAGGGCTGCTCCAAGGGGCAACGGCCCCAGTAGGAAACACGGCACATGAGCGATGTTTCACCCGAATTCGCAGTCGGCCCTACTGCGGCTATTAACCATGATCGAATTCGCTCTTCCGATTCTTGCCAGGCATGTTTACCAGCAGTCGGCACTACTGCAATCATCCCCCCTCCTCTCTCCCGGGCTTCCGAAGCACTGCACTTCCGAGGCGGCGCCCTGCGGCCGTGCACCCGGAGGCTCCGGACAGCATCTTGGAACGTTGAGGGCCTCACCGAGGCCAAGCAAGCAGAACTTGAATGGCACATGACATCCATGAACATCGACGTCATGTGCATCCAGGAGACACGCAAGACCGGGGCAGAGTTCTCCGTCTCTGATGCCGGATTTCTCCTCGTTCTCTCCGGCGCGTCGGACCCAGACGATAATGAGACGGCGGGGGTCGGTTTCATCGTCGCGCCGCGCATCCGAACGTCCGTCGTGGGGTTCAGGCAACAGGACTCCCGGATGGCGTCCCTGAAGCTGCGAGTCAAAGGCGGCAAGATCATGATCTACACCACGTACGCTCCCCATAGCGGCAAGAGTTTCCAAGACAGACGGCAGTTTTACTCTAACCTAAATTCCTTCATCGACAGCGGCTCCCGGCACGGCCCTGCCTTGGTCTTGGGGGACTTCAACGCTCGGCTTCATCGCCGGTATCCGGGCGAAGAGCACATTATCGGGCCCTACATATTCGGAGTCCCGGACGCGATCTACAACCCCTCGTCCAATCGGAGCCTCCTCGCCGAGCTATGCGTGAACCAGAAGCTGTTTATTGGGAACACTATTTTCCACAAGCCGCCGGAGAAGCAGATCACGTGCTACAACGTGGGCAAGCGGCCGTGCGACCACCCTTCCCCAGACAATTTTGGACAGATCGACTTCGCCCTAATATCACAGGGTTGGACCCAGCACCTCACGGACGTGCACAGTGACCGTGGCCGGGCGCTGGCCTCGCACCATTTCTTGGTTTGTGCCGACCTCGACATAGAAGTGCCGCTCGACAAGAAAACTCGCACTCCGCAGCCAGATTTTCGAGCCCTCCGGAGCCCGATACGGGCGGCTGCTTTCGCAGAGGCCTTCGGAGAGGCGGCGGGGAGGGCGACCGCGGGCCTGACGGCGAACGAAATAGAGGCGACTATGCGGCCAGCTTTCCGCTCTGCGGCTGCCGCTACTATTCCGGAGAACACGGCCTCGCCGAAGAGGCCTTGGATCTCGCCCCACTCCCTCTCGCTGATCGAGCAGAGAACCGACGCCCGCCGCTCTGGGCGGACAGACGAGGAGCATCGTCTGCATGTGGAGGTGAAGCGGTCGGTGAAGAACGACAGGTCGATCTGGCTCAACAACTTGCTTGAGACGGGCGACTGGGACCAGGTCCGCAAACTCAGAAGAGGCTTCGCTCCTGCGCGGCATGGGCGCCTACGCGGGATGGACGGCGAAGTGGTGCAATCAGATAGGAGAGCCGACGCGATGGCCGACTACCTGTGCGATGTTCAATGGGCCCCACGTGCTACGACGCCGATGGCACCTGCCCCGATTGGCCCGGAGCTGGAAGTCCAGACCGGTGACATCACAGAGGAGGAGATCATCGATGCAGCGCGACGCATGCGATGGGGCAAGGCTTGTGGCCATGACGGCGTCCCCGGGGAACTGTGGAAGGCTATCTGCATGCACGCGGGGCCGGGGAGGGAATGGGCGCTAGCCCTGTGTCAGAAGTGCTGGAGAGACGGCTGCGTCCCGGACGCCTGGCACGAAGCCCTCGTAACTGCTATCTTCAAAAAGGGGGACGTGTCTCAATGTTCAAACTACCGGCCTATCTGTCTGTTGCAAGCCGGATATAAGATGTACGCCATGATCATCCTGCGCCGGTTGAAGGACGCCGGCGCGGAGGCCAGGATCTGGCAGACTCAGTTCGGCTTCAAGTCTGGGCACGGGACGGCAGATGCCATATTCTTAGCGCGGCGCCTCTTGGAGGAATCCTGCGCGTTGCAGGGGTCCCCGCTGGTGCTGCTCGCGCTGGACTGGGCCAAGGCGTTCGACAGCGTGATGCCAGATGCTCTCCTCGAAGCGCTGCGCCGGTTCGGCCTGCCGCGGGAGGTGCTGGCCGCCGTGAGCGCCATCTATTCTGCCAGGAGCTTCGCGGTGAAAGAGTGCGGGCAGATTTCGGCGTCGCGAGAACAAGGAGCGGGCATTTGCCAGGGATGCCCGTTATCGCCTTTCCTTTTCGGGATGGTCATGACGGTGCTCCTGCACGACGCAAAGAACAGCCTCGGTGACCTGGCAGGACTGGTGGACGAGTTGGTGTACGCGGACGACACGCTCATCGTCGCGAGCGCATCCGGACACGCTGAGCAGTACATGAAGGCAGTGGAGAAGGCGGGCGCGAACTACGGCCTCACCTTCAATTGGGGGAAGCTCGAAATCTTGGCCGTGGGATGCAACGCTGTTATTCGCAGGCCGGACGGGGCTGTCATTCCCCAGAAGGCAAGCGTCGTGTACCTCGGGTCCGTGCTTTCCGCAGACGGGACGATGCAGGCTGAGCTGGGCCGCCGCCTTGGGCAAGCGAGGGCAGAGTTCGAACTTTTACACCGTGTCTGGAACCGCAGCAGCATCCCGATGCATAGAAAGATACAGATATACGAGGCGTGCGTGCAGACGAAATTACTGTACAGCTTGCACACGGCATGGTTGAAGCAGGACGAGCTGACCCGCATCGACGCCTTCCAAGCAAGGTGCCTGCGGAGAATCCTCGGGATCCCGCATTCGTACGTCAGCCGAGTGTCTAATGCGGACGTGCTGGCACGAGCGCGCAGGATGAAGCTTAGCAGTACTCTCTTGCAGCGGCAACTCACATACTTTTTCCATATTGCTTGTAAGGGTGATGACCACCCCTTGCGTTCAGCTATTTTTAGACCTTCCTCCCTCGACCTCCGCCCCCCCTCCGGCAAGCGGAAGAGCGGCCGACCGCGACAGACGTGGCCTGCCGAGGTGTACAAACTTGCAAGAGATGTTTGTGGCAGTCTTCAAGTTCCAATCGAACATTTATGCGCAATCCCAGTTCGAGACTGGAAGCGCGCTGTGCGGTCATTTTGCTTGGCACGGTAAGTGTGCCATATTGCTCATGTGCCTTCTGACGCACGGCTTTGACTGACTGACTGACTGCAAAGACAGCTCCGCCTGCGGTCTCAGTGCGCGTGGGCGCCGACGCATGGCGCAGCCGCACCCCTTACGACAAACCGACATGCCCTTTACGAGGACCGTGGGTCCAAAAGGGAGCGGCACCGCCCCCCGATTCGGCTCACTCCTCGCGGGGATCGTGACCCTAAAATGAATCAGGACAGCTCCACCTCCGAGTGGCCGGGTCCGCACGTCGGCGCCGTGCATCTCGGCGCACCCCTCACCAGGATCGTGGCCCCATGGGGAGCTCCACCCACGGCCCCAGCGACAGGGTCCGCATGGCGGCGCCGCCCGCCCCAACGCACCACTAACGATCCACGCAGATTTCTTGGACCGGCGCTGGACCGCCCTCCCTGGCGCGCGGAGCGGGCCACTGGCGGCGACGGCAGGGGGGCTCCAGCCTCTGAAGGTTCATGTCCATGCCGATCTGTTCTTCTTCCACCAACCCGTGCCCTTTTGCCACGCCGCCGAAGAGGACAAGATCAGGCGTCTGAAGACGGAACTGGCACATCCGCACGTCTACCACGCCCCGTCGGCGCTTGGCGGCGGCGGCGGTTGCGGTCCCTCGGCGCCCGCCGCTCACGAGATGACGATCTTGTCGAAGAGCGTTGCCGGGTTCAACGTGAACTCCCCCGAGTACCAGAGCCCGCACGCGAAGATGCCAGGGACGATGCTGTAGTGGTAGGCGGTGTGGCCCCACGCCTCCCAGAGGCTACTGGCCCTGGCAAAAGGACCACAACCATCTGCATAAAACCACAACCCTTCGACCACCTGCACGGAATCTTCCCCAAACATCCGGGTGCCGAAGTTAGCCTGGCGAAGGACCCAACTACATGCAGTTGTGAGCACCGTTGTTGTGCACCGCATTTGGAGGAGCTCCCAATAGGGCCACGAAACGTGTGAGGGGAGTGCCGACATTTGTGCTGTGGGCGCATGCGAACGCAGCCACTGGGGCCGTCGGTGGAGCTCTCTATGAGGCCACGGAATGTGTGAGGGGTGTGCCGAGATGGGTACGGCGGGCGCATGCGAATGCAGCCACTGGGGCTGTCGGTGGAGCTTCCTATGAGGCCACGGAGCGTGTGAGGGGTGTGCCAAACAATGGGTGCGGTGGGCGCATGCGAACGCAGCCACCAGGGCCGTCAGTGGGGCTCCCTGTGGGGCCACGGAACGTGTGAGGGGTGTGCCGAAGTGGGTGCGGTGGGCGCATGCGATCGCAGCCACTGGGGCCGTGTCCGCGGAGCTCCCCATGGGGCCACGAAGCGTGTGAGGGGTGTGCCAGAATGAGTGCAGTGTGCGCGTGCGGACGCAGCCAGCTGGCGCCTTCGGTGGGGCTCCCTATGGGGCCACGAAGCGAGTGCGGGGTTTGCCACAATGGGTGCGGTGGGCGTATGCGAACGCAGCCACTGGGGCCGTCGGTGTAGCTCCCTATGGGCCACGAAACGTGTGCGGGGAGTGCCAAACATGGACTCGGCGGGAGCATGCGAACGCAGCCACTGGGGCTGTCGGTTGAGTTCCCCATGGTGCAACGAAACGTGTGAGGGGTGTGTCGAAATGGGTGCGGTGGGTGCATGCGAACGCAGCCACGGGGTCCGTCGGTGGGGCTCCCTGTGGGGCCGCGAAGCGTGTGAGGGGTGTTCCAAGATGGGTGCGGTGGGCGCATGCGAACGCAGCCACTGGAGCTGCCGGTGGAGTTCCTTACGGGGTAACGAAACGTGTGAGGGGTGTGCCGAAATGAACGCCGTGGGCGCATGCGAACTGCGAACGCAGCCACTGGAGCCGTCGGTGGAGCTCCCTGTGAGGCCACGGAACGTGTGAGGGGTATGCCGAAATGGGTGCGGTGGGCGCCTGCGAACGCAGCCGCTCGGGCCTTCGGTGGAGCTCCCTGTGGGGGCACGAAACGTTTTAGAGGTGTGCCGAAGCTGATGGCCATGATGGTGATGATGGCAGCGATGGTGATGACGATGATGGTAATGATGACGGCCATGATGATAATGACGATGACGATGACGATGACGATGACAATGATGATGATGACGACGACGACGACGCCGCCGATCATGATGACAATGACGATGATGAGGATGATGATGATGACGATGATGATGCTGCTGATGATTATGATGATGATGTTGATGATGACGTCGGTGACAATGATGGTGATTATGATGGAGGGAGGAGGGGGGAGGAGGAAGGACGATGATGATGCTGCTGATGATTATGATGATGATGTTGATGATGACGTCGGTGACAATGATGGTGATTATGATGGAGGGAGGAGGGGGGAGGAGGAAGGAATGAAGAAGGAACGCGGGGCGCTCTCCTCAAAACGAGAACCCAACACCACTGGATGGATGGGGGAAACCGAAACGGCGATTTTGTCTTTCGTCACCCGACAAATCTGGGTCGTTGGATTTTAAGAACATACCTCCCGACCCGTTCACCCTGCATACCGCGGCTGCCAGATCCCCAGGTCCCCCGAGTCCCCGAGAGTCCCGCCTCGCGCCACTCTACGTACCGCGGCCGTCAGATCCCCAGGTCCCCCGATTGTCCACGACAACCCCGTCTCGCGCCACTCTGCCTACCGCAGCCGCCGGATCCCCAGGTCCCCCGAATGTCCCCGAGGGTCCCTCCTCGCGCCACTCTGCATATTGCGCCCTCCAGATTCCCAGGTCCCCCGAATGTCCCCAAGAGTCCCAACTCGCGCAACTCTGCAAAACGTGGCCGCCAAATCAAAGTCTCCCGAGTGTCCCCGAATGTCCCACCTCACGCCGACAAATCACGGCATGACAGAGCGGTACGTAGCACCCGGCAGATGCGGATAAGAGTAAGGGGGCGGTGGGGACGTGGGCAGTTTGCGAGACTCTGGGGAAGCCCGCCACAGGCGCCGGAGCTTCACAAACCATACAAAGAGACCGCCGCATGCGCCGATTTTTTTGCTGAGCCAATGTGGGTAGGTCGCGGGTGGGTCGCGGGGTGGGTCGCGGGTGTCGCGGGTGGGTCGCTGTTGGGTCGGGTGGGTCGCAGGTGGGTCGCGGGTGTAGAAGGCAGAAAATCCACCCCATAATAATCACCCCAGCTAGCGAAGCCGTTTAGTAAACGCACACAAGGAATGAATCGAACAGGGCAGGGCTGTTTAGTCAACGCCCAGGGCCGTTTCAGTAAAAAGAATTGTCGGGTCCGAGTGGTTTTCCCTCCCTTGAGGGTGGGTCACGGGGTGGGTCGCGGGTGGGTCGTCGCGGATGGGTCGCGGGGTGGGTCGCGAGTGGGTGGCGGGGTGGGTCGGGGGTGGGTCGGGGGTGGGTCGCGGGTGGGTCGCGGGTGGGTCGCGGGTGGGTCGCGGGTGAGTCGTGGGGTGGGTCGCGGGTGGGTCGCGGGGTGGGTCGCGGGGTGGGTCGCGGGGTGGATCGCGGGGTTGGTCACGGGGTGGGTCGCGGGTGGGTCGCGGGTGGGACGACAACAAACAACAACAACGTCAACAACAACAACATCGCAACAAGACGAATTCTCACCACGAATTCCTTATTCAGCCACGCACCCAGGGACAATGAATGACCGTTCGCCCCCCCTCACTCTGATTATAACGTAGCAGAACATTGTACAGCACAACGCCATAAACTATGACATAACAAGGGATACCACCACACCGCCTAACACAACACATCCGATCATGCCATCCTATAGCATGACATGAAATATCGCATCCTACATACCATGGCATACAAACATACACCGTAGCACAGCATCACAGCACATAACATTGCGTAGCAGGTCAAATCAAGCATACCATGAGAAAACAACGCAGGACTGAACATACTGTGTGCGCAAAAGCAGGACCATACTTTAGACATGTTTGTGTGCGTGTGTGTGTGTGCTGTTTATGTGTTTTGTGTTTTTGTGTTCCGTCCACTACTTGTTTGTGCTTGGTTGTGATGCTTTGTGTTTGGTTGTGTGTATGTGTGGTTGTCGTGTTTGGTTTGTGTTTTGGTGCGTGTGTGTGTGTGTTTGTGTGTGTTTGTGTTGTGTTTGTTTCGCGCATGTGCCGCAACGGCTGGACGCGGCTGGACGGTCACGCAGGGGAGGGAGGACGAAGAAGAGAGGAAGGGAGGTCTGATACCAAAGCCTCGAGGCCTCGAGGGCCACCTCTGGGGCCAAACGAATGACTGATAATGGGGGCAGGGAGCGGCTAAGGATAGAATAGGGGGGCCGAAGGATAAGAGCGGGCGGGGAGCGCGAGCGGCGCACCGAGGAGCAGAAGCAGAGCGAAAGGACGTTCTTCAGTTGATCATACCAAGGAAAGGGCTCGGTAAATGACTAAATTAAGGCTCTGACTTTGCACACACCAAGCATACCCATACCGAACGTGTGACAGCCTCACAGACCATGATGTAACATCTCATGACTCTCGTGACACAGGGCAACGCATAACAACGCATGCTGCGACACATCGGACCAGGCAAAACATAGCATAAAATAGCATGACACACCACAACATTGCATACCCGACCACGTCGTATCATGATATGGCCTAAACATGCCAATGCACGGCATAAGATGTTACGCTGTAGCCGGTCACACCATAGCTTAGCACCACCAGCTGTGACATAACGGATCATACATACCAGAGCGTACTTAAGACCACGCCTCATACCAAGTAGACGAAACCATACCATAACATACCATGCCGTACCATATCATACCAATATCACAACACAACGCACCGTAGCACGGCAACAACACACATCACACATACCATTACATACTATGATATAGTGTACCATGTCAGAGCACAGCATAACACACTATGGCATACCAAGCCAGTAGATTCCATAACACCATATCATGACAACGCATCGCATTACATAGCACAATGTGAGACCAGGGCATGATGGGACATGCTGTGACAACGCATCCAATGACATCATGGAGCATCCAACGAATAATCTAAACCACAGAGCATGATACGAAAGGGAGAACCGAGCATAGTGCTTCACAACAATACATAACATTTGTTTTACCAGAACACATGATCATATCAACTGGTAGCATGACAAATAATGTCATGACGGATCTTAGCATAACATACTATACCATAGCAGGCCATACGATATACTAACATACCATGTCCTGACATAACACAGCATGACATAACGCATACCATGACACAACGGAGAATAATGGGGTATATCAGCACGGATCATAACAAATCGTACCAGAACTGCTCTCCACTTGCTACCACGACAGCAGCGAATGTACTCAAACATCGTAGGCGTGACCCATATTGTGGAGGATCACCGAACTAAGCATACTGTATGGAACAAGGAACAGAGCACAACGTAACCTAACTCCCATAGCAGAACATTTTCACCACTGAGATCCCTACGGCAACGAGCTTGACATAACACCATATACTATACCTTCATCGAAAATGAATGAAATCGAGGAGCACGGCATCATATTCTGTAGTGAATCCAGCACAGTATACCGTAAACAGCATCCCTGAGCAACGCATAAGATAACACAAGCTGACAGACCAGATCATGGTATAGCACGTTGCCGCAGAGCAAACTATCATACTGTCTATCAGCAAAGTCCACAATCGATGAGGAGCATCAGGGATTATGACATAATACACCGTACTGGAATCTGATCAAACGCCGCGACGTGCGCGACGAGGTCATGTTGGCCACTGGACAAAAAAGGCGGAGCAATGACTGATTGGCAAAAGGACGACGTATCACACGTGACAGGCGTTAAGACGTCACGCAAGAGTGCCACTACGTTTGCTACTTCTTCTACTACTGCTTCTGGTCGTCTTCATCGACACGTTCTCTCAAGACATATTTTGGAGTCTCGCAGCATGCGTTTTCGAGGTCATTTTTTCACCAAAGAGCTTGTTTCGGTTTCTTCCGTCAGGGTCTCTGGGGCCGATAGTTTTCAGGAGAACGGCAACTTGCGACCTGGTCAGACCGCCGCACTGGCGGACACCAACTGGCCACGCGCACATGGTTCAATTGGGCGCGAACACCGTCGGGATCTAACGTCGAAGCTTTCGGTGGGGATCGCCCGAAGCAATACAATTTGTTTCGGCCTCGCGGGGGCCTGCCGAGTCTCGGGACATTCAAAAAAACGATTTGGGATGAAGAACCAATCCCAGGGAAGTGGTCGAGAGGTCGGGGGCCTGTGTCTCGAAAAAATCGAGACGCCAGATGTGTAGGTCTGTGTCGGCGCTGACGCCCCTCCACACACCACTTTCCCCGGGGCGTGGAGCGCGCCGGGGGCGACGCCGAGGGCGCCGCCTGGGGTGGGGAGAGGGGCTCCAGCGCCGACGCTAGAAGCTCGCGCGGACCTGGGACAGATTACGTTGACCCGACTTGCTGGCAGTCGGCCTGGTCAACGCCACAGCGAACTTGACCTGCGCACGCTTCCGCGCCTCCGGGCTCGCCAGCGAGGAGGTCACGCTGCCCATCGCCGGCCAACGTACGGATCGGCGCGTCCAGGGAGGAGCGGGGTCGTTGCGCGACTTGAGCCGAAGCGGCTGCGGAGAATGAAGAGGAGACTGCCGGGAAGCTGGAATCACAATGTGGCCATATTCACGCGGGGAACCTGCAGAGACCGCCTGCCTGGCACATGCGGAGACGGGCCTGCACGTACGGCAACACGAAGGCCGAGCGCTGGACACAGTCGCGGCCACGTGCGTATCCAGCCTTCGCCAAGGCTGGCCACATCATCTGTATCCAGGCGGCTTCCAGGTAGGAGGCCCACGTTGAAGCCACACGACGATGCCCAGGGGCATGGTTGTGCGAAGATGTGGCAGGCTCGAAAATGCTGCGGCCGAGAGTGAAGATAACTGGGGTTATCTTATCGCTCTTGCGCCGACCTGTTCGTGGGACCTTATTTAAACCGCGGCGGTTGACCCCCTTACCTCAGCGCGGCCCGGCGCTAAAGAGATTTGTGTCGCAACCTCGCAAGCCCAAATTCGATGTTGGGAGCGGTTCCACATTTGTGATCTTTTACGGGGAGTAAGAAATACACCAGGGTCAAGTACATATCTCGCGCATCTAAACCAGCCGGAAAAGGATGTCTGGAACTCTGGGGATATCCGCCGGAGAGTTAATCACCCTTGAAAGTGGTAGAAGGTTGGGTGAATAACCCCGAAGAGCGGCACTGTGATCTCAACGGCCAGAAGTGTTCAGCTCGTTGTGGCCACTGTGCTCCTATCTGCCTAAAGGTGGGCAGACCCACCTCAAGACTGGCCACTGGCTGCCGCTGTCACCTTGGAAAAAATCGCGGCCAACTGGAACAAACTGTGGCAGCACAAGGTCTAGCACGGCAGCCTGAGACGTATATTCACAGCGGTTAAAAACTACGTGGTTCAAATTAGCTGTAGAGTGAACGAGCATTGGTTCTCGAGTCCGTGGAAGCGTTGGGCGAAGAGACGCGGGAGGAAGGAGAGGAACGTGGACAAGTACACCAACGCTACGGGACGCCGGGCCCTTTCTGCAGCTAGCTGGCCACATAGCAAATATTACATGATCGCACCGCAATGGCCCTAGCGTAGGGATCCGCCACCGTGCCCTCGGGCACGCGCTGGAGTGTCCTCAAGTCCCTCAATCGATCCCCGGAACCTCACTCCTCACTCCTGAGGAGTCGTTCAAGGGCCCAGACCCCGAACTCTCAAATCTTATGGGGTTTGACGCGTCTCCCCTGGGCTTCCCCTGAGCGGTGGCGCATGATTTGTTCGGACCAAGAAGGGGCCCAAGACGGGCCAAGAGACCTCCAATAACTCTCCCAGACAGTCCAAGGGTGGTCCGAATCGCTACACGATCTGTTTAAGACGCTCAATGGGGGCTCCAAGATGGCCCTAGAAGCGTTCGAGACGCCCCGAAATATTTCAAACAGCCTTCCAAAGAGGGCCCCGAGAAAAGGCCAAAGTCATTGTGTCCCGCGTGGTCTTGTTCGAGCTTCGGACGCTCCAGACCGTCCCAAGAAGCCCCCAAGGCCGCCCCAAGACGGCCCAAGGGGCTCCCAAGAGGGCCCCAGGGCGGCCTCAAAGGGCCGCAAGACAGCCCAAGAGATGCCCAAAACGGCCTAAAAGAACCCCAAGGCGACCCGAAGAGAGGAAACCCGAACCGACAATTCGAGCCTTCCGTCCCAGGATGCCCCCTGGAGGCGCTCGCAGCTTCCCAAGCGGCCCCAAAAAGCCTCCAAGACGCCCCAACAGGCCCCAACACTTCCCCCAAGAGGCCTCGCAACTGCCTCCACGAGGCCCCCGAAGTCCTACTTCTGTGGGCCAAAAAAGAAATTGCAGTTTTGTTGTCCTCGAAAGTGGGGCCGTAATACCTGGGCCCCCGTTGGTCTCACTGGGAATCCACCCCGCATGCATGTCGGCGCTTAGGGCCGAACATCAAGCCGCGGCTTTCACAATGCATGCCAACCTAGTAGTTCCGACAACGTCCCCATTACCCCCCGCAGATCCACGGACACATTGCCGGACTGGATCAGAAAACAGCGCCCGGGGGGCCCGCTGGAACTGCCCGCGGCTTCGAAGTCAAGGCCCCAGGCAGGGCGCGACTTTCAAGCGGCGGGAATGCCTTCAAAAGCCCTCCCCCAAGGTCTGACGACTGCCTCCTCCCATTGACTATCGTCGAGGCGAGAGGATCAGTCGCCTACCCTCTTCTGGTGGCAACTGAAAATGACATCGTCGTGAACCTCCTCCTTCGGCTGCAAATTCCCCTCGCTGCCAAGCGCTGTATCGTTCGTGGCCCAGAATGGTCCCGAGCTGACTCGCCCGCCATCTTTAAACCGCGAGACCATTCCGTGATCCTGCCAATCGTGCCTGCAGGCTCGACGCTGAAGTAGCTCGCGCTCACGGCTCAACCGTGGCCCTGCGCATCAGCCGCCCCCGCGATGCCAATATCCGCGCAAATAACCACGCGGGAGCTGCATCAAACCAATAAAAAAAAAGCCGACCGAGGCAGTCTATTACATCTGGGCAAGCTGCCTTCAATCCGCCCCTCAGCGGAGCGGCCTGGAGGAAGCTTGCCCGGATAACTCGGCCACCGAGGTGAGGGCGCGCAAAATGCCCGCGGCGCAGAGCCCCGCAAAAGCACAGCGACCTATGGGTTCCTGTCGAGCACGGCCGCTGAGGGCCCAGCGGCGGAGGGGCCGACGCCAAGGCCTCTCTTGCCTTCCAGGACCTCTTCGGGATCACGTGGGCGCACGTGCTGCCCTTGTCCAGGATGCGCCCCGAGCCCCCCGCTCACGGGCCCGCGAATGCTCCGCCCCATTGGGCGCCCAGGGCGGCGGCGGCGCGGCGAGTGGAGGCGTCGGTCTACGATGAGCGCGCGTTTCTTCGTTCGATCCGAGAGCGCCAAGGGCGCCCGCGCAAACGCGCGTAGGCACTCACCGATGAGGAGGAGGCTGGTCCTAGCGGCGCCCGAGATGACCTGTCGCTGAGGGTCGGGGCCGAAAATCACCTGGAATCAGACCCCATCAGGATTCGTCGGCGCGTTGGCAGGAATTCAGCGGGCCGCGCGAACCCCCTTGAGAGGCCCCCAATGCCGGGGAAGACCCGGGAGCTAGCGTCGACGAGGATTCCATCGATGTCTTTTCCGCTCAATCGAAGCGCGATGGATCGCGCCGGCCAGGGGCAGGGAAGCGCCGAGATTCCGATCCACCCTGCGCCCATGGCCGTGGGAAGAACCGTTCACGTCGGATGCCCCGAGAACCTGAAGCTACGATTCTGCTGTGGCAATCGTCCGTAGGTGCCCCGATCTAACTCCAACTTCGCCAGGTCCTCCGCGGTTGCGCCGCTCGTCCCCAGGGTGGCAAGCATTGAACTTGGAGGCGCTGCGCGTTTGCAATCGATGTTCCACGATCAGTCTGCTTCGCAATCCCAATGAAGATGCCCGCCACCTCTTCCGTGCTGTACTTTTCAACGATATTGGGGCGGCGCAGTGCCGCAGATCCAGCGACGGCCGCGCGCGCTTCGAGCGGCGGAGAAAAGGGGGGCCCAGCGAAGCGTTGGCCCTGACCCCTCCGCCTGAGCCACTCGCCCAGGCGGCGTTAGCTGCGGGCGCTTCATGCTCTGCAAGCAAAATGGCGCGCTATGGCTGGCGGCGCCGCGGCAGGGCGAAGGGCCCCCTGAACGGGCTCGAGGAGAGATCGCCCGCGCGCGCTGGAAGTGCCCGACGCCTCCTCCGTCGGCGATGGCCTCGTGGACCGGGCGACCGTCGACGAGGCCCCGAGAGGCCCCGCCGCAGCGGGGGCATCGAACCCGCAGTCGGCGCGCCCCCGACGGCTTGCAAGACGCGCGCCCGCGCCCCCGCGGATCAACTCGAGCGCCGCGGCCTGGCCTGGCCGAAGCGCCGCGGCATCGCAGCCAATTAAAAGCGTCGATCGATGCGGTCGCCCCCCGGACAACCCGCCGCTGCCGACGGGCCCCGCGACAGGCGACGGCCGTCGCCCCGCCCTGAGGGGCGAAAACCGCCGGCGCCAAGCTCGCGGGCAGAAGCCTAGGAGATCTCAGGCGAACCCCTCGCGTCCCCTGAGGGCTGACCAACCGCCGAAGGCCGCCCGATTAGTAGGAGGTGTCGAGGTCATTGTTTCCGCGCGGGCGCCTGGGTGGAGGCGGCAGTTTGCTCGCCCTGTCCCCGCGCCGCCCCCGGGCCCGCCATGGGCCCCCCGGGGCGGCGCCCGAGCCCCCCCGCCTCTGGCGATGGGGGGGCGGCTGCGACGTCAGGGGCACTGGGGCTCCAGACAGGCTGGCCGCCCAGGCGGTTCCCCGCGCTCTCGATGTCTGCCCCCTCCTTGTTTGCGCGGGCCACGGAGCTCTTCGGACTTCGGTCAGCGATGTCCATCGGGCCACTGGTCCCCATGTAGTGCTCGAGCCCCTGCCGCATCGGGCGCGCGGGATCGCCCCCGCGCGCCTCGGTGATCGCGTCGACCCCGCTGCAAGCCGCCTCGAAAGACGCGAGGGGCGGCAGGTTTGTCCGGTCGTGCGAGCGGGCGTAGTCGAGGCCGGTCAGGAAGGCAATCGCCCCCGATGCCGTCTGCTTGCGAAGGCCGACGCTCCTCTCTCTCAACCATGCGGCTAGCGGCGGGCCTCGTCCGCGTCGATCGCACTGTTGCGCAATGCGCAAGGTCTGGAAACGCTGGCCCTCAACGGGCCAGTCGGAGAAGGAGCGTTGATCTCCCTTTCCGCGGCGCGCCACGCCTCTCTCTTCGGTCATTGCTTAGAGCGTGCGAGTGTCATCGGCTTCCTCCTCCACCTCCCTGTCGTCGCGGTTCGTGGCGAGGGCGGTCGCGCGCTCGCCGATCTCCTCCGCGCCGGGGCCGCCCGCGTCGTCGGGCCCCCGCCGCTCGCCAACCCGGTCCTCGAAGGCGTTTACGCGGCATTTGCGTGTCACCATCTCTGCGGAGTCGCTCGCTGCGTCTGGAGTCACACCCTGGGCCCGCCGCCGCTGACCGGCCAACAGCAGAGCCGCGCCCCCGCTGCCGCCGCCGCCGAGCCTCGCGCCGTGCGGGGGCAGCCGCGCGAAGCACCCAAAGCACGGCGCCTCGCGCGCTGTAGAGTCGAGCCCCTCAGGCGGGTCGAGCTCGAGGACCGGCGCCTTCGTTCCCCCGACACCGTCCTCCAGGTCCTGATGGGGGGGGGGGCTGGCGGCGGCGGTAGAGGTGCAAGCGCTTCGGGGGCCCAGTCTCTCTGAACGGCCAGATCTCACCGTCGTCATCGTGCTCCTTTGGGCACATCAATGGCTGACCACTGTCGCGCATCTTTGCGCGACCCACACGCATCAACATTCGCAACTTTACCTCCCGACAACCCATTTGGATGCTGGTATTACTCTCCCTACTTCGCCGTGGGTCGGCTTCCATCGCGGTCGATCCTGAAGGCCCTCGCACACCTTTCCAAGTCCTGGCACGCGATTTTCTCAATGTAGCAATCCTCATCTGGTGTATAGCAATACGGCTCCCGGAGCGGCGCGGGAAACACGAAACTGCGATGCCGCCGCCATTTCCTTAGGAGGTCATGACTGCGTAACTCCGTTTCCACGACGACGGTGTCGTCCGACAGGCGCGGGGCTGGCCACCTCCAGAGGTGACGTACGGCGTGAACATCAGCAATTGTGGATGCGGCCCGGGAACAGAGCGGACGTTCCCTCGATTACTCGCGCGCGTGCGGCTCGGCATTCGTAACAAGTCTCCCACGCCGACTGGTTGGTCTGGTTCAGCTACTGGTGACATTACTGGATAGACCGCCCCAGTCGCTGGCTGCGTTGGCATGGCGGCACAACGCCCATTTCGACACACCCCTCACACGCTTCGTGGCCCCATAGGGAGCTCCACCGAGGGCCCCAGTGGCTGCGTTGGCATGGCGGCACCGCACCCATTTCGGCATTCCCGTCACACGCTTCATGGCCCCATAGGGAGCTCCACCGAAGGCCCCAGTGGCTGCGTTGGCATGGCGGCACCGCACCCATTTCGGCATTTCCCTCACACGTTTCATGGTCCCATAAGGAGCTCCACCGAGGGCCACAGTGGCTGCGTTGGCATGGCGGCACCGCACCCATTTCGGCACACTTCCACCGAGGGCCACAGTGGCTGCGTTGGCATGGCGGCACCGCGCCCATTTCGGCACACCCCTCACACGCTTCGTGGCCCCATAGGGAGCTCCACCGAGAGCCCCAGTGGCTGCGTTGGCTTGGCAGCACCGCACCCCTTTCGGCACACTCCTCACACGTTTCGTGGCCCCATAGGGAGTTCCACTGAGGGCCCCAATGGCTGCGTTGGCATGGCGGCACCGCGCCCATTTCGGCACACCCCTCACACGCTTCGTGGCCCCATAGGGAGCTCCACCGAGGGCCCCAATGGCTGCGTTGGCATGGCGGCACCGCACCCATGTCGGCACACCCCTCACACCCGTGGCCCCGTAGGGAGCTCCACCGCGAGCCCCAGCCAGTGGCTGCGTTCGCATGGCGGCACCGCACCCATGTCGGCACACCCCTCACACGTTTCGTTGCCGAGGGCCCAGGACAGCGCTTCGTGGCCCCATAGGGAGCTCCACCGAAGGCCCCACTGCTACCGCTCGCATGCGCCCCGTACGCCCAGGACAGCGTTTCGTGGCTCCATAGGGAGCCCCACCTAAGGCCCCAGTGCTACCGCCCGCATGCGTCCCGCACGCCCAGGACAGCGTTTCGTGGCCCCATAGGGAGCTCCACCGAAGGCCCCAGTGCTACCGCCCGCATGCGCCCCGTACGCCCAGGACAGCGTTTCGTGGCTTCATAGGGAGCTCCACCGAAGGCCCCACTGCTACCGCCTGCATGCGTCCCATACGCCCAGGACAGCGTTTCGTGGCACGCCTTTCGTGGCCCCATAGGGAGCCCCACCGAAAGCGGCACCCACAAAGCGTTACTCACAATTGCATATGGTTGGGTCCTTCGCCAGGATCATTTCTCTCTCCTCCTCTTCTTTCTGCCCTACGTGTTCCCCGACGGGTTTCCAAAACAGCTGGGGGAACACGTCGTTAGCTCGGCCGAGCTCTGGCCTCAACGTTCGGCCACGTAGGTTATTTCGAAAGGCAGGGTGCGGCGGTGACTCGCCGTAGGCGTCGCCGATACTTGCAATACGTTGGCTTCAGCACGATCTCTGTTGATGTCTGCGTTCGTGCGATCACCAAAACCTTGGCCCAGGCCGGCATCACCCTCGCTCTGGGCCTGGAGAGCAAGCGGTGTCCGCATGCGGCCTGGGGTCGCCCCTCATGGCGACCATCTGCACACTACCTGCCTGCCTGCCTGTCTTCCTTCCGCGCCCCCTATCCTCAGATCGAGGCTCGCGGGTGAACTCCACAACGGAGCCACTGCTGGGAGGGTGGGGGCAGCCTCTCACAGGGGACTGCAGGCTAGGAGGAATCGCAGAAAGATGAGGACTAACAGCTACACGCACAACGCATAGTGGAAGGATCCACGGATCGACAGCGAGGTCCTGCGCGTAAAAAGGCGAGCGGACAGACTAAAATTCGGGGCTTCGAGCCTAGCGACCCTCTGACCAGATGAGACGCGAGACTCTGGCGAGGAAGGAAACTCCGCGAGCTTCACAGGGCCTGGCGGTGAGAATGCAGAC